>CAWZYM010000211.1:50000-207319 GCA_963966185.1 Rhabditoides inermis | reverse complement strand
TAGATTCTGAACTCTTTGTGTAGATTTTGAAACCATTGTGTAGATTTTGAAACCATTGTGTAGATTCTAAACTCTTTGTGTAGATTCTAAACTCACTGTGTAGATTCTAAACTCACTGTGTAGATTTTGAACTCATTTTGTAGATTTTGAAACCATTGTGTAGATTCTAAACTCGATGTGTAGATTTAAAACTCATTGTGTAGATTCCGGAACCATTGTGTAGATTCTGAAACAATTGTGTAGATTCTAAACTCATTGTGTAGATTTTGAACTCATTGTGTAGATTCTAAACTCATTGTGTAGATTTTATACTCATTGTGTAGATTTTGAAACCATTGTGTAGATTCTAAACTCATTGTGTAGATTCTGAACTCATTGTGTAGATTCTGAACTCATTGTGTAGATTCTGAACTCATTGTTTAGATTCCAAACTCATTGTGTAGATTCTGAACTCATTGTGTGAATTCTGAACTCATTGTGTAGATTCTGAACTCATTGTGTAGATTCTGAACTCATCGTGTAGATTCTGAACTCATTGTGTAGATTCTGAACTCATTGTGTAGATTCTAAACTCATTGTGTAGATTCCGAAACCATTGTGTAGATTCTGAAACAATTGTGTAGATTCTAAACTCATTGTGTAGATTTTGAACTCATTGTGTAGATTCTAAACTCATTGTGTAGATTTTATACTCATTGTGTAGATTTTGAAACCATTGTGTAGATTCTGAACTCATTGTGTAGATTCTGAACTCATTGTTTAGATTCCAAACTCATTGTGTAGATTCTGAACTCATTGTGTGAATTCTGAACTCATTGTGTAGATTCTGAACTCATTGTGTAGATTCTGAACTCATCGTGTAGATTTTGAACTCATTGTGTAGATTCTAAACTCATTGTGTAGATTTTATACTCATTGTGTAGATTTTGAAACCATTGTGTAGATTCTAAACTCATTGTGTAGATTCTAAACTCACTGTGTAGATTCTAAACTCATTGTGTAGATTCTGAACTCATTGTGTAGATTCTAAACTCATTGTGTAGATTCTAAACTCACTGTGTAGATTCTAAACTCATTGTGTAGATTCTCAACTCATTGTGTACATTCTGAACTCATTGTGTAGATGCTGAACTCATTGTGTAGATTCTGAACTCATTGTGTAGACTTCAAACTCATTGTTTAGATTCTAAACTCATTGTGTAGATTTTAAACTCATTGTGTAGATTTTGAAATCATTGTGTTGTTTCTCAACTCATTGTGTAGATTTTAAACTCATTTTGTAGATTTTGAAACCATTGTGTAGATTCTAAACTCATTGTGTAGAATTTGAACTCATTGTGTAGATTTCAAACTCATGTGTAGTTTCTGAAACCATTGTGTAGGTTCTGAAACCATTGTGTAGATTCTAAACTCATTGTGTAGATTTTAAAACCATTGTGTAGTGTCTAAACTCATTCTGTAGATTATAAACTCATTGTGTAGATTTCAAACTCATGTGTAGTTTCTGAAACCATTGTGTAGATTCTAAACTCATTGTGTAGATTCTAAACTCATTGTGTAGATTTTGAAACCATTGTGTAGATTCTAAACTCATTGTGTAGTTTTTAAACTCACTGTGTAGATTCTAAACTCATCGTGTAGATTCTGAACTCATTGTGTAGATTCTGAACTCATTGTGTAGATTTTGAACTCATTGTGTAGATTTCAAACTCATTGTGTAGATTCTGAAACCATTGTGTAGATTCTGAAACAATTGTGTAGATTCTAAACTCATTGTGTAGATTTTGAACTCATTGTGTACATAGAGGTTCAATCTTCCGGTAATTTGTCCACACTTGTTCAATCTTCCGGTAATTTGTCCGTACATGTTCAATGATTTAGTGTTTTGTCCACAATGTTCAATCTTCCGGTAATTTGTCCTCACTTGTTCAATCTTCCGGTCCATTCTTCCGGTAACTTGTCCGTACACGTTCAATGATTTAGTGTTTTGTCCACAAATGTTCAATCTTCCGGTAATTTGTCCGTACATGTTTAATCTTCCAGTATTTTGTCCACACTTGTTCAATCTTTCGGTAATTTGCACGTAGATGTTCAATCTTTCGGTATTTTGTCCGTACATGTTCAATCTTCCGGTAATTTGTCCACACTTGTTCAATCTTCCGGTAATTTGCACGTAGATGTTCAATCTTCCAGTATTTTGTCCACCTTTGTTCAATCTCCCGGTAATTCGTCCACACTTGTTCAATGAACTCTAGAGTAGTTTTTTTTAATGAAAAGCGGAAAAGTGTGACCTGTCGAAACGGCAAAGTGACGTCAACTTATGATGTCATGATGAGTGAAACATGATTCATTTTTCGCTCAAAACATGTCTCCAGCTTAAATACACTATGGAGATTCCGTTAGTAATGTTTGTTTTGAAAAAAAAACAGTAAAATAGAAACATATAGTGTTCGGGCCCACACGGTCCCACACCGGGGGCACAGAGTGAGCCCGTCGGGCCCACACGGTCCCACACCGGGGACACTCAGTGGGACCGCCGGTCCCACAGGGTGTGAGCCCGGAAAAATCAAAATCAAAATTTCAAAATTCTGTAAACGCAGATCGATGCGGAATGCTTTTCTCATTATGCATACAAAATTTCATGAGAAAATATTTCGATATGATCGAATACGGGGCGCGGGCCCACTCGGGCCCACACCGGGGGCACCCGGGCCCACACTTTTGCTAT
Organism: Rhabditoides inermis; assembly: GCA_963966185.1. Taxonomy (NCBI): domain Eukaryota; kingdom Metazoa; phylum Nematoda; class Chromadorea; order Rhabditida; family Rhabditidae; genus Rhabditoides; species Rhabditoides inermis. The sequence goes on along the minus strand of CAWZYM010000211.1, from coordinate 204,591 downwards.
TCCATGTGGCGAGTAGTGTAGATTCTGAACTCTTTGTGTAGATTTTGAAACCATTGTGTAGATTTTGAAACCATTGTGTAGATTCTAAACTCTTTGTGTAGATTCTAAACTCACTGTGTAGATTCTAAACTCACTGTGTAGATTTTAAACTCATTTTGTAGATTTTGAAACCATTGTGTAGATTCTAAACTCGATGTGTAGATTTAAAACTCATTGTGTAGATTCCGGAACCATTGTGTAGATTCTGAAACAATTGTGTAGATTCTAAACTCATTGTGTAGATTTTGAACTCATTGTGTAGATTCTAAACTCATTGTGTAGATTTTATACTCATTGTGTAGATTTTGAAACCATTGTGTAGATTCTAAACTCATTGTGTAGATTCTGAACTCATTGTGTAGATTCTGAACTCATTGTGTAGATTCTGAACTCATTGTTTAGATTCCAAACTCATTGTGTAGATTCTGAACTCATTGTGTGAATTCTGAACTCATTGTGTAGATTCTGAACTCATTGTGTAGATTCTGAACTCATCGTGTAGATTCTGAACTCATTGTGTAGATTCTGAACTCATTGTGTAGATTCTAAACTCATTGTGTAGATTCCGAAACCATTGTGTAGATTCTGAAACAATTGTGTAGATTCTAAACTCATTGTGTAGATTTTGAACTCATTGTGTAGATTCTAAACTCATTGTGTAGATTTTATACTCATTGTGTAGATTTTGAAACCATTGTGTAGATTCTGAACTCATTGTGTAGATTCTGAACTCATTGTTTAGATTCCAAACTCATTGTGTAGATTCTGAACTCATTGTGTGAATTCTGAACTCATTGTGTAGATTCTGAACTCATTGTGTAGATTCTGAACTCATCGTGTAGATTTTGAACTCATTGTGTAGATTCTAAACTCATTGTGTAGATTTTATACTCATTGTGTAGATTTTGAAACCATTGTGTAGATTCTAAACTCATTGTGTAGATTCTAAACTCACTGTGTAGATTCTAAACTCATTGTGTAGATTCTGAACTCATTGTGTAGATTCTAAACTCATTGTGTAGATTCTAAACTCACTGTGTAGATTCTAAACTCATTGTGTAGATTCTCAACTCATTGTGTACATTCTGAACTCATTGTGTAGATGCTGAACTCATTGTGTAGATTCTGAACTCATTGTGTAGACTTCAAACTCATTGTTTAGATTCTAAACTCATTGTGTAGATTTTAAACTCATTGTGTAGATTTTGAAATCATTGTGTTGTTTCTCAACTCATTGTGTAGATTTTAAACTCATTTTGTAGATTTTGAAACCATTGTGTAGATTCTAAACTCATTGTGTAGAATTTGAACTCATTGTGTAGATTTCAAACTCATGTGTAGTTTCTGAAACCATTGTGTAGGTTCTGAAACCATTGTGTAGATTCTAAACTCATTGTGTAGATTTTAAAACCATTGTGTAGTGTCTAAACTCATTCTGTAGATTATAAACTCATTGTGTAGATTTCAAACTCATGTGTAGTTTCTGAAACCATTGTGTAGATTCTAAACTCATTGTGTAGATTCTAAACTCATTGTGTAGATTTTGAAACCATTGTGTAGATTCTAAACTCATTGTGTAGTTTTTAAACTCACTGTGTAGATTCTAAACTCATCGTGTAGATTCTGAACTCATTGTGTAGATTCTGAACTCATTGTGTAGATTTTGAACTCATTGTGTAGATTTCAAACTCATTGTGTAGATTCTGAAACCATTGTGTAGATTCTGAAACAATTGTGTAGATTCTAAACTCATTGTGTAGATTTTGAACTCATTGTGTACATAGATGTTCAATCTTCCGGTAATTTGTCCACACTTGTTCAATCTTCCGGTAATTTGTCCGTACATGTTCAATGATTTAGTGTTTTGTCCACAATGTTCAATCTTCCGGTAATTTGTCCTCACTTGTTCAATCTTCCGGTCCATTCTTCCGGTAACTTGTCCGTACACGTTCAATGATTTAGTGTTTTGTCCACAAATGTTCAATCTTCCGGTAATTTGTCCGTACATGTTTAATCTTCCAGTATTTTGTCCACACTTGTTCAATCTTTCGGTAATTTGCACGTAGATGTTCAATCTTTCGGTATTTTGTCCGTACATGTTCAATCTTCCGGTAATTTGTCCACACTTGTTCAATCTTCCGGTAATTTGCACGTAGATGTTCAATCTTCCGGTATTTTGTCCACCTTTGTTCAATCTCCCGGTAATTCGTCCACACTTGTTCAATGAACTCTAGAGTAGTTTTTTTTAATGAAAAGCGGAAAAGTGTGACCTGTCGAAACGGCAAAGTGACGTCAACTTATGATGTCATGATGAGTGAAACATGATTCATTTTTCGCTCAAAACATGTCTCCAGCTTAAATACACTATGGAGATTCCGTTAGTAATGTTTGTTTTGAAAAAAAAACAGTAAAATAGAAACATATAGTGTTCGGGCCCACACGGTCCCACACCGGGGGCACAGAGTGAGCCCGTCGGGCCCACACGGTCCCACACCGGGGACACTCAGTGGGACCGCCGGTCCCACAGGGTGTGAGCCCGGAAAAATCAAAATCAAAATTTCAAAATTCTGTAAACGCAGATCGATGCGGAATGCTTTTCTCATTATGCATACAAAATTTCATGAGAAAATATTTCGATATGATCGAATACGGGGCGCGGGCCCACTCGGGCCCACACCGGGGGCACCCGGGCCCACACTTTTGCTATTCCATGTGGCGAGTAGTGTAGATTCTGAACTCTTTGTGTAGATTTTGAAACCATTGTGTAGATTTTGAAACCATTGTGTAGATTCTAAACTCTTTGTGTAGATTCTAAACTCACTGTGTAGATTCTAAACTCACTGTGTAGATTTTAAACTCATTTTGTAGATTTTGAAACCATTGTGTAGATTCTAAACTCATTGTGTAGATTTAAAACTCATTGTGTAGATTCCGAAACCATTGTGTAGATTCTGAAACAATTGTGTAGATTCTAAACTCATTGTGTAGATTTTGAACTCATTGTGTAGATTCTAAACTCATTGTGTAGATTTTATACTCATTGTGTAGATTTTGAAACCATTGTGTAGATTCTAAACTCATTGTGTAGATTCTGAACTCATTGTGTAGATTCTGAACTCATTGTGTAGATTCTGAACTCATTGTTTAGATTCCAAACTCATTGTGTAGATTCTGAACTCATTGTGTGAATTCTGAACTCATTGTGTAGATTCTGAACTCATTGTGTAGATTCTGAACTCATCGTGTAGATTCTGAACTCATTGTGTAGATTCTGAACTCATTGTGTAGATTCTAAACTCATTGTGTAGATTTTAAAACCATTGTGTAGATTTTAAACTCATTCTGTAGATTATAAACTCATTGTGTAGATTCTTAACTCATTGTGTAGATTTTAGACTCATTGTGTAGAATTCAAACTCATTGTGTAGAATCTGAAACCATTGTGTAGATTCTAAACTCTTTGTGTAGATTCTAAACTCATTGTTCAGGTTTTGAACTCATTGTGTAGGTTTTGAAACCATTGTGTAGATTCTGAACTCATTGTGTAGATTCTGAACTCATTGTGTAGATTCTAAACTCATTGTGTAGATTTTAAACTCATTGTGTAGATTTTAAAACCATTGTGTAGATTCTAAACTCATTCTGTAGATTATAAACTCATTGTGTAGGTTCTAAACTCATTGTGTAGATTTCAAACTCATTGTGTAGAATCTGAAACCATTGTGTAGATTCTGAAACCATTGTGTAGATTCTAAACCCAATGTGTAGACTTTGAAACCATTGTGTAGATTCTGAACTCATTGTGTAGATTCTGAAATCATTGTGTAGACTCTGAACTCATTGTGTAGATTTCAAACTCATTGTGTAGATTCTGAAACCATTGTGTAGATTCTGAAAACATTGTGTAGATTTTTAACTCATTGTGTAGATTTCAAACTCATTCTGTAGATTCTGTAACCATTGTGTAGAATCTGAAACCATTGTGTAGATTCTAAACTCATTGTGTAGATTTTGATCTCATTGTGTAGATTTTAAACTCATTGTGTAGATTTTATACTCATTGTTTAGATTTCAAACTCATTGTTTAGATTCTAAACTCATTGTGTAGATTTTAAACTCATTGTGTAGATTTTGAAATCATTGTGTAGATTCTGAACTCATTGTGTAGATTCTGAACTCATTGTGTAGATTCTGAACTCATTGTGTAGATTTCAAACTCATTGTTTAGATTCTAAACTCATTGTGTAGATTTTAAACTCATTGTGTAGATTTTGAAATCATTGTGTAGTTTCTCAACTCATTGTGTAGATTTTAAACTCATTGTGTGAATTCTAAACTCATTGTGTAGATTTTAAACTCATTGTGTAGATTTTAAAACCATTGTGTAGATTTTAAACTCATTCTGTAGATTATAAACTCATTGTGTAGATTCTAAACTCATTGTGTAGAATTTGATCTCATTGTGTAGAATTCAAACTCATGTGTAGTTTCTGGAACCATTGTGTAGATTCTGAAACCATTGTGTAGATTCTAAACTCATTGTGTAGATTCTAAACTCATTATGTAGATTTTGAACTCATTGTGTAGATTTTGAAACCATTGTGTAGATTTTAAAACCATTGTGTAGATTCTGAACTCATTGTGTAGATTCTGAACTCATTGTGTAGATTCTAAACTCACTGTGTAGATTTTAAACTCATTGTGTAGATTTTAAAACCATTATGTAGATTCTAAACTCATTCTGTAGATTATAAACTCATTGTGTAGATTCTAAACTCATTGTGTAGGTTTTAAACTCATTGTGTAGATTTCAAACTCATTGTGTAGAATCTGAAACCATTGTGTAGATTCTGAAACCATTGTATAGATTCTAAACTCATTGTGTAGATTTTGAACTCATTGTGTAGATTTCAAACTCATGTGTAGTTTCTGAAACCATTGTGTAGATTCTGAAACCATTGTGTAGATTCTAAACTCATTGTGTAGATTCTAAACTCATTGTGTAGATTTTGAACTCATTGTGTAGATTTTGAAACCATTGTGTAGATTTTAAAACCATTGTGTAGATTCTGAACTCATTGTGTAGATTTTATACTCATTGTGTAGATTTCAAACTCATTGTTTAGATTCTAAACTCATTGTGTAGATTCTAAACTCATTGTGTAGATTCTAAACTCATTGTGTAGATTTTGAACTCATTGTGTAGATTTTGAACTCATTGTGTAGATTTTGAAACCATTGTGTAGATTTTAAAACCATTGTGTAGATTCTGAACTCATTGTGTAGATTCTGAACTCCTTGTGTAGATTCTAAACTCACTGTGTAGATTTTAAACTCATTGTGTAGATTTAAAAACCATTATGTAGATTCTAAACTCATTCTGTAGATTATAAACTCATTCTGTAGATTCTAAACTCATTGTGTAGATTTTAAACTCATTGTGTAGATTTCAAACTCATTGTGTAGAATCTGAAACCATTGTGTAGATTCTGGAACCATTGTGTAGATTCTAAACTCATTCTGTAGATTCTGTAACCATTGTGTAGAATCTGAAACCATTGTGTAGATTCTAAACTCATTGTGTAGATTTTGATCTCATTGTGTAGATTCTAAACTCATTGTGTAGATTTTATACTCATTGTGTAGATTTCAAACTCATTGTTTAGATTCTAAACTCATTGTGTAGATTTTAAACTCATTGTGTAGATTTTGAAATCATTGTGTAGATTCTGAACTCATTGTGTAGATTCTGAACTCAGTGTGTAGATTCTGAACTCATTGTGTAGATTTCAAACTCATTGTTTAGATTCTAAACTCATTGTGTAGATTTTAAACTCATTGTGTAGAGTTTGATCTCATTGTGTAGAATTCAAACTCATGTGTAGTTTCTGGAACCATTGTGTAGATTCTGAAATCATTGTGTAGATTCTAAACTTATTGTTTAGATTCTAAACTCATTGTGTAGATTTTAAACTCATTGTGTAGATTTTGAAATCATTGTGTAGATTCTGAACTCATTGTGTAGAATTTGATCTCATTGTGTAGAATTCAAACTCATGTGTAGTTTCTGGAACCATTGTGTAGATTCTGAAACCATTGTGTAGATTCTAAACTCATTGTGTAGATTCTAAACTCATTATGTAGATTTTGAACTCATTGTGTAGATTTTGAAACCATTGTGTAGATTTTAAAACCATTGTGTAGATTCTGAACTCATTGTGTAGATTCTGAACTCATTGTGTAGATTCTAAACTCACTGTGTAGATTTTAAACTCATTGTGTAGATTTTAAAACCATTATGTAGATTCTAAACTCATTCTGTAGATTATAAACTCATTGTGTAGATTCTAAACTCATTGTGTAGGTTTTAAACTCATTGTGTAGATTTCAAACTCATTGTGTAGAATCTGAAACCATTGTGTAGATTCTGAAACCATTGTATAGATTCTAAACTCATTGTGTAGATTTTGAACTCATTGTGTAGATTTCAAACTCATGTGTAGTTTCTGAAACCATTGTGTAGATTCTGAAACCATTGTGTAGATTCTAAACTCATTGTGTAGATTCTAAACTCATTGTGTAGATTTTGAACTCATTGTGTAGATTTTGAAACCATTGTGTAGATTTTAAAACCATTGTGTAGATTCTGAACTCATTGTGTAGATTTTATACTCATTGTGTAGATTTCAAACTCATTGTTTAGATTCTAAACTCATTGTGTAGATTCTAAACTCATTGTGTAGATTCTAAACTCATTGTGTAGATTTTGAACTCATTGTGTAGATTTTGAACTCATTGTGTAGATTTTGAAACCATTGTGTAGATTTTAAAACCATTGTGTAGATTCTGAACTCATTGTGTAGATTCTGAACTCCTTGTGTAGATTCTAAACTCACTGTGTAGATTTTAAACTCATTGTGTAGATTTAAAAACCATTATGTAGATTCTAAACTCATTCTGTAGATTATAAACTCATTCTGTAGATTCTAAACTCATTGTGTAGATTTTAAACTCATTGTGTAGATTTCAAACTCATTGTGTAGAATCTGAAACCATTGTGTAGATTCTGGAACCATTGTGTAGATTCTAAACTCATTCTGTAGATTCTGTAACCATTGTGTAGAATCTGAAACCATTGTGTAGATTCTAAACTCATTGTGTAGATTTTGATCTCATTGTGTAGATTCTAAACTCATTGTGTAGATTTTATACTCATTGTGTAGATTTCAAACTCATTGTTTAGATTCTAAACTCATTGTGTAGATTTTAAACTCATTGTGTAGATTTTGAAATCATTGTGTAGATTCTGAACTCATTGTGTAGATTCTGAACTCAGTGTGTAGATTCTGAACTCATTGTGTAGATTTCAAACTCATTGTTTAGATTCTAAACTCATTGTGTAGATTTTAAACTCATTGTGTAGAGTTTGATCTCATTGTGTAGAATTCAAACTCATGTGTAGTTTCTGGAACCATTGTGTAGATTCTGAAATCATTGTGTAGATTCTAAACTTATTGTTTAGATTCTAAACTCATTGTGTAGATTTTAAACTCATTGTGTAGATTTTGAAATCATTGTGTAGATTCTGAACTCATTGTGTAGATTCTGAACTCATTGTGTAGATTCTGAACTCATTGTGTAGATTTCAAACTCATTGTTTAGATTCTAAACTCATTGTGTAGATTTTAAACTCATTGTGTAGATTTTGAAATCATTGTGTAGTTTCTCAACTCATTGTGTAGATTTAAACTCATTGTGTAGATTCTAAACTCATTGTGTAGATTTTAAACTCATTGTGTAGATTTTAAAACCATTGTGTAGATTTTAAACTCATTCTGTAGATTATAAACTCATTGTGTAGATTCTAAACTCATTGTGTAGAATTTGATCTCATTGTGTAGAATTCAAACTCATGTGTAGTTTCTGGAACCATTGTGTAGATTCTGAAACCATTGTGTAGAATCTAAACTCATTGTGTAGATTCTAAACTCATTATGTAGATTTTGAACTCATTGTGTAGATTTTGAAACCATTGTGTAGATTTTAAAACCATTGTGTAGATTCTGAACTCATTGTGTAGATTCTGAACTCATTGTGTAGATTCTAAACTCACTGTGTAGATTTTAAACTCATTGTGTAGATTTTAAAACCATTATGTAGATTCTAAACTCATTCTGTAGATTATAAACTCATTGTGTAGATTCTAAACTCATTGTGTAGGTTTTAAACTCATTGTGTAGATTTCAAACTCATTGTGTAGATTTTAAACTCATTGTGTAGATTTTGAAATCATTGTGTAGATTCTGAACTCATTGTGTAGATTCTGAACTCAGTGTGTAGATTCTGAACTCATTGTGTAGATTTCAAACTCATTGTTTAGATTCTAAACTCATTGTGTAGATTTTAAACTCCATGTGTAGAGTTTGATCTCATTGTGTAGAATTCAAACTCATGTGTAGTTTCTGGAACCATTGTGTAGATTCTGAAATCATTGTGTAGATTCTAAACTTATTGTTTAGATTCTAAACTCATTGTGTAGATTTTAAACTCATTGTGTAGAATTTGAAATCATTGTGTAGATTCTGAACTCATTGTGTAGATTCTGAACTCATTGTGTAGATTCTGAACTCATTGTGTAGATTTCAAACTCATTGTTTAGATTCTAAACTCATTGTGTAGATTTTAAACTCATTGTGTAGATTTTGAAATCATTGTGTAGTTTCTCAACTCATTGTGTAGATTTAAACTCATTGTGTAGATTCTAAACTCATTGTGTAGATTTTAAACTCATTGTGTAGATTTTAAAACCATTGTGTAGATTTTAAACTCATTCTGTAGATTATAAACTCATTGTGTAGATTCTAAACTCATTGTGTAGAATTTGATCTCATTGTGTAGAATTCAAACTCATGTGTAGTTTCTGGAACCATTGTGTAGATTCTGAAACCATTGTGTAGAATCTAAACTCATTGTGTAGATTCTAAACTCATTATGTAGATTTTGAACTCATTGTGTAGATTTTGAAACCATTGTGTAGATTTTAAAACCATTGTGTAGATTCTGAACTCATTGTGTAGATTCTGAACTCATTGTGTAGATTCTAAACTCACTGTGTAGATTTTAAACTCATTGTGTAGATTTTAAAACCATTATGTGGATTCTAAACTCATTCTGTAGATTATAAACTCATTGTGTAGAATTTGAACTCATTGTGTAGATTTCAAACTCATGTGTAGTTTCTGAAACCATTGTGTAGGTTCTGAAACCATTGTGTAGATTCTAAACTCATTGTGTAGATTTTAAAACCATTGTGTAGTGTCTAAACTCATTCTGTAGATTATAAACTCATTGTGTAGATTTCAAACTCATGTGTAGTTTCTGAAACCATTGTGTAGATTCTAAACTCATTGTGTAGATTCTAAACTCATTGTGTAGATTTTGAAACCATTGTGTAGATTCTAAACTCATTGTGTAGTTTTTAAACTCACTGTGTAGATTCTAAACTCATCGTGTAGATTCTGAACTCATTGTGTAGATTCTGAACTCATTGTGTAGATTTTGAACTCATTGTGTAGATTTCAAACTCATTGTGTAGATTCTGAAACCATTGTGTAGATTCTGAAACAATTGTGTAGATTCTAAACTCATTGTGTAGATTTTGAACTCATTGTGTACATAGATGTTCAATCTTCCGGTAATTTGTCCACACTTGTTCAATCTTCCGGTAATTTGTCCGTACATGTTCAATGATTTAGTGTTTTGTCCACAATGTTCAATCTTCCGGTAATTTGTCCTCACTTGTTCAATCTTCCGGTCCATTCTTCCGGTAACTTGTCCGTACACGTTCAATGATTTAGTGTTTTGTCCACAAATGTTCAATCTTCCGGTAATTTGTCCGTACATGTTTAATCTTCCAGTATTTTGTCCACACTTGTTCAATCTTTCGGTAATTTGCACGTAGATGTTCAATCTTTCGGTATTTTGTCCGTACATGTTCAATCTTCCGGTAATTTGTCCACACTTGTTCAATCTTCCGGTAATTTGCACGTAGATGTTCAATCTTCCGGTATTTTGTCCACCTTTGTTCAATCTCCCGGTAATTCGTCCACACTTGTTCAATGAACTCTAGAGTAGTTTTTTTTAATGAAAAGCGGAAAAGTGTGACCTGTCGAAACGGCAAAGTGACGTCAACTTATGATGTCATGATGAGTGAAACATGATTCATTTTTCGCTCAAAACATGTCTCCAGCTTAAATACACTATGGAGATTCCGTTAGTAATGTTTGTTTTGAAAAAAAACAGTAAAATAGAAACATATAGTGTTCGGGCCCACACGGTCCCACACCGGGGGCACAGAGTGAGCCCGTCGGGCCCACACGGTCCCACACCGGGGACACTCAGTGGGACCGCCGGTCCCACAGGGTGTGAGCCCGGAAAAATCAAAATCAAAATTTCAAAATTCTGTAAACGCAGATCGATGCGGAATGCTTTTCTCATTATGCATACAAAATTTCATGAGAAAATATTTCGATATGATCGAATACGGGGCGCGGGCCCACTCGGGCCCACACCGGGGGCACCCGGGCCCACACTTTTGCTATTCCATGTGGCGAGTAGTGTAGATTCTGAACTCTTTGTGTAGATTTTGAAACCATTGTGTAGATTTTGAAACCATTGTGTAGATTCTAAACTCTTTGTGTAGATTCTAAACTCACTGTGTAGATTCTAAACTCACTGTGTAGATTTTAAACTCATTTTGTAGATTTTGAAACCATTGTGTAGATTCTAAACTCATTGTGTAGATTTAAAACTCATTGTGTAGATTCCGAAACCATTGTGTAGATTCTGAAACAATTGTGTAGATTCTAAACTCATTGTGTAGATTTTGAACTCATTGTGTAGATTCTAAACTCATTGTGTAGATTTTATACTCATTGTGTAGATTTTGAAACCATTGTGTAGATTCTAAACTCATTGTGTAGATTCTGAACTCATTGTGTAGATTCTGAACTCAGTGTGTAGATTCTGAACTCATTGTGTAGATTTCAAACTCATTGTTTAGATTCTAAACTCATTGTGTAGATTTTAAACTCCATGTGTAGAGTTTGATCTCATTGTGTAGAATTCAAACTCATGTGTAGTTTCTGGAACCATTGTGTAGATTCTGAAATCATTGTGTAGATTCTAAACTTATTGTTTAGATTCTAAACTCATTGTGTAGATTTTAAACTCATTGTGTAGAATTTGAAATCATTGTGTAGATTCTGAACTCATTGTGTAGATTCTGAACTCATTGTGTAGATTCTGAACTCATTGTGTAGATTTCAAACTCATTGTTTAGATTCTAAACTCATTGTGTAGATTTTAAACTCATTGTGTAGATTTTGAAATCATTGTGTAGTTTCTCAACTCATTGTGTAGATTTAAACTCATTGTGTAGATTCTAAACTCATTGTGTAGATTTTAAACTCATTGTGTAGATTTTAAAACCATTGTGTAGATTTTAAACTCATTCTGTAGATTATAAACTCATTGTGTAGATTCTAAACTCATTGTGTAGAATTTGATCTCATTGTGTAGAATTCAAACTCATGTGTAGTTTCTGGAACCATTGTGTAGATTCTGAAACCATTGTGTAGAATCTAAACTCATTGTGTAGATTCTAAACTCATTATGTAGATTTTGAACTCATTGTGTAGATTTTGAAACCATTGTGTAGATTTTAAAACCATTGTGTAGATTCTGAACTCATTGTGTAGATTCTGAACTCATTGTGTAGATTCTAAACTCACTGTGTAGATTTTAAACTCATTGTGTAGATTTTAAAACCATTATGTGGATTCTAAACTCATTCTGTAGATTATAAACTCATTGTGTAGAATTTGAACTCATTGTGTAGATTTCAAACTCATGTGTAGTTTCTGAAACCATTGTGTAGGTTCTGAAACCATTGTGTAGATTCTAAACTCATTGTGTAGATTTTAAAACCATTGTGTAGTGTCTAAACTCATTCTGTAGATTATAAACTCATTGTGTAGATTTCAAACTCATGTGTAGTTTCTGAAACCATTGTGTAGATTCTAAACTCATTGTGTAGATTCTAAACTCATTGTGTAGATTTTGAAACCATTGTGTAGATTCTAAACTCATTGTGTAGTTTTTAAACTCACTGTGTAGATTCTAAACTCATCGTGTAGATTCTGAACTCATTGTGTAGATTCTGAACTCATTGTGTAGATTTTGAACTCATTGTGTAGATTTCAAACTCATTGTGTAGATTCTGAAACCATTGTGTAGATTCTGAAACAATTGTGTAGATTCTAAACTCATTGTGTAGATTTTGAACTCATTGTGTACATAGATGTTCAATCTTCCGGTAATTTGTCCACACTTGTTCAATCTTCCGGTAATTTGTCCGTACATGTTCAATGATTTAGTGTTTTGTCCACAATGTTCAATCTTCCGGTAATTTGTCCTCACTTGTTCAATCTTCCGGTCCATTCTTCCGGTAACTTGTCCGTACACGTTCAATGATTTAGTGTTTTGTCCACAAATGTTCAATCTTCCGGTAATTTGTCCGTACATGTTTAATCTTCCAGTATTTTGTCCACACTTGTTCAATCTTTCGGTAATTTGCACGTAGATGTTCAATCTTTCGGTATTTTGTCCGTACATGTTCAATCTTCCGGTAATTTGTCCACACTTGTTCAATCTTCCGGTAATTTGCACGTAGATGTTCAATCTTCCGGTAATTTGTCCACCTTTGTTCAATCTCCCGGTAATTCGTCCACACTTGTTCAATGAACTCTAGAGTAGTTTTTTTTAATGAAAAGCGGAAAAGTGTGACCTGTCGAAACGGCAAAGTGACGTCAACTTATGATGTCATGATGAGTGAAACATGATTCATTTTTCGCTCAAAACATGTCTCCAGCTTAAATACACTATGGAGATTCCGTTAGTAATGTTTGTTTTGAAAAAAAAACAGTAAAATAGAAACATATAGTGTTCGGGCCCACACGGTCCCACACCGGGGGCACAGAGTGAGCCCGTCGGGCCCACACGGTCCCACACCGGGGACACTCAGTGGGACCGCCGGTCCCACAGGGTGTGAGCCCGGAAAAATCAAAATCAAAATTTCAAAATTCTGTAAACGCAGATCGATGCGGAATGCTTTTCTCATTATGCATACAAAATTTCATGAGAAAATATTTCGATATGATCGAATACGGGGCGCGGGCCCACTCGGGCCCACACCGGGGGCACCCGGGCCCACACTTTTGCTATTCCATGTGGCGAGTAGTGTAGATTCTGAACTCTTTGTGTAGATTTTGAAACCATTGTGTAGATTTTGAAACCATTGTGTAGATTCTAAACTCTTTGTGTAGATTCTAAACTCACTGTGTAGATTCTAAACTCACTGTGTAGATTTTAAACTCATTTTGTAGATTTTGAAACCATTGTGTAGATTCTAAACTCATTGTGTAGATTTAAAACTCATTGTGTAGATTCCGAAACCATTGTGTAGATTCTGAAACAATTGTGTAGATTCTAAACTCATTGTGTAGATTTTGAACTCATTGTGTAGATTCTAAACTCATTGTGTAGATTTTATACTCATTGTGTAGATTTTGAAACCATTGTGTAGATTCTAAACTCATTGTGTAGATTCTGAACTCATTGTGTAGATTCTGAACTCATTGTGTAGATTCTGAACTCATTGTTTAGATTCCAAACTCATTGTGTAGATTCTGAACTCATTGTGTGAATTCTGAACTCATTGTGTAGATTCTGAACTCATTGTGTAGATTCTGAACTCATCGTGTAGATTCTGAACTCATTGTGTAGATTCTGAACTCATTGTGTAGATTCTAAACTCATTGTGTAGATTTTAAAACCATTGTGTAGATTTTAAACTCATTCTGTAGATTATAAACTCATTGTGTAGATTCTTAACTCATTGTGTAGATTTTAGACTCATTGTGTAGAATTCAAACTCATTGTGTAGAATCTGAAACCATTGTGTAGATTCTAAACTCTTTGTGTAGATTCTAAACTCATTGTGTAGGTTTTGAACTCATTGTGTAGGTTTTGAAACCATTGTGTAGATTCTGAACTCATTGTGTAGATTCTGAACTCATTGTGTAGATTCTAAACTCATTGTGTAGATTTTAAACTCATTGTGTAGATTTTAAAACCATTGTGTAGATTCTAAACTCATTCTGTAGATTATAAACTCATTGTGTAGGTTCTAAACTCATTGTGTAGATTTCAAACTCATTGTGTAGAATCTGAAACCATTGTGTAGATTCTGAAACCATTGTGTAGATTCTAAACCCAATGTGTAGACTTTGAAACCATTGTGTAGATTCTGAACTCATTGTGTAGATTCTGAAATCATTGTGTAGACTCTGAACTCATTGTGTAGATTTCAAACTCATTGTGTAGATTCTGAAACCATTGTGTAGATTCTGAAAACATTGTGTAGATTTTTAACTCATTGTGTAGATTTCAAACTCATTCTGTAGATTCTGTAACCATTGTGTAGAATCTGAAACCATTGTGTAGATTCTAAACTCATTGTGTAGATTTTGATCTCATTGTGTAGATTTTAAACTCATTGTGTAGATTTTATACTCATTGTTTAGATTTCAAACTCATTGTTTAGATTCTAAACTCATTGTGTAGATTTTAAACTCATTGTGTAGATTTTGAAATCATTGTGTAGATTCTGAACTCATTGTGTAGATTCTGAACTCATTGTGTAGATTCTGAACTCATTGTGTAGATTTCAAACTCATTGTTTAGATTCTAAACTCATTGTGTAGATTTTAAACTCATTGTGTAGATTTTGAAATCATTGTGTAGTTTCTCAACTCATTGTGTAGATTTTAAACTCATTGTGTAGATTCTAAACTCATTGTGTAGATTTTAAACTCATTGTGTAGATTTTAAAACCATTGTGTAGATTTTAAACTCATTCTGTAGATTATAAACTCATTGTGTAGATTCTAAACTCATTGTGTAGAATTTGATCTCATTGTGTAGAATTCAAACTCATGTGTAGTTTCTGGAACCATTGTGTAGATTCTGAAACCATTGTGTAGATTCTAAACTCATTGTGTAGATTCTAAACTCATTATGTAGATTTTGAACTCATTGTGTAGATTTTGAAACCATTGTGTAGATTTTAAAACCATTGTGTAGATTCTGAACTCATTGTGTAGATTCTGAACTCATTGTGTAGATTCTAAACTCACTGTGTAGATTTTAAACTCATTGTGTAGATTTTAAAACCATTATGTAGATTCTAAACTCATTCTGTAGATTATAAACTCATTGTGTAGATTCTAAACTCATTGTGTAGGTTTTAAACTCATTGTGTAGATTTCAAACTCATTGTGTAGAATCTGAAACCATTGTGTAGATTCTGAAACCATTGTATAGATTCTAAACTCATTGTGTAGATTTTGAACTCATTGTGTAGATTTCAAACTCATGTGTAGTTTCTGAAACCATTGTGTAGATTCTGAAACCATTGTGTAGATTCTAAACTTATTGTGTAGATTCTAAACTCATTGTGTAGATTTTGAACTCATTGTGTAGATTTTGAAACCATTGTGTAGATTTTAAAACCATTGTGTAGATTCTGAACTCATTGTGTAGATTTTATACTCATTGTGTAGATTTCAAACTCATTGTTTAGATTCTAAACTCATTGTGTAGATTCTAAACTCATTGTGTAGATTCTAAACTCATTGTGTAGATTTTGAACTCATTGTGTAGATTTTGAACTCATTGTGTAGATTTTGAAACCATTGTGTAGATTTTAAAACCATTGTGTAGATTCTGAACTCATTGTGTAGATTCTGAACTCCTTGTGTAGATTCTAAACTCACTGTGTAGATTTTAAACTCATTGTGTAGATTTAAAAACCATTATGTAGATTCTAAACTCATTCTGTAGATTATAAACTCATTCTGTAGATTCTAAACTCATTGTGTAGATTTTAAACTCATTGTGTAGATTTCAAACTCATTGTGTAGAATCTGAAACCATTGTGTAGATTCTGGAACCATTGTGTAGATTCTAAACTCATTCTGTAGATTCTGTAACCATTGTGTAGAATCTGAAACCATTGTGTAGATTCTAAACTCATTGTGTAGATTTTGATCTCATTGTGTAGATTCTAAACTCATTGTGTAGATTTTATACTCATTGTGTAGATTTCAAACTCATTGTTTAGATTCTAAACTCATTGTGTAGATTTTAAACTCATTGTGTAGATTTTGAAATCATTGTGTAGATTTTAAAACCATTATGTGGATTCTAAACTCATTCTGTAGATTATAAACTCATTGTGTAGAATTTGAACTCATTGTGTAGATTTCAAACTCATGTGTAGTTTCTGAAACCATTGTGTAGGTTCTGAAACCATTGTGTAGATTCTAAACTCATTGTGTAGATTTTAAAACCATTGTGTAGTGTCTAAACTCATTCTGTAGATTATAAACTCATTGTGTAGATTTCAAACTCATGTGTAGTTTCTGAAACCATTGTGTAGATTCTAAACTCATTGTGTAGATTCTAAACTCATTGTGTAGATTTTGAAACCATTGTGTAGATTCTAAACTCATTGTGTAGTTTTTAAACTCACTGTGTAGATTCTAAACTCATCGTGTAGATTCTGAACTCATTGTGTAGATTCTGAACTCATTGTGTAGATTTTGAACTCATTGTGTAGATTTCAAACTCATTGTGTAGATTCTGAAACCATTGTGTAGATTCTGAAACAATTGTGTAGATTCTAAACTCATTGTGTAGATTTTGAACTCATTGTGTACATAGATGTTCAATCTTCCGGTAATTTGTCCACACTTGTTCAATCTTCCGGTAATTTGTCCGTACATGTTCAATGATTTAGTGTTTTGTCCACAATGTTCAATCTTCCGGTAATTTGTCCTCACTTGTTCAATCTTCCGGTCCATTCTTCCGGTAACTTGTCCGTACACGTTCAATGATTTAGTGTTTTGTCCACAAATGTTCAATCTTCCGGTAATTTGTCCGTACATGTTTAATCTTCCAGTATTTTGTCCACACTTGTTCAATCTTTCGGTAATTTGCACGTAGATGTTCAATCTTTCGGTATTTTGTCCGTACATGTTCAATCTTCCGGTAATTTGTCCACACTTGTTCAATCTTCCGGTAATTTGCACGTAGATGTTCAATCTTCCGGTAATTTGTCCACCTTTGTTCAATCTCCCGGTAATTCGTCCACACTTGTTCAATGAACTCTAGAGTAGTTTTTTTTAATGAAAAGCGGAAAAGTGTGACCTGTCGAAACGGCAAAGTGACGTCAACTTATGATGTCATGATGAGTGAAACATGATTCATTTTTCGCTCAAAACATGTCTCCAGCTTAAATACACTATGGAGATTCCGTTAGTAATGTTTGTTTTGAAAAAAAACAGTAAAATAGAAACATATAGTGTTCGGGCCCACACGGTCCCACACCGGGGGCACAGAGTGAGCCCGTCGGGCCCACACGGTCCCACACCGGGGACACTCAGTGGGACCGCCGGTCCCACAGGGTGTGAGCCCGGAAAAATCAAAATCAAAATTTCAAAATTCTGTAAACGCAGATCGATGCGGAATGCTTTTCTCATTATGCATACAAAATTTCATGAGAAAATATTTCGATATGATCGAATACGGGGCGCGGGCCCACTCGGGCCCACACCGGGGGCACCCGGGCCCACACTTTTGCTATTCCATGTGGCGAGTAGTGTAGATTCTGAACTCTTTGTGTAGATTTTGAAACCATTGTGTAGATTTTGAAACCATTGTGTAGATTCTAAACTCTTTGTGTAGATTCTAAACTCACTGTGTAGATTCTAAACTCACTGTGTAGATTTTAAACTCATTTTGTAGATTTTGAAACCATTGTGTAGATTCTAAACTCATTGTGTAGATTTAAAACTCATTGTGTAGATTCCGAAACCATTGTGTAGATTCTGAAACAATTGTGTAGATTCTAAACTCATTGTGTAGATTTTGAACTCATTGTGTAGATTCTAAACTCATTGTGTAGATTTTATACTCATTGTGTAGATTTTGAAACCATTGTGTAGATTCTAAACTCATTGTGTAGATTCTGAACTCATTGTGTAGATTCTGAACTCATTGTGTAGATTCTGAACTCATTGTTTAGATTCCAAACTCATTGTGTAGATTCTGAACTCATTGTGTGAATTCTGAACTCATTGTGTAGATTCTGAACTCATTGTGTAGATTCTGAACTCATCGTGTAGATTCTGAACTCATTGTGTAGATTCTGAACTCATTGTGTAGATTCTAAACTCATTGTGTAGATTTTAAAACCATTGTGTAGATTTTAAACTCATTCTGTAGATTATAAACTCATTGTGTAGATTCTTAACTCATTGTGTAGATTTTAGACTCATTGTGTAGAATTCAAACTCATTGTGTAGAATCTGAAACCATTGTGTAGATTCTAAACTCTTTGTGTAGATTCTAAACTCATTGTGTAGGTTTTGAACTCATTGTGTAGGTTTTGAAACCATTGTGTAGATTCTGAACTCATTGTGTAGATTCTGAACTCATTGTGTAGATTCTAAACTCATTGTGTAGATTTTAAACTCATTGTGTAGATTTTAAAACCATTGTGTAGATTCTAAACTCATTCTGTAGATTATAAACTCATTGTGTAGGTTCTAAACTCATTGTGTAGATTTCAAACTCATTGTGTAGAATCTGAAACCATTGTGTAGATTCTGAAACCATTGTGTAGATTCTAAACCCAATGTGTAGACTTTGAAACCATTGTGTAGATTCTGAACTCATTGTGT
Source organism: Rhabditoides inermis (assembly GCA_963966185.1). Classification (NCBI taxonomy): domain Eukaryota; kingdom Metazoa; phylum Nematoda; class Chromadorea; order Rhabditida; family Rhabditidae; genus Rhabditoides; species Rhabditoides inermis. Next base: position 185,686 of record CAWZYM010000211.1, on the reverse strand, counting down.
AGATTCTGAAATCATTGTGTAGACTCTGAACTCATTGTGTAGATTTCAAACTCATTGTGTAGATTCTGAAACCATTGTGTAGATTCTGAAAACATTGTGTAGATTTTTAACTCATTGTGTAGATTTCAAACTCATTCTGTAGATTCTGTAACCATTGTGTAGAATCTGAAACCATTGTGTAGATTCTAAACTCATTGTGTAGATTTTGATCTCATTGTGTAGATTTTAAACTCATTGTGTAGATTTTATACTCATTGTTTAGATTTCAAACTCATTGTTTAGATTCTAAACTCATTGTGTAGATTTTAAACTCATTGTGTAGATTTTGAAATCATTGTGTAGATTCTGAACTCATTGTGTAGATTCTGAACTCATTGTGTAGATTCTGAACTCATTGTGTAGATTTCAAACTCATTGTTTAGATTCTAAACTCATTGTGTAGATTTTAAACTCATTGTGTAGATTTTGAAATCATTGTGTAGTTTCTCAACTCATTGTGTAGATTTTAAACTCATTGTGTAGATTCTAAACTCATTGTGTAGATTTTAAACTCATTGTGTAGATTTTAAAACCATTGTGTAGATTTTAAACTCATTCTGTAGATTATAAACTCATTGTGTAGATTCTAAACTCATTGTGTAGAATTTGATCTCATTGTGTAGAATTCAAACTCATGTGTAGTTTCTGGAACCATTGTGTAGATTCTGAAACCATTGTGTAGATTCTAAACTCATTGTGTAGATTCTAAACTCATTATGTAGATTTTGAACTCATTGTGTAGATTTTGAAACCATTGTGTAGATTTTAAAACCATTGTGTAGATTCTGAACTCATTGTGTAGATTCTGAACTCATTGTGTAGATTCTAAACTCACTGTGTAGATTTTAAACTCATTGTGTAGATTTTAAAACCATTATGTAGATTCTAAACTCATTCTGTAGATTATAAACTCATTGTGTAGATTCTAAACTCATTGTGTAGGTTTTAAACTCATTGTGTAGATTTCAAACTCATTGTGTAGAATCTGAAACCATTGTGTAGATTCTGAAACCATTGTATAGATTCTAAACTCATTGTGTAGATTTTGAACTCATTGTGTAGATTTCAAACTCATGTGTAGTTTCTGAAACCATTGTGTAGATTCTGAAACCATTGTGTAGATTCTAAACTTATTGTGTAGATTCTAAACTCATTGTGTAGATTTTGAACTCATTGTGTAGATTTTGAAACCATTGTGTAGATTTTAAAACCATTGTGTAGATTCTGAACTCATTGTGTAGATTTTATACTCATTGTGTAGATTTCAAACTCATTGTTTAGATTCTAAACTCATTGTGTAGATTCTAAACTCATTGTGTAGATTCTAAACTCATTGTGTAGATTTTGAACTCATTGTGTAGATTTTGAACTCATTGTGTAGATTTTGAAACCATTGTGTAGATTTTAAAACCATTGTGTAGATTCTGAACTCATTGTGTAGATTCTGAACTCCTTGTGTAGATTCTAAACTCACTGTGTAGATTTTAAACTCATTGTGTAGATTTAAAAACCATTATGTAGATTCTAAACTCATTCTGTAGATTATAAACTCATTCTGTAGATTCTAAACTCATTGTGTAGATTTTAAACTCATTGTGTAGATTTCAAACTCATTGTGTAGAATCTGAAACCATTGTGTAGATTCTGGAACCATTGTGTAGATTCTAAACTCATTCTGTAGATTCTGTAACCATTGTGTAGAATCTGAAACCATTGTGTAGATTCTAAACTCATTGTGTAGATTTTGATCTCATTGTGTAGATTCTAAACTCATTGTGTAGATTTTATACTCATTGTGTAGATTTCAAACTCATTGTTTAGATTCTAAACTCATTGTGTAGATTTTAAACTCATTGTGTAGATTTTGAAATCATTGTGTAGATTCTGAACTCATTGTGTAGATTCTGAACTCAGTGTGTAGATTTTGAACTCATTGTGTAGATTCTAAACTCATTGTGTAGATTTTATACTCATTGTGTAGATTTTGAAACCATTGTGTAGATTCTAAACTCATTGTGTAGATTCTGAACTCATTGTGTAGATTCTGAACTCATTGTGTAGATTCTGAACTCATTGTTTAGATTCCAAACTCATTGTGTAGATTCTGAACTCATTGTGTGAATTCTGAACTCATTGTGTAGATTCTGAACTCATTGTGTAGATTCTGAACTCATCGTGTAGATTCTGAACTCATTGTGTAGATTCTGAACTCATTGTGTAGATTCTAAACTCATTGTGTAGATTTTAAAACCATTGTGTAGATTTTAAACTCATTCTGTAGATTATAAACTCATTGTGTAGATTCTTAACTCATTGTGTAGATTTTAGACTCATTGTGTAGAATTCAAACTCATTGTGTAGAATCTGAAACCATTGTGTAGATTCTAAACTCTTTGTGTAGATTCTAAACTCATTGTGTAGGTTTTGAACTCATTGTGTAGGTTTTGAAACCATTGTGTAGATTCTGAACTCATTGTGTAGATTCTGAACTCATTGTGTAGATTCTAAACTCATTGTGTAGATTTTAAACTCATTGTGTAGATTTTAAAACCATTGTGTAGATTCTAAACTCATTCTGTAGATTATAAACTCATTGTGTAGGTTCTAAACTCATTGTGTAGATTTCAAACTCATTGTGTAGAATCTGAAACCATTGTGTAGATTCTGAAACCATTGTGTAGATTCTAAACCCAATGTGTAGACTTTGAAACCATTGTGTAGATTCTGAACTCATTGTGTAGATTCTGAAATCATTGTGTAGACTCTGAACTCATTGTGTAGATTTCAAACTCATTGTGTAGATTCTGAAACCATTGTGTAGATTCTGAAAACATTGTGTAGATTTTTAACTCATTGTGTAGATTTCAAACTCATTCTGTAGATTCTGTAACCATTGTGTAGAATCTGAAACCATTGTGTAGATTCTAAACTCATTGTGTAGATTTTGATCTCATTGTGTAGATTTTAAACTCATTGTGTAGATTTTATACTCATTGTTTAGATTTCAAACTCATTGTTTAGATTCTAAACTCATTGTGTAGATTTTAAACTCATTGTGTAGATTTTGAAATCATTGTGTAGATTCTGAACTCATTGTGTAGATTCTGAACTCATTGTGTAGATTCTGAACTCATTGTGTAGATTTCAAACTCATTGTTTAGATTCTAAACTCATTGTGTAGATTTTAAACTCATTGTGTAGATTTTGAAATCATTGTGTAGTTTCTCAACTCATTGTGTAGATTTTAAACTCATTGTGTAGATTCTAAACTCATTGTGTAGATTTTAAACTCATTGTGTAGATTTTAAAACCATTGTGTAGATTTTAAACTCATTCTGTAGATTATAAACTCATTGTGTAGATTCTAAACTCATTGTGTAGAATTTGATCTCATTGTGTAGAATTCAAACTCATGTGTAGTTTCTGGAACCATTGTGTAGATTCTGAAACCATTGTGTAGATTCTAAACTCATTGTGTAGATTCTAAACTCATTATGTAGATTTTGAACTCATTGTGTAGATTTTGAAACCATTGTGTAGATTTTAAAACCATTGTGTAGATTCTGAACTCATTGTGTAGATTCTGAACTCATTGTGTAGATTCTAAACTCACTGTGTAGATTTTAAACTCATTGTGTAGATTTTAAAACCATTATGTAGATTCTAAACTCATTCTGTAGATTATAAACTCATTGTGTAGATTCTAAACTCATTGTGTAGGTTTTAAACTCATTGTGTAGATTTCAAACTCATTGTGTAGAATCTGAAACCATTGTGTAGATTCTGAAACCATTGTATAGATTCTAAACTCATTGTGTAGATTTTGAACTCATTGTGTAGATTTCAAACTCATGTGTAGTTTCTGAAACCATTGTGTAGATTCTGAAACCATTGTGTAGATTCTAAACTTATTGTGTAGATTCTAAACTCATTGTGTAGATTTTGAACTCATTGTGTAGATTTTGAAACCATTGTGTAGATTTTAAAACCATTGTGTAGATTCTGAACTCATTGTGTAGATTTTATACTCATTGTGTAGATTTCAAACTCATTGTTTAGATTCTAAACTCATTGTGTAGATTCTAAACTCATTGTGTAGATTCTAAACTCATTGTGTAGATTTTGAACTCATTGTGTAGATTTTGAACTCATTGTGTAGATTTTGAAACCATTGTGTAGATTTTAAAACCATTGTGTAGATTCTGAACTCATTGTGTAGATTCTGAACTCCTTGTGTAGATTCTAAACTCACTGTGTAGATTTTAAACTCATTGTGTAGATTTAAAAACCATTATGTAGATTCTAAACTCATTCTGTAGATTATAAACTCATTCTGTAGATTCTAAACTCATTGTGTAGATTTTAAACTCATTGTGTAGATTTCAAACTCATTGTGTAGAATCTGAAACCATTGTGTAGATTCTGGAACCATTGTGTAGATTCTAAACTCATTCTGTAGATTCTGTAACCATTGTGTAGAATCTGAAACCATTGTGTAGATTCTAAACTCATTGTGTAGATTTTGATCTCATTGTGTAGATTCTAAACTCATTGTGTAGATTTTATACTCATTGTGTAGATTTCAAACTCATTGTTTAGATTCTAAACTCATTGTGTAGATTTTAAACTCATTGTGTAGATTTTGAAATCATTGTGTAGATTCTGAACTCATTGTGTAGATTCTGAACTCAGTGTGTAGATTCTGAACTCATTGTGTAGATTTCAAACTCATTGTTTAGATTCTAAACTCATTGTGTAGATTTTAAACTCATTGTGTAGAGTTTGATCTCATTGTGTAGAATTCAAACTCATGTGTAGTTTCTGGAACCATTGTGTAGATTCTGAAATCATTGTGTAGATTCTAAACTTATTGTTTAGATTCTAAACTCATTGTGTAGATTTTAAACTCATTGTGTAGATTTTGAAATCATTGTGTAGATTCTGAACTCATTGTGTAGATTCTGAACTCATTGTGTAGATTCTGAACTCATTGTGTAGATTTCAAACTCATTGTTTAGATTCTAAACTCATTGTGTAGATTTTAAACTCATTGTGTAGATTTTGAAATCATTGTGTAGTTTCTCAACTCATTGTGTAGATTTAAACTCATTGTGTAGATTCTAAACTCATTGTGTAGATTTTAAACTCATTGTGTAGATTTTAAAACCATTGTGTAGATTTTAAACTCATTCTGTAGATTATAAACTCATTGTGTAGATTCTAAACTCATTGTGTAGAATTTGATCTCATTGTGTAGAATTCAAACTCATGTGTAGTTTCTGGAACCATTGTGTAGATTCTGAAACCATTGTGTAGAATCTAAACTCATTGTGTAGATTCTAAACTCATTATGTAGATTTTGAACTCATTGTGTAGATTTTGAAACCATTGTGTAGATTTTAAAACCATTGTGTAGATTCTGAACTCATTGTGTAGATTCTGAACTCATTGTGTAGATTCTAAACTCACTGTGTAGATTTTAAACTCATTGTGTAGATTTTAAAACCATTATGTAGATTCTAAACTCATTCTGTAGATTATAAACTCATTGTGTAGATTCTAAACTCATTGTGTAGGTTTTAAACTCATTGTGTAGATTTCAAACTCATTGTGTAGAATCTGAAACCATTGTGTAGATTCTGAAACCATTGTATAGATTCTAAACTCATTGTGTAGATTTTGAACTCATTGTGTAGATTTCAAACTCATGTGTAGTTTCTGAAACCATTGTGTAGATTCTGAAACCATTGTGTAGATTCTAAACTCATTGTGTAGATTCTAAACTCATTGTGTAGATTTTGAACTCATTGTGTAGATTTTGAAACCATTGTGTAGATTTTAAAACCATTGTGTAGATTCTGAACTCATTGTGTAGATTTTATACTCATTGTGTAGATTTCAAACTCATTGTTTAGATTCTAAACTCATTGTGTAGATTCTAAACTCATTGTGTAGATTTTAAACTCATTGTGTAGATTTTGAAATCATTGTGTAGTTTCTCAACTCATTGTGTAGATTTTAAACTCATTTTGTAGATTTTGAAACCATTGTGTAGATTCTAAACTCATTGTGTAGACTTTGAACTCATTGTGTAGATTTCAAACTCATGTGTAGTTTCTGAAACCATTGTGTAGATTCTGAAACCATTGTGTAGATTCTAAACTCATTGTGTAGATTATAAACTCATTGTGTAGATTTTGAACTCATTGTGTAGATTTTGAAACCATTGTGTAGATTTTAAAACCATTGTGTAGATTCTGAACTCATTGTGTAGATTCTGAACTCCTTGTGTAGATTCTAAACTCACTGTGTAGATTTTAAACTCATTGTGTAGATTTAAAAACCATTATGTAGATTCTAAACTCATTCTGTAGATTATAAACTCATTCTGTAGATTCTAAACTCATTGTGTAGATTTTAAACTCATTGTGTAGATTTCAAACTCATTGTGTAGAATCTGAAACCATTGTGTAGATTCTGGAACCATTGTGTAGATTCTAAACTCATTCTGTAGATTCTGTAACCATTGTGTAGAATCTGAAACCATTGTGTAGATTCTAAACTCATTGTGTAGATTTTGATCTCATTGTGTAGATTCTAAACTCATTGTGTAGATTTTATACTCATTGTGTAGATTTCAAACTCATTGTTTAGATTCTAAACTCATTGTGTAGATTTTAAACTCATTGTGTAGATTTTGAAATCATTGTGTAGATTCTGAACTCATTGTGTAGATTCTGAACTCAGTGTGTAGATTCTGAACTCATTGTGTAGATTTCAAACTCATTGTTTAGATTCTAAACTCATTGTGTAGATTTTAAACTCATTGTGTAGAGTTTGATCTCATTGTGTAGAATTCAAACTCATGTGTAGTTTCTGGAACCATTGTGTAGATTCTGAAATCATTGTGTAGATTCTAAACTTATTGTTTAGATTCTAAACTCATTGTGTAGATTTTAAACTCATTGTGTAGATTTTGAAATCATTGTGTAGATTCTGAACTCATTGTGTAGATTCTGAACTCATTGTGTAGATTCTGAACTCATTGTGTAGATTTCAAACTCATTGTTTAGATTCTAAACTCATTGTGTAGATTTTAAACTCATTGTGTAGATTTTGAAATCATTGTGTAGTTTCTCAACTCATTGTGTAGATTTAAACTCATTGTGTAGATTCTAAACTCATTGTGTAGATTTTAAACTCATTGTGTAGATTTTAAAACCATTGTTTAGATTTTAAACTCATTCTGTAGATTATAAACACATTGTGTAGATTCTAAACTCATTGTGTAGAATTTGATCTCATTGTGTAGAATTCAAACTCATGTGTAGTTTCTGGAACCATTGTGTAGATTCTGAAACCATTGTGTAGATTCTAAACTCATTGTGTAGATTCTAAACTCATTATGTAGATTTTGAACTCATTGTGTAGATTTTGAAACCATCGTGTAGATTCTGAACTCATTGTGTAGATTCTGAACTCATTGTAAAACTCATTGTGTAGATTTTAAAATCATTGTGTAGATTTTAAACTCATTCTGTAGATTATAAACTCATTGTGTAGATTCTAAACTCATTGTGTAGAACTCATTGTGTAGATTTCAAACTCATGTGTAGTTTCTGAAACCATTGTGTAGATTCTGAAACCATTGTGTAGATTCTAAACTCATTGTGTAGATTTTGAAACCATTGTGTAGATTTTAAAACCATTGTGTAGATTCTGAACTCATTGTGTAGATTCTGAACTCATTGTGTAGATTCTAAACTCACTGTGTAGATTTTAAACTCATTGTGTAGATTTTAAAACCATTATGTAGATTCTAAACTCATTCTGTAGATTATAAACTCATTGTGTAGATTCTAAACTCATTGTGTAGGTTTTAAACTCACTGTGTAGATTTCAAACTCATTGTGTAGAATCTGAAACCATTGTGTAGATTCTGAAACCATTGTGTAGATTCTAAACTCACTGTGTAGATTTTGATCTCATTGTGTAGATTCTAAACTCATTGTGTAGATTTTATACTCATTGTGTAGATTTCAAACTCATTGTTTAGATTCTAAACTCATTGTGTAGATTCTAAACTCATTGTGTAGATTTTGAAATCATTGTGTAGTTTCTCAACTCATTGTGTAGATTTTAAACTCATTTTGTAGATTTTGAAACCATTGTGTAGATTCTAAACTCATTGTGTAGAATTTGAACTCATTGTGTAGATTTCAAACTCATGTGTAGTTTCTGAAACCATTGTGTAGATTCTGAAACCATTGTGTAGATTCTAAACTCATTGTGTAGATTCTAAACTCATTGTGTAGATTTTGAACTCATTGTGTAGATTTTGAAACCATTGTGTAGATTTTAAAACCATTGTGTAGATTCTGAACTCATTGTGTAGATTCTGAACTCATTGTGTAGATTCTAAACTCACTGTGTAGATTTTAAACTCATTGTGTAGATTTTAAAACCATTATGTAGATTCTAACTCATTCTGTAGATTATAAACTCATTGTGTAGATTCTAAACTCATTGTGTAGATTTTAAACTCATTGTGTAGATTTCAAACTCATTGTGTAGAATCTGAAACCATTGTGTAGATTCTGGAACCATTGTGTAGATTCTAAACTCATTCTGTAGATTCTGTAACCATTGTGTAGAATCTGAAACCATTGTGTAGATTCTAAACTCATTGTGTAGATTTTGATCTCATTGTGTAGAATTTGATCTCATTGTGTAGAATTCAAACTCATGTGTAGTTTCTGGAACCATTGTGTAGATTCTGAAACCATTGTGTAGATTCTAAACTCATTGTGTAGATTCTAAACTCATTATGTAGATTTTGAACTCATTGTGTAGATTTTGAAACCATCGTGTAGATTCTGAACTCATTGTGTAGATTCTGAACTCATTGTGTAGATTCTAAACTCATTGTGTAGATTTTAAAATCATTGTGTAGATTTTAAACTCATTCTGTAGATTATAAACTCATTGTGTAGATTCTAAACTCATTGTGTAGAACTCATTGTGTAGATTCTGAAACCATTGTGTAGATTCTAAACTCATTGTGTAGATTCTAAACTCATTGTGTAGATTTTGAACTCATTGTGTAGATTTTGAAACCATTGTGTAGATTTTAAAACCATTGTGTAGATTCTGAACTCATTGTGTAGATTCTGAACTCATTGTGTAGATTCTAAACTCACTGTGTAGATTTTAAACTCATTGTGTAGATTTTAAAACCATTATGTAGATTCTAAACTCATTCTGTAGATTATAAACTCATTGTGTAGATTCTAAACTCATTGTGTAGATTTTAAACTCATTGTGTAGATTTCAAACTCATTGTGTAGAATCTGAAACCATTGTGTAGATTCTGGAACCATTGTGTAGATTCTAAACTCATTGTGTAGATTCTGTAACCATTGTGTAGAATCTGAAACCATTGTGTAGATTCTAAACTCATTGTGTAGATTTTGATCTCATTGTGTAGATTCTAAACTCATTGTGTAGATTTTATACTCATTGTGTAGATTTCAAACTCATTGTTTAGATTCTAAACTCATTGTGTAGATTTTAAACTCATTGTGTAGATTTTGAAATCATTGTGTAGATTCTGAACTCATTGTGTAGATTCTGAAACCATTGTGTAGATTCTAAACTCATTGTGTAGATTTTGGAACCATTGTGTAGATTTTAAAACCATTGTGTAGATTCTGAACTCATTGTGTAGATTCTGAACTCATTGTGTAGATTCTAAACTCACTGTGTAGATTTTAAACTCATTGTGTAGATTTTAAAACCATTATGTAGATTCTAAACTCATTCTGTAGATTATAAACTCATTGTGTAGATTCTAAACTCATTGTGTAGGTTTTAAACTCATTGTGTAGATTTCAAACTCATTGTGTAGAATCTGAAACCATTGTGTAGATTCTGAAACCATTGTGTAGATTCTAAACTCACTGTGTAGATTTTGATCTCATTGTGTAGATTCTAAACTCATTGTGTAGATTTTATACTCATTGTGTAGATTTCAAACTCATTGTTTAGATTCTAAACTCATTGTGTAGATTCTAAACTCATTGTGTAGATTTTGAAATCATTGTGTAGTTTCTCAACTCATTGTGTAGATTTTAAACTCATTTTGTAGATTTTGAAACCATTGTGTAGATTCTAAACTCATTGTGTAGAATTTGAACTCATTGTGTAGATTTCAAACTCATGTGTAGTTTCTGAAACCATTGTGTAGATTCTGAAACCATTGTGTAGATTCTAAACTCATTGTGTAGATTCTAAACTCATTGTGTAGATTTTGAACTCATTGTGTAGATTTTGAAACCATTGTGTAGATTTTAAAACCATTGTGTAGATTCTGAACTCAATGTGTAGATTCTGAACTCATTGTGTAGATTCTAAACTCACTGTGTAGATTTTAAACTCATTGTGTAGATTTTAAAACCATTATGTAGATTCTAACTCATTCTGTAGATTATAAACTCATTGTGTAGATTCTAAACTCATTGTGTAGATTTTAAACTCATTGTGTAGATTTCAAACTCATTGTGTAGAATCTGAAACCATTGTGTAGATTCTGGAACCATTGTGTAGATTCTAAACTCATTCTGTAGATTCTGTAACCATTGTGTAGAATCTGAAACCATTGTGTAGATTCTAAACTCATTCTGTAGATTTTGATCTCATTGTGTAGAATTTGATCTCATTGTGTAGAATTCAAACTCATGTGTAGTTTCTGGAACCATTGTGTAGATTCTGAAACCATTGTGTAGATTCTAAACTCATTGTGTAGATTCTAAACTCATTATGTAGATTTTGAACTCATTGTGTAGATTTTGAAACCATCGTGTAGATTCTGAACTCATTGTGTAGATTCTGAACTCATTGTGTAGATTCTAAACTCATTGTGTAGATTTTAAAATCATTGTGTAGATTTTAAACTCATTCTGTAGATTATAAACTCATTGTGTAGATTCTGAAACCATTGTGTAGATTCTAAACTCATTGTGTAGATTCTAAACTCATTGTGTAGATTTTGAACTCATTGTGTAGATTTTGAAACCATTGTGTAGATTTTAAAACCATTGTGTAGATTCTGAACTCATTGTGTAGATTCTGAACTCATTGTGTAGATTCTAAACTCACTGTGTAGATTTTAAACTCATTGTGTAGATTTTAAAACCATTATGTAGATTCTAAACTCATTCTGTAGATTATAAACTCATTGTGTAGATTCTAAACTCATTGTGTAGATTTTAAACTCATTGTGTAGATTTCAAACTCATTGTGTAGAATCTGAAACCATTGTGTAGATTCTGGAACCATTGTGTAGATTCTAAACTCATTCTGTAGATTCTGTAACCATTGTGTAGAATCTGAAACCATTGTGTAGATTCTAAACTCATTGTGTAGATTTTGATCTCATTGTGTAGATTCTAAACTCATTGTGTAGATTTTATACTCATTGTGTAGATTTCAAACTCATTGTTTAGATTCTAAACTCATTGTGTAGATTTTAAACTCATTGTGTAGATTTTGAAATCATTGTGTAGATTCTGAACTCATTGTGTAGATTCTGAACTCATTGTGTAGATTATGAACTCATTGTGTTTCAAACTCATTGTTTAGATTCTAAACTCATTGTGTAGATTTTAAACTCATTGTGTAGATTTTGAAATCATTGTGTAGTTTCTCAACTCATTGTGTAGATTTTAAACTCATTGTGTAGATTCTAAACTCATTGTGTAGATTTTAAACTCATTGTGAAGATTTTAAAACCATTGTGTAGATTTTAAACTCATTCTGTAGATTATAAAATCATTGTGTAGATTATAAACTCATTGTGTAGATTCTTAACTCATTGTGTAGATTTTAGACTCATTGTGTAGAATATAAACTCATTGTGTAGAATCTGAAACCATTGTGTAGATTATAAACTCATTGTGTAGATTCTAAACTCATTGTGTAGATTTTGAACTCATTGTGTAGATTTTGAAACCATTGTGTAGATTCTGAACTCATTGTGTAGATTCTGAACTCATTGTGTAGATTCTAAACTCATTGTGTAGATTTTAAACTCATTGTGTAGATTTTAAAACCATTGTGTAGATTCTAAACTCATTCTGTAGATTATAAACTCATTGTGTAGATTCTAAACTCATTGTGTAGATTTCAAACTCATTGTGTAGAATCTGAAACCATTGTGTAGATTCTGAAACCATTGTGTAGATTCTAAACCCAATGTGTAGACTTTGAAACCATTGTGTAGATTCTGAACTCATTGTGTAGATTCTGAAATCATTGTGTAGACTCTGAACTCATTGTGTAGATTTCAAACTCATTGTGTAGATTCTGAAACCATTGTGTAGATTCTGAAAACATTGTGTAGATTTTTAACTTATTGTGTAGATTTCAAACTCATTGTGTAGATTCTGTAACCATTGTGTAGATTTTGAACTCATTGTGTAGATTCTAAACTCTTTGTGTAGATTTTATACTCATTGTGTAGATTTTGAAACCATTGTGTAGATTCTAAACTCATTGTGTAGATTCTAAACTCACTGTGTAGATTCTAAACTCACTGTGTAGATTTTAAACTCATTTTGTAGATTTTGAAACCATTGTGTAGATTCTAAACTCATTGTGTAGATTTTGAACTCATTGTGTAGATTCTAAACTCTTTGTGTAGATTTTATACTCATTGTGTAGATTTCAAACTCATTGTGTAGAATCTGAAACCATTGTGTAGATTCTGAAACCATTGTGTAGATTCTAAACTCATTCTGTAGATTCTGTAACCATTGTGTAGATTCTGAAACCATTGTGTATATTCTTAACTCATTGTTTAGATTCTAAACTCATTGTGTAGATTCTAAACTCATTGTGTAGATTTTAAACTCATTGTGTAGATTTTGAAATCATTGTGTAGTTTCTCAACTCATTGTGTAGATTTTAAACTCATTTTGTAGATTTTGAAACCATTGTGTAGATTCTAAACTCATTGTGTAGAATTTGAACTCATTGTGTAGATTTCAAACTCATGTGTAGTTTCTGAAACCATTGTGTAGATTCTGAAACCATTGTGTAGATTCTAAACTCATTGTGTAGATTCTAAACTCATTGTGTAGATTTTGAACTCATTGTGTAGATTTTGAACTCATTGTGTAGATTTTGAAACCATTGTGTAGATTTTAAAACCATTATGTAGATTCTAAACTCATTCTGTAGATTCTAAACTCATTGTGTAGATTCTAAACTCATTGTGTAGATTCTAAACTCATTGTGTAGATTTTGAACTCATTGTGTAGATTTTGAATTCATTGTGTAGATTTTGAAACCATTGTGTAGATTTCAAAACCATTATGTAGATTCTAAACTCATTCTGTAGATTATAAACTCATTGTGTAGATTCTAAACTCATTTTGTAGATTTTGATCTCATTGTGTAGAATTACAACTCATGTGTAGTTTCTGAAACCATTGTGTAGATTCTGAAACCATTGTGTAGATTCTGAAAACATTGTGTAGATTTTTAACTCATTGTGTAGATTTCAAACTCATTGTGTAGATTCTGTAACCATTGTGTAGATTTTGAACTCATTGTGTAGATTCTAAACTCTTTGTGTAGATTTTATACTCATTGTGTAGATTTTGAAACCATTGTGTAGATTCTAAACTCATTGTGTAGATTCTAAACTCACTGTGTAGATTCTAAACTCACTGTGTAGATTTTAAACTCATTTTGTAGATTTTGAAACCATTGTGTAGATTCTAAACTCATTGTGTAGATTTTGAACTCATTGTGTAGATTTCAAACTCATTGTGTAGATTCTGTAACCATTGTGTAGATTTTGAACTCATTGTGTGGATTCTAAACTCTTTGTGTAGATTTTATACTCATTGTGTAGATTTTGAAACCATTGTGTAGATTCTGAACTCATTGTGTAGACTCTGAACTCATTGTGTAGATTCTAAACTCACTGTGTAGATTTTAAACTCATTGTGTAGATTTCAAAACCATTATGTAGATTCTAAACTCATTCTGTAGATTATAAACTCATTGTGTAGATTCTAAACTCATTTTGTAGATTTTGAACTCATTGTGTAGATTTCAAACTCATTGTGTAGAATCTGAAACCATTGTGTAGATTCTGAAACCATTGTGTAGATTCTAAACTCATTCTGTAGATTCTGTAACCATTGTGTAGATTCTGAAACCATTGTGTATATTCTTAACTCATTGTGTAGATTTTGATCTCATTGTGTAGATTCTAAACTCATTGTGTAGATTTTATACTCATTGTGTAGATTTCAAACTCATTGTTTAGATTCTAAACTCATTGTGTAGATTCTAAACTCATTGTGTAGATTTTAAACTCATTGTGTAGATTTTGAAATCATTGTGTAGTTTCTCAACTCATTGTGTAGATTCTGAAACCATTGTGTAGATTCTAAACTCATTGTGTAGATTCTAAACTCATTGTGTAGAATTTGAACTCATTGTGTAGATTTCAAACTCATGTGTAGTTTCTGAAACCATTGTGTAGATTCTGAAACCATTGTGTAGATTCTAAACTCATTGTGTAGATTCTAAACTCACTGTGTAGATTTTAAACTCATTGTGTAGATTTTAAAACCATTATGTAGATTCTAACTCATTCTGTAGATTATAAACTCATTGTGTAGATTCTAAACTCATTGTGTAGATTTTGAACTCATTGTGTAGATTTTGAAACCATTGTGTAGATTCTGAACTCATTGTGTAGATTCTGAACTCATTGTGTAGATTCTAAACTCATTGTGTAGATTTTAAACTCATTGTGTAGATTTTAAAACCATTGTGTAGATTCTAAACTCATTGTGTAGATTTTGATCTCATTGTGTAGAATTTGATCTCATTGTGTAGAATTCAAACTCATGTGTAGTTTCTGGAACCATTGTGTAGATTCTGAAACCATTGTGTAGATTCTAAACTCATTGTGTACATTCTAAACTCATTATGTAGATTTTGAACTCATTGTGTAGATTTTGAAACCATGGTGTAGATTCTGAACTCATTGTGTAGATTCTGAACTCATTGTGTAGATTCTAAACTCATTGTGTAGATTTTAAAATCATTGTGTAGATTTTAAACTCATTCTGTAGATTATAAACTCATTGTGTAGATTCTAAACTCATTGTGTAGAACTCATTGTGTAGATTCTGAAACCATTGTGTAGATTCTAAACTCATTGTGTAGATTCTAAACTCATTGTGTAGATTTTGAACTCATTGTGTAGATTTTGAAACCATTGTGTAGATTTTAAAACCATTGTGTAGATTCTGAACTCATTGTGTAGATTCTGAACTCATTGTGTAGATTCTAAACTCACTGTGTAGATTTTAAACTCATTGTGTAGATTTTAAAACCATTATGTAGATTCTAAACTCATTCTGTAGATTATAAACTCATTGTGTAGATTCTAAACTCATTGTGTAGATTTTAAACTCATTGTGTAGATTTCAAACTCATTGTGTAGAATCTGAAACCATTGTGTAGATTCTGGAACCATTGTGTAGATTCTAAACTCATTCTGTAGATTCTGTAACCATTGTGTAGAATCTGAAACCATTGTGTAGATTCTAAACTCATTGTGTAGATTTTGATCTCATTGTGTAGATTCTAAACTCATTGTGTAGATTTTATACTCATTGTGTAGATTTCAAACTCATTGTTTAGATTCTAAACTCATTGTGTAGATTTTAAACTCATTGTGTAGATTTTGAAATCATTGTGTAGATTCTGAACTCATTGTGTAGATTCTGAAACCATTGTGTAGATTCTAAACTCATTGTGTAGATTTTGAAACCATTGTGTAGATTTTAAAACCATTGTGTAGATTCTGAACTCATTGTGTAGATTCTGAACTCATTGTGTAGATTCTAAACTCACTGTGTAGATTTTAAACTCATTGTGTAGATTTTAAAACCATTATGTAGATTCTAAACTCATTCTGTAGATTATAAACTCATTGTGTAGATTCTAAACTCATTGTGTAGGTTTTAAACTCATTGTGTAGATTTCAAACTCATTGTGTAGAATCTGAAACCATTGTGTAGATTCTGAAACCATTGTGTAGATTCTAAACTCACTGTGTAGATTTTGATCTCATTGTGTAGATTCTAAACTCATTGTGTAGATTTTATACTCATTGTGTAGATTTCAAACTCATTGTTTAGATTCTAAACTCATTGTGTAGATTCTAAACTCATTGTGTAGATTTTGAAATCATTGTGTAGTTTCTCAACTCATTGTGTAGATTTTAAACTCATTTTGTAGATTTTGAAACCATTGTGTAGATTCTAAACTCATTGTGTAGAATTTGAACTCATTGTGTAGATTTCAAACTCATGTGTAGTTTCTGAAACCATTGTGTAGATTCTGAAACCATTGTGTAGATTCTAAACTCATTGTGTAGATTCTAAACTCATTGTGTAGATTTTGAACTCATTGTGTAGATTTTGAAACCATTGTGTAGATTTTAAAACCATTGTGTAGATTCTGAACTCATTGTGTAGATTCTGAACTCATTGTGTAGATTCTAAACTCACTGTGTAGATTTTAAACTCATTGTGTAGATTTTAAAACCATTATGTAGATTCTAACTCATTCTGTAGATTATAAACTCATTGTGTAGATTCTAAACTCATTGTGTAGATTTTAAACTCATTGTGTAGATTTCAAACTCATTGTGTAGAATCTGAAACCATTGTGTAGATTCTGGAACCATTGTGTAGATTCTAAACTCATTCTGTAGATTCTGTAACCATTGTGTAGAATCTGAAACCATTGTGTAGATTCTAAACTCATTCTGTAGATTTTGATCTCATTGTGTAGAATTTGATCTCATTGTGTAGAATTCAAACTCATGTGTAGTTTCTGGAACCATTGTGTAGATTCTGAAACCATTGTGTAGATTCTAAACTCATTGTGTAGATTCTAAACTCATTATGTAGATTTTGAACTCATTGTGTAGATTTTGAAACCATCGTGTAGATTCTGAACTCATTGTGTAGATTCTGAACTCATTGTGTAGATTCTAAACTCATTGTGTAGATTTTAAAATCATTGTGTAGATTTTAAACTCATTCTGTAGATTATAAACTCATTGTGTAGATTCTAAACTCATTGTGTAGAACTCATTGTGTAGATTCTGAAACCATTGTGTAGATTCTAAACTCATTGTGTAGATTCTAAACTCATTGTGTAGATTTTGAACTCATTGTGTAGATTTTGAAACCATTGTGTAGATTTTAAAACCATTGTGTAGATTCTGAACTCATTGTGTAGATTCTGAACTCATTGTGTAGATTCTAAACTCACTGTGTAGATTTTAAACTCATTGTGTAGATTTTAAAACCATTATGTAGATTCTAAACTCATTCTGTAGATTATAAACTCATTGTGTAGATTCTAAACTCATTGTGTAGATTTTAAACTCATTGTGTAGATTTCAAACTCATTGTGTAGAATCTGAAACCATTGTGTAGATTCTGGAACCATTGTGTAGATTCTAAACTCATTCTGTAGATTCTGTAACCATTGTGTAGAATCTGAAACCATTGTGTAGATTCTAAACTCATTGTGTAGAATTTGAACTCATTGTGTAGATTTTGAAATCATTGTGTTGTTTCTCAACTCATTGTGTAGATTTCAAACTCATGTGTAGTTTCTGAAACCATTGTGTAGGTTCTGAAACCATTGTGTAGATTCTAAACTCATTGTGTAGATTTTAAAACCATTGTGTAGTGTCTAAACTCATTCTGTAGATTATAAACTCATTGTGTAGATTTCAAACTCATGTGTAGTTTCTGAAACCATTGTGTAGATTCTAAACTCATTGTGTAGATTCTAAACTCATTGTGTAGATTTTGAAACCATTGTGTAGATTCTAAACTCATTGTGTAGTTTTTAAACTCACTGTGTAGATTCTAAACTCATCGTGTAGATTCTGAACTCATTGTGTAGATTCTGAACTCATTGTGTAGATTTTGAACTCATTGTGTAGATTTCAAACTCATTGTGTAGATTCTGAAACCATTGTGTAGATTCTGAAACAATTGTGTAGATTCTAAACTCATTGTGTAGATTTTGAACTCATTGTGTACATAGATGTTCAATCTTCCGGTAATTTGTCCACACTTGTTCAATCTTCCGGTAATTTGTCCGTACATGTTCAATGATTTAGTGTTTTGTCCACAATGTTCAATCTTCCGGTAATTTGTCCTCACTTGTTCAATCTTCCGGTCCATTCTTCCGGTAACTTGTCCGTACACGTTCAATGATTTAGTGTTTTGTCCACAAATGTTCAATCTTCCGGTAATTTGTCCGTACATGTTTAATCTTCCAGTATTTTGTCCACACTTGTTCAATCTTTCGGTAATTTGCACGTAGATGTTCAATCTTTCGGTATTTTGTCCACACTTGTTCAATCTTCCGGTAATTTGCACGTAGATGTTCAATCTTCCGGTATTTTGTCCACCCTTGTTCAATCTCCCGGTAATTCGTCCACACTTGTTCAATGAACTCTAGAGTAGTTTTTTTTTAATGAAAAGCGGAAAAGTGTGACCTGTCGAAACGGCAAAGTGACGTCAACTTATGATGTCATGATGAGTGAAACATGATTCATTTTTCGCTCAAAACATGTCTCCAGCTTAAATACACTATGGAGATTCCGTTAGTAATGTTTGTTTTGAAAAAAAAACAGTAAAATAGAAACATATAGTGTTCGGGCCCACACGGTCCCACACCGGGGGCACAGAGTGAGCCCGTCGGGCCCACACGGTCCCACACCGGGGACACTCAGTGGGACCGCCGGTCCCACAGGGTGTGAGCCCGGAAAAATCAAAATCAAAATTTCAAAATTCTGTAAACGCAGATCGATGCGGAATGCTTTTCTCATTATGCATACAAAATTTCATGAGAAAATATTTCGATATGATCGAATACGGGGCGCGGGCCCACTCGGGCCCACACCGGGGGCACCCGGGCCCACACTTTTGCTATTCCATGTGGCGAGTAGTGTAGATTCTGAACTCTTTGTGTAGATTTTGAAACCATTGTGTAGATTTTGAAACCATTGTGTAGATTCTAAACTCTTTGTGTAGATTCTAAACTCACTGTGTAGATTCTAAACTCACTGTGTAGATTTTAAACTCATTTTGTAGATTTTGAAACCATTGTGTAGATTCTAAACTCATTGTGTAGATTTAAAACTCATTGTGTAGATTCCGAAACCATTGTGTAGATTCTGAAACAATTGTGTAGATTCTAAACTCATTGTGTAGATTTTGAACTCATTGTGTAGATTCTAAACTCATTGTGTAGATTTTATACTCATTGTGTAGATTTTGAAACCATTGTGTAGATTCTAAACTCATTGTGTAGATTCTGAACTCATTGTGTAGATTCTGAACTCATTGTGTAGATTCTGAACTCATTGTTTAGATTCCAAACTCATTGTGTAGATTCTGAACTCATTGTGTGAATTCTGAACTCATTGTGTAGATTCTGAACTCATTGTGTAGATTCTGAACTCATCGTGTAGATTCTGAACTCATTGTGTAGATTCTGAACTCATTGTGTAGATTCTAAACTCATTGTGTAGATTCCGAAACCATTGTGTAGATTCTGAAACAATTGTGTAGATTCTAAACTCATTGTGTAGATTTTGAACTCATTGTGTAGATTCTAAACTCATTGTGTAGATTTTATACTCATTGTGTAGATTTTGAAACCATTGTGTAGATTCTGAACTCATTGTGTAGATTCTGAACTCATTGTTTAGATTCCAAACTCATTGTGTAGATTCTGAACTCATTGTGTGAATTCTGAACTCATTGTGTAGATTCTGAACTCATTGTGTAGATTCTGAACTCATCGTGTAGATTTTGAACTCATTGTGTAGATTCTAAACTCATTGTGTAGATTTTATACTCATTGTGTAGATTTTGAAACCATTGTGTAGATTCTAAACTCATTGTGTAGATTCTAAACTCACTGTGTAGATTCTAAACTCATTGTGTAGATTCTGAACTCATTGTGTAGATTCTAAACTCATTGTGTAGATTCTAAACTCACTGTGTAGATTCTAAACTCATTGTGTAGATTCTCAACTCATTGTGTACATTCTGAACTCATTGTGTAGATGCTGAACTCATTGTGTAGATTCTGAACTCATTGTGTAGACTTCAAACTCATTGTTTAGATTCTAAACTCATTGTGTAGATTTTAAACTCATTGTGTAGATTTTGAAATCATTGTGTTGTTTCTCAACTCATTGTGTAGATTTTAAACTCATTTTGTAGATTTTGAAACCATTGTGTAGATTCTAAACTCATTGTGTAGAATTTGAACTCATTGTGTAGATTTCAAACTCATGTGTAGTTTCTGAAACCATTGTGTAGGTTCTGAAACCATTGTGTAGATTCTAAACTCATTGTGTAGATTTTAAAACCATTGTGTAGTGTCTAAACTCATTCTGTAGATTATAAACTCATTGTGTAGATTTCAAACTCATGTGTAGTTTCTGAAACCATTGTGTAGATTCTAAACTCATTGTGTAGATTCTAAACTCATTGTGTAGATTTTGAAACCATTGTGTAGATTCTAAACTCATTGTGTAGTTTTTAAACTCACTGTGTAGATTCTAAACTCATCGTGTAGATTCTGAACTCATTGTGTAGATTCTGAACTCATTGTGTAGATTTTGAACTTATTGTGTAGATTTCAAACTCATTGTGTAGATTCTGAAACCATTGTGTAGATTCTGAAACAATTGTGTAGATTCTAAACTCATTGTGTAGATTTTGAACTCATTGTGTACATAGATGTTCAATCTTCCGGTAATTTGTCCACACTTGTTCAATCTTCCGGTAATTTGTCCGTACATGTTCAATGATTTAGTGTTTTGTCCACAATGTTCAATCTTCCGGTAATTTGTCCTCACTTGTTCAATCTTCCGGTCCATTCTTCCGGTAACTTGTCCGTACACGTTCAATGATTTAGTGTTTTGTCCACAAATGTTCAATCTTCCGGTAATTTGTCCGTACATGTTTAATCTTCCAGTATTTTGTCCACACTTGTTCAATCTTTCGGTAATTTGCACGTAGATGTTCAATCTTTCGGTATTTTGTCCGTACATGTTCAATCTTCCGGTAATTTGTCCACACTTGTTCAATCTTCCGGTAATTTGCACGTAGATGTTCAATCTTCCGGTATTTTGTCCACCCTTGTTCAATCTCCCGGTAATTCGTCCACACTTGTTCAATGAACTCTAGAGTAGTTTTTTTTAATGAAAAGCGGAAAAGTGTGACCTGTCGAAACGGCAAAGTGACGTCAACTTATGATGTCATGATGAGTGAAACATGATTCATTTTTCGCTCAAAACATGTCTCCAGCTTAAATACACTATGGAGATTCCGTTAGTAATGTTTGTTTTGAAAAAAAACAGTAAAATAGAAACATATAGTGTTCAGGCCCACACGGTCCCACACCGGGGGCACAGAGTGAGCCCGTCGGGCCCACACGGTCCCACACCGGGGACACTCAGTGGGACCGCCGGTCCCACAGGGTGTGAGCCCGGAAAAATCAAAATCAAAATTTCAAAATTCTGTAAACGCAGATCGATGCGGAATGCTTTTCTCATTATGCATACAAAATTTCATGAGAAAATATTTCGATATGATCGAATACGGGGCGCGGGCCCACTCGGGCCCACACCGGGGGCACCCGGGCCCACACTTTTGCTATTCCATGTGGCGAGTAGTGTAGATTCTGAACTCTTTGTGTAGATTTTGAAACCATTGTGTAGATTTTGAAACCATTGTGTAGATTCTAAACTCTTTGTGTAGATTCTAAACTCACTGTGTAGATTCTAAACTCACTGTGTAGATTTTAAACTCATTTTGTAGATTTTGAAACCATTGTGTAGATTCTAAACTCATTGTGTAGATTTAAAACTCATTGTGTAGATTCCGAAACCATTGTGTAGATTCTGAAACAATTGTGTAGATTCTAAACTCATTGTGTAGATTTTGAACTCATTGTGTAGATTCTAAACTCATTGTGTAGATTTTATACTCATTGTGTAGATTTTGAAACCATTGTGTAGATTCTAAACTCATTGTGTAGATTCTGAACTCATTGTGTAGATTCTGAACTCATTGTGTAGATTCTGAACTCATTGTTTAGATTCCAAACTCATTGTGTAGATTCTGAACTCATTGTGTGAATTCTGAACTCATTGTGTAGATTCTGAACTCATTGTGTAGATTCTGAACTCATCGTGTAGATTCTGAACTCATTGTGTAGATTCTGAACTCATTGTGTAGATTCTAAACTCATTGTGTAGATTTTAAAACCATTGTGTAGATTTTAAACTCATTCTGTAGATTATAAACTCATTGTGTAGATTCTTAACTCATTGTGTAGATTTTAGACTCATTGTGTAGAATTCAAACTCATTGTGTAGAATCTGAAACCATTGTGTAGATTCTAAACTCTTTGTGTAGATTCTAAACTCATTGTGTAGGTTTTGAACTCATTGTGTAGGTTTTGAAACCATTGTGTAGATTCTGAACTCATTGTGTAGATTCTGAACTCATTGTGTAGATTCTAAACTCATTGTGTAGATTTTAAACTCATTGTGTAGATTTTAAAACCATTGTGTAGATTCTAAACTCATTCTGTAGATTATAAACTCATTGTGTAGGTTCTAAACTCATTGTGTAGATTTCAAACTCATTGTGTAGAATCTGAAACCATTGTGTAGATTCTGAAACCATTGTGTAGATTCTAAACCCAATGTGTAGACTTTGAAACCATTGTGTAAATTCTGAACTCATTGTGTAGATTCTGAAATCATTGTGTAGACTCTGAACTCATTGTGTAGATTTCAAACTCATTGTGTAGATTCTGAAACCATTGTGTAGATTCTGAAAACATTGTGTAGATTTTTAACTCATTGTGTAGATTTCAAACTCATTCTGTAGATTCTGTAACCATTGTGTAGAATCTGAAACCATTGTGTAGATTCTAAACTCATTGTGTAGATTTTGATCTCATTGTGTAGATTTTAAACTCATTGTGTAGATTTTATACTCATTGTTTAGATTTCAAACTCATTGTTTAGATTCTAAACTCATTGTGTAGATTTTAAACTCATTGTGTAGATTTTGAAATCATTGTGTAGATTCTGAACTCATTGTGTAGATTCTGAACTCATTGTGTAGATTCTGAACTCATTGTGTAGATTTCAAACTCATTGTTTAGATTCTAAACTCATTGTGTAGATTTTAAACTCATTGTGTAGATTTTGAAATCATTGTGTAGTTTCTCAACTCATTGTGTAGATTTTAAACTCATTGTGTAGATTCTAAACTCATTGTGTAGATTTTAAACTCATTGTGTAGATTTTAAAACCATTGTGTAGATTTTAAACTCATTCTGTAGATTATAAACTCATTGTGTAGATTCTAAACTCATTGTGTAGAATTTGATCTCATTGTGTAGAATTCAAACTCATGTGTAGTTTCTGGAACCATTGTGTAGATTCTGAAACCATTGTGTAGATTCTAAACTCATTGTGTAGATTCTAAACTCATTATGTAGATTTTGAACTCATTGTGTAGATTTTGAAACCATTGTGTAGATTTTAAAACCATTGTGTAGATTCTGAACTCATTGTGTAGATTCTGAACTCATTGTGTAGATTCTAAACTCACTGTGTAGATTTTAAACTCATTGTGTAGATTTTAAAACCATTATGTAGATTCTAAACTCATTCTGTAGATTATAAACTCATTGTGTAGATTCTAAACTCATTGTGTAGGTTTTAAACTCATTGTGTAGATTTCAAACTCATTGTGTAGAATCTGAAACCATTGTGTAGATTCTGAAACCATTGTATAGATTCTAAACTCATTGTGTAGATTTTGAACTCATTGTGTAGATTTCAAACTCATGTGTAGTTTCTGAAACCATTGTGTAGATTCTGAAACCATTGTGTAGATTCTAAACTCATTGTGTAGATTCTAAACTCATTGTGTAGATTTTGAACTCATTGTGTAGATTTTGAAACCATTGTGTAGATTTTAAAACCATTGTGTAGATTCTGAACTCATTGTGTAGATTTTATACTCATTGTGTAGATTTCAAACTCATTGTTTAGATTCTAAACTCATTGTGTAGATTCTAAACTCATTGTGTAGATTCTAAACTCATTGTGTAGATTTTGAACTCATTGTGTAGATTTTGAACTCATTGTGTAGATTTTGAAACCATTGTGTAGATTTTAAAACCATTGTGTAGATTCTGAACTCATTGTGTAGATTCTGAACTCCTTGTGTAGATTCTAAACTCACTGTGTAGATTTTAAACTCATTGTGTAGATTTAAAAACCATTATGTAGATTCTAAACTCATTCTGTAGATTATAAACTCATTCTGTAGATTCTAAACTCATTTGTGTAGATTTTAAACTCATTGTGTAGATTTCAAACTCATTGTGTAGAATCTGAAACCATTGTGTAGATTCTGGAACCATTGTGTAGATTCTAAACTCATTCTGTAGATTCTGTAACCATTGTGTAGAATCTGAAACCATTGTGTAGATTCTAAACTCATTGTGTAGATTTTGATCTCATTGTGTAGATTCTAAACTCATTGTGTAGATTTTATACTCATTGTGTAGATTTCAAACTCATTGTTTAGATTCTAAACTCATTGTGTAGATTTTAAACTCATTGTGTAGATTTTGAAATCATTGTGTAGATTCTGAACTCATTGTGTAGATTCTGAACTCAGTGTGTAGATTCTGAACTCATTGTGTAGATTTCAAACTCATTGTTTAGATTCTAAACTCATTGTGTAGATTTTAAACTCATTGTGTAGAGTTTGATCTCATTGTGTAGAATTCAAACTCATGTGTAGTTTCTGGAACCATTGTGTAGATTCTGAAATCATTGTGTAGATTCTAAACTTATTGTTTAGATTCTAAACTCATTGTGTAGATTTTAAACTCATTGTGTAGATTTTGAAATCATTGTGTAGATTCTGAACTCATTGTGTAGATTCTGAACTCATTGTGTAGATTCTGAACTCATTGTGTAGATTTCAAACTCATTGTTTAGATTCTAAACTCATTGTGTAGATTTTAAACTCATTGTGTAGATTTTGAAATCATTGTGTAGTTTCTCAACTCATTGTGTAGATTTAAACTCATTGTGTAGATTCTAAACTCATTGTGTAGATTTTAAACTCATTGTGTAGATTTTAAAACCATTGTGTAGATTTTAAACTCATTCTGTAGATTATAAACTCATTGTGTAGATTCTAAACTCATTGTGTAGAATTTGATCTCATTGTGTAGAATTCAAACTCATGTGTAGTTTCTGGAACCATTGTGTAGATTCTGAAACCATTGTGTAGAATCTAAACTCATTGTGTAGATTCTAAACTCATTATGTAGATTTTGAACTCATTGTGTAGATTTTGAAACCATTGTGTAGATTTTAAAACCATTGTGTAGATTCTGAACTCATTGTGTAGATTCTGAACTCATTGTGTAGATTCTAAACTCACTGTGTAGATTTTAAACTCATTGTGTAGATTTTAAAACCATTATGTAGATTCTAAACTCATTCTGTAGATTCTAAACTCATTGTGTAGATTCTAAACTCATTGTGTAGGTTTTAAACTCATTGTGTAGATTTCAAACTCATTGTGTAGAATCTGAAACCATTGTGTAGATTCTGAAACCATTGTATAGATTCTAAACTCATTGTGTAGATTTTGAACTCATTGTGTAGATTTCAAACTCATGTGTAGTTTCTGAAACCATTGTGTAGATTCTGAAACCATTGTGTAGATTCTAAACTCATTGTGTAGATTCTAAACTCATTGTGTAGATTTTGAACTCATTGTGTAGATTTTGAAACCATTGTGTAGATTTTAAAACCATTGTGTAGATTCTGAACTCATTGTGTAGATTTTATACTCATTGTGTAGATTTCAAACTCATTGTTTAGATTCTAAACTCATTGTGTAGATTCTAAACTCATTGTGTAGATTTTAAACTCATTGTGTAGATTTTGAAATCATTGTGTAGTTTCTCAACTCATTGTGTAGATTTTAAACTCATTTTGTAGATTTTGAAACCATTGTGTAGATTCTAAACTCATTGTGTAGAATTTGAACTCATTGTGTAGATTTCAAACTCATGTGTAGTTTCTGAAACCATTGTGTAGATTCTGAAACCATTGTGTAGATTCTAAACTCATTGTGTAGATTATAAACTCATTGTGTAGATTTTGAACTCATTGTGTAGATTTTGAAACCATTGTGTAGATTTTAAAACCATTGTGTAGATTCTGAACTCATTGTGTAGATTCTGAACTCCTTGTGTAGATTCTAAACTCACTGTGTAGATTTTAAACTCATTGTGTAGATTTAAAAACCATTATGTAGATTCTAAACTCATTCTGTAGATTATAAACTCATTCTGTAGATTCTAAACTCATTGTGTAGATTTTAAACTCATTGTGTAGATTTCAAACTCGTTGTGTAGAATCTGAAACCATTGTGTAGATTCTGGAACCATTGTGTAGATTCTAAACTCATTCTGTAGATTCTGTAACCATTGTGTAGAATCTGAAACCATTGTGTAGATTCTAAACTCATTGTGTAGATTTTGATCTCATTGTGTAGATTCTAAACTCATTGTGTAGATTTTATACTCATTGTGTAGATTTCAAACTCATTGTTTAGATTCTAAACTCATTGTGTAGATTTTAAACTCATTGTGTAGATTTTGAAATCATTGTGTAGATTCTGAACTCATTGTGTAGATTCTGAACTCAGTGTGTAGATTCTGAACTCATTGTGTAGATTTCAAACTCATTGTTTAGATTCTAAACTCATTGTGTAGGTTTTAAACTCATTGTGTAGATTTCAAACTCATTGTGTAGAATCTGAAACCATTGTGTAGATTCTGAAACCATTGTATAGATTCTAAACTCATTGTGTAGATTTTGAACTCATTGTGTAGATTTCAAACTCATGTGTAGTTTCTGAAACCATTGTGTAGATTCTGAAACCATTGTGTAGATTCTAAACTCATTGTGTAGATTCTAAACTCATTGTGTAGATTTTGAACTCATTGTGTAGATTTTGAAACCATTGTGTAGATTTTAAAACCATTGTGTAGATTCTGAACTCATTGTGTAGATTTTATACTCATTGTGTAGATTTCAAACTCATTGTTTAGATTCTAAACTCATTGTGTAGATTCTAAACTCATTGTGTAGATTCTAAACTCATTGTGTAGATTTTGAACTCATTGTGTAGATTTTGAACTCATTGTGTAGATTTTGAAACCATTGTGTAGATTTTAAAACCATTGTGTAGATTCTGAACTCATTGTGTAGATTCTGAACTCCTTGTGTAGATTCTAAACTCACTGTGTAGATTTTAAACTCATTGTGTAGATTTAAAAACCATTATGTAGATTCTAAACTCATTCTGTAGATTATAAACTCATTCTGTAGATTCTAAACTCATTTGTGTAGATTTTAAACTCATTGTGTAGATTTCAAACTCATTGTGTAGAATCTGAAACCATTGTGTAGATTCTGGAACCATTGTGTAGATTCTAAACTCATTCTGTAGATTCTGTAACCATTGTGTAGAATCTGAAACCATTGTGTAGATTCTAAACTCATTGTGTAGATTTTGATCTCATTGTGTAGATTCTAAACTCATTGTGTAGATTTTATACTCATTGTGTAGATTTCAAACTCATTGTTTAGATTCTAAACTCATTGTGTAGATTTTAAACTCATTGTGTAGATTTTGAAATCATTGTGTAGATTCTGAACTCATTGTGTAGATTCTGAACTCAGTGTGTAGATTCTGAACTCATTGTGTAGATTTCAAACTCATTGTTTAGATTCTAAACTCATTGTGTAGATTTTAAACTCATTGTGTAGAGTTTGATCTCATTGTGTAGAATTCAAACTCATGTGTAGTTTCTGGAACCATTGTGTAGATTCTGAAATCATTGTGTAGATTCTAAACTTATTGTTTAGATTCTAAACTCATTGTGTAGATTTTAAACTCATTGTGTAGATTTTGAAATCATTGTGTAGATTCTGAACTCATTGTGTAGATTCTGAACTCATTGTGTAGATTCTGAACTCATTGTGTAGATTTCAAACTCATTGTTTAGATTCTAAACTCATTGTGTAGATTTTAAACTCATTGTGTAGATTTTGAAATCATTGTGTAGTTTCTCAACTCATTGTGTAGATTTAAACTCATTGTGTAGATTCTAAACTCATTGTGTAGATTTTAAACTCATTGTGTAGATTTTAAAACCATTGTGTAGATTTTAAACTCATTCTGTAGATTATAAACTCATTGTGTAGATTCTAAACTCATTGTGTAGAATTTGATCTCATTGTGTAGAATTCAAACTCATGTGTAGTTTCTGGAACCATTGTGTAGATTCTGAAACCATTGTGTAGAATCTAAACTCATTGTGTAGATTCTAAACTCATTATGTAGATTTTGAACTCATTGTGTAGATTTTGAAACCATTGTGTAGATTTTAAAACCATTGTGTAGATTCTGAACTCATTGTGTAGATTCTGAACTCATTGTGTAGATTCTAAACTCACTGTGTAGATTTTAAACTCATTGTGTAGATTTTAAAACCATTATGTAGATTCTAAACTCATTCTGTAGATTCTAAACTCATTGTGTAGATTCTAAACTCATTGTGTAGGTTTTAAACTCATTGTGTAGATTTCAAACTCATTGTGTAGAATCTGAAACCATTGTGTAGATTCTGAAACCATTGTATAGATTCTAAACTCATTGTGTAGATTTTGAACTCATTGTGTAGATTTCAAACTCATGTGTAGTTTCTGAAACCATTGTGTAGATTCTGAAACCATTGTGTAGATTCTAAACTCATTGTGTAGATTCTAAACTCATTGTGTAGATTTTGAACTCATTGTGTAGATTTTGAAACCATTGTGTAGATTTTAAAACCATTGTGTAGATTCTGAACTCATTGTGTAGATTTTATACTCATTGTGTAGATTTCAAACTCATTGTTTAGATTCTAAACTCATTGTGTAGATTCTAAACTCATTGTGTAGATTTTAAACTCATTGTGTAGATTTTGAAATCATTGTGTAGTTTCTCAACTCATTGTGTAGATTTTAAACTCATTTTGTAGATTTTGAAACCATTGTGTAGATTCTAAACTCATTGTGTAGAATTTGAACTCATTGTGTAGATTTCAAACTCATGTGTATTTTCTGAAACCATTGTGTAGATTCTGAAACCATTGTGTAGATTCTAAACTCATTGTGTAGATTATAAACTCATTGTGTAGATTTTGAACTCATTGTGTAGATTTTGAAACCATTGTGTAGATTTTAAAACCATTGTGTAGATTCTGAACTCATTGTGTAGATTCTGAACTCCTTGTGTAGATTCTAAACTCACTGTGTAGATTTTAAACTCATTGTGTAGATTTAAAAACCATTATGTAGATTCTAAACTCATTCTGTAGATTATAAACTCATTCTGTAGATTCTAAACTCATTGTGTAGATTTTAAACTCATTGTGTAGATTTCAAACTCGTTGTGTAGAATCTGAAACCATTGTGTAGATTCTGGAACCATTGTGTAGATTCTAAACTCATTCTGTAGATTCTGTAACCATTGTGTAGAATCTGAAACCATTGTGTAGATTCTAAACTCATTGTGTAGATTTTGATCTCATTGTGTAGATTCTAAACTCATTGTGTAGATTTTATACTCATTGTGTAGATTTCAAACTCATTGTTTAGATTCTAAACTCATTGTGTAGATTTTAAACTCATTGTGTAGATTTTGAAATCATTGTGTAGATTCTGAACTCATTGTGTAGATTCTGAACTCAGTGTGTAGATTCTGAACTCATTGTGTAGATTTCAAACTCATTGTTTAGATTCTAAACTCATTGTGTAGATTTTAAACTCATTGTGTAGAGTTTGATCTCATTGTGTAGAATTCAAACTCATGTGTAGTTTCTGGAACCATTGTGTAGATTCTGAAATCATTGTGTAGATTCTAAACTTATTGTTTAGATTCTAAACTCATTGTGTAGATTTTAAACTCATTGTGTAGATTTTGAAATCATTGTGTAGATTCTGAACTCATTGTGTAGATTCTGAACTCATTGTGTAGATTCTGAACTCATTGTGTAGATTTCAAACTCATTGTTTAGATTCTAAACTCATTGTGTAGATTTTAAACTCATTGTGTAGATTTTGAAATCATTGTGTAGTTTCTCAACTCATTGTGTAGATTTAAACTCATTGTGTAGATTCTAAACTCATTGTGTAGATTTTAAACTCATTGTGTAGATTTTAAAACCATTGTGTAGATTTTAAACTCATTCTGTAGATTATAAACACATTGTGTAGATTCTAAACTCATTGTGTAGAATTTGATCTCATTGTGTAGAATTCAAACTCATGTGTAGTTTCTGGAACCATTGTGTAGATTCTGAAACCATTGTGTAGATTCTAAACTCATTGTGTAGATTCTAAACTCATTATGTAGATTTTGAACTCATTGTGTAGATTTTGAAACCATCGTGTAGATTCTGAACTCATTGTGTAGATTCTGAACTCATTGTGTAGATTCTAAACTCATTGTGTAGATTTTAAAATCATTGTGTAGATTTTAAACTCATTCTGTAGATTATAAACTCATTGTGTAGATTCTAAACTCATTGTGTAGAACTCATTGTGTAGATTTCAAACTCATGTGTAGTTTCTGAAACCATTGTGTAGATTCTGAAACCATTGTGTAGATTCTGAACTCATTGTGTAGATTCTAAACTCATTGTGTAGATTTTGATCTCATTGTGTAGATTCTAAACTCATTGTGTAGATTTTATACTCATTGTGTAGATTTCAAACTCATTGTTTAGATTCTAAACTCATTGTGTAGATTTTAAACTCATTGTGTAGATTTTGAAATCATTGTGTAGATTCTGAACTCATTGTGTAGATTCTGAACTCAGTGTGTAGATTCTGAACTCATTGTGTAGATTTCAAACTCATTGTTTAGATTCTAAACTCATTGTGTAGATTTTAAACTCATTGTGTAGAGTTTGATCTCATTGTGTAGAATTCAAACTCATGTGTAGTTTCTGGAACCATTGTGTAGATTCTGAAATCATTGTGTAGATTCTAAACTTATTGTTTAGATTCTAAACTCATTGTGTAGATTTTAAACTCATTGTGTAGATTTTGAAATCATTGTGTAGATTCTGAACTCATTGTGTAGATTCTGAACTCATTGTGTAGATTCTGAACTCATTGTGTAGATTTCAAACTCATTGTTTAGATTCTAAACTCATTGTGTAGATTTTAAACTCATTGTGTAGATTTTGAAATCATTGTGTAGTTTCTCAACTCATTGTGTAGATTTAAACTCATTGTGTAGATTCTAAACTCATTGTGTAGATTTTAAACTCATTGTGTAGATTTTAAAACCATTGTGTAGATTTTAAACTCATTCTGTAGATTATAAACTCATTGTGTAGATTCTAAACTCATTGTGTAGAATTTGATCTCATTGTGTAGAATTCAAACTCATGTGTAGTTTCTGGAACCATTGTGTAGATTCTGAAACCATTGTGTAGAATCTAAACTCATTGTGTAGATTCTAAACTCATTATGTAGATTTTGAACTCATTGTGTAGATTTTGAAACCATTGTGTAGATTTTAAAACCATTGTGTAGATTCTGAACTCATTGTGTAGATTCTGAACTCATTGTGTAGATTCTAAACTCACTGTGTAGATTTTAAACTCATTGTGTAGATTTTAAAACCATTATGTAGATTCTAAACTCATTCTGTAGATTATAAACTCATTGTGTAGATTCTAAACTCATTGTGTAGGTTTTAAACTCATTGTGTAGATTTCAAACTCATTGTGTAGAATCTGAAACCATTGTGTAGATTCTGAAACCATTGTATAGATTCTAAACTCATTGTGTAGATTTTGAACTCATTGTGTAGATTTCAAACTCATGTGTAGTTTCTGAAACCATTGTGTAGATTCTGAAACCATTGTGTAGATTCTAAACTCATTGTGTAGATTCTAAACTCATTGTGTAGATTTTGAACTCATTGTGTAGATTTTGAAACCATTGTGTAGATTTTAAAACCATTGTGTAGATTCTGAACTCATTGTGTAGATTTTATACTCATTGTGTAGATTTCAAACTCATTGTTTAGATTCTAAACTCATTGTGTAGATTCTAAACTCATTGTGTAGATTTTAAACTCATTGTGTAGATTTTGAAATCATTGTGTAGTTTCTCAACTCATTGTGTAGATTTTAAACTCATTTTGTAGATTTTGAAACCATTGTGTAGATTCTAAACTCATTGTGTAGAATTTGAACTCATTGTGTAGATTTCAAACTCATGTGTAGTTTCTGAAACCATTGTGTAGATTCTGAAACCATTGTGTAGATTCTAAACTCATTGTGTAGATTATAAACTCATTGTGTAGATTTTGAACTCATTGTGTAGATTTTGAAACCATTGTGTAGATTTTAAAACCATTGTGTAGATTCTGAACTCATTGTGTAGATTCTGAACTCCTTGTGTAGATTCTAAACTCACTGTGTAGATTTTAAACTCATTGTGTAGATTTAAAAACCATTATGTAGATTCTAAACTCATTCTGTAGATTATAAACTCATTCTGTAGATTCTAAACTCATTGTGTAGATTTTAAACTCATTGTGTAGATTTCAAACTCGTTGTGTAGAATCTGAAACCATTGTGTAGATTCTGGAACCATTGTGTAGATTCTAAACTCATTCTGTAGATTCTGTAACCATTGTGTAGAATCTGAAACCATTGTGTAGATTCTAAACTCATTGTGTAGATTTTGATCTCATTGTGTAGATTCTAAACTCATTGTGTAGATTTTATACTCATTGTGTAGATTTCAAACTCATTGTTTAGATTCTAAACTCATTGTGTAGATTTTAAACTCATTGTGTAGATTTTGAAATCATTGTGTAGATTCTGAACTCATTGTGTAGATTCTGAACTCAGTGTGTAGATTCTGAACTCATTGTGTAGATTTCAAACTCATTGTTTAGATTCTAAACTCATTGTGTAGATTTTAAACTCATTGTGTAGAGTTTGATCTCATTGTGTAGAATTCAAACTCATGTGTAGTTTCTGGAACCATTGTGTAGATTCTGAAATCATTGTGTAGATTCTAAACTTATTGTTTAGATTCTAAACTCATTGTGTAGATTTTAAACTCATTGTGTAGATTTTGAAATCATTGTGTAGATTCTGAACTCATTGTGTAGATTCTGAACTCATTGTGTAGATTCTGAACTCATTGTGTAGATTTCAAACTCATTGTTTAGATTCTAAACTCATTGTGTAGATTTTAAACTCATTGTGTAGATTTTGAAATCATTGTGTAGTTTCTCAACTCATTGTGTAGATTTAAACTCATTGTGTAGATTCTAAACTCATTGTGTAGATTTTAAACTCATTGTGTAGATTTTAAAACCATTGTGTAGATTTTAAACTCATTCTGTAGATTATAAACACATTGTGTAGATTCTAAACTCATTGTGTAGAATTTGATCTCATTGTGTAGAATTCAAACTCATGTGTAGTTTCTGGAACCATTGTGTAGATTCTGAAACCATTGTGTAGATTCTAAACTCATTGTGTAGATTCTAAACTCATTATGTAGATTTTGAACTCATTGTGTAGATTTTGAAACCATCGTGTAGATTCTGAACTCATTGTGTAGATTCTGAACTCATTGTGTAGATTCTAAACTCATTATGTAGATTTTAAAATCATTGTGTAGATTTTAAACTCATTCTGTAGATTATAAACTCATTGTGTAGATTCTAAACTCATTGTGTAGAACTCATTGTGTAGATTTCAAACTCATGTGTAGTTTCTGAAACCATTGTGTAGATTCTGAAACCATTGTGTAGATTCTAAACTCATTGTGTAGATTTTGAAACCATTGTGTAGATTTTAAAACCATTGTGTAGATTCTGAACTCATTGTGTAGATTCTGAACTCATTGTGTAGATTCTAAACTCACTGTGTAGATTTTAAACTCATTGTGTAGATTTTAAAACCATTATGTAGATTCTAAACTCATTCTGTAGATTATAAACTCATTGTGTAGATTCTAAACTCATTGTGTAGGTTTTAAACTCACTGTGTAGATTTCAAACTCATTGTGTAGAATCTGAAACCATTGTGTAGATTCTGAAACCATTGTGTAGATTCTAAACTCACTGTGTAGATTTTGATCTCATTGTATAGATTCTAAACTCATTGTGTAGATTTTATACTCATTGTGTAGATTTCAAACTCATTGTTTAGATTCTAAACTCATTGTGTAGATTCTAAACTCATTGTGTAGATTTTGAAATCATTGTGTAGTTTCTCAACTCATTGTGTAGATTTTAAACTCATTTTGTAGATTTTGAAACCATTGTGTAGATTCTAAACTCATTGTGTAGAATTTGAACTCATTGTGTAGATTTCAAACTCATGTGTAGTTTCTGAAACCATTGTGTAGATTCTGAAACCATTGTGTAGATTCTAAACTCATTGTGTAGATTCTAAACTCATTGTGTAGATTTTGAACTCATTGTGTAGATTTTGAAACCATTGTGTAGATTTTAAAACCATTGTGTAGATTCTGAACTCATTGTGTAGATTCTGAACTCATTGTGTAGATTCTAAACTCACTGTGTAGATTTTAAACTCATTGTGTAGATTTTAAAACCATTATGTAGATTCTAACTCATTCTGTAGATTCTAAACTCATTGTGTAGATTCTAAACTCATTGTGTAGATTTTAAACTCATTGTGTAGATTTCAAACTCATTGTGTAGAATCTGAAACCATTGTGTAGATTCTGGAACCATTGTGTAGATTCTAAACTCATTCTGTAGATTCTGTAACCATTGTGTAGAATCTGAAACCATTGTGTAGATTCTAAACTCATTGTGTAGATTTTGATCTCATTGTGTAGAATTTGATCTCATTGTGTAGAATTCAAACTCATGTGTAGTTTCTGGAACCATTGTGTAGATTCTGAAACCATTGTGTAGATTCTAAACTCATTGTGTAGATTCTAAACTCATTATGTAGATTTTGAACTCATTGTGTAGATTTTGAAACCATCGTGTAGATTCTGAACTCATTGTGTAGATTCTGAACTCATTGTGTAGATTCTAAACTCATTGTGTAGATTTTAAAATCATTGTGTAGATTTTAAACTCATTCTGTAGATTATAAACTCATTGTGTAGATTCTAAACTCATTGTGTAGAACTCATTGTGTAGATTCTGAAACCATTGTGTAGATTCTAAACTCATTGTGTAGATTCTAAACTCATTGTGTAGATTTTGAACTCATTGTGTAGATTTTGAAACCATTGTGTAGATTTTAAAACCATTGTGTAGATTCTGAACTCATTGTGTAGATTCTGAACTCATTGTGTAGATTCTAAACTCACTGTGTAGATTTTAAACTCATTGTGTAGATTTTAAAACCATTATGTAGATTCTAAACTCATTCTGTAGATTCTAAACTCATTGTGTAGATTCTAAACTCATTGTGTAGATTTTAAACTCATTGTGTAGATTTCAAACTCATTGTGTAGAATCTGAAACCATTGTGTAGATTCTGGAACCATTGTGTAGATTCTAAACTCATTCTGTAGATTCTGTAACCATTGTGTAGAATCTGAAACCATTGTGTAGATTCTAAACTCATTGTGTAGATTTTGATCTCATTGTGTAGATTCTAAACTCATTGTGTAGATTTTATACTCATTGTGTAGATTTCAAACTCATTGTTTAGATTCTAAACTCATTGTGTAGATTTTAAACTCATTGTGTAGATTTTGAAATCATTGTGTAGATTCTGAACTCATTGTGTAGATTCTGAAACCATTGTGTAGATTCTAAACTCATTGTGTAGATTTTGAAACCATTGTGTAGATTTTAAAACCATTGTGTAGATTCTGAACTCATTGTGTAGATTCTGAACTCATTGTGTAGATTCTAAACTCACTGTGTAGATTTTAAACTCATTGTGTAGATTTTAAAACCATTATGTAGATTCTAAACTCATTCTGTAGATTATAAACTCATTGTGTAGATTCTAAACTCATTGTGTAGGTTTTAAACTCATTGTGTAGATTTCAAACTCATTGTGTAGAATCTGAAACCATTGTGTAGATTCTGAAACCATTGTGTAGATTCTAAACTCACTGTGTAGATTTTGATCTCATTGTGTAGATTCTAAACTCATTGTGTAGATTTTATACTCATTGTGTAGATTTCAAACTCATTGTTTAGATTCTAAACTCATTGTGTAGATTCTAAACTCATTGTGTAGATTTTGAAATCATTGTGTAGTTTCTCAACTCATTGTGTAGATTTTAAACTCATTTTGTAGATTTTGAAACCATTGTGTAGATTCTAAACTCATTGTGTAGAATTTGAACTCATTGTGTAGATTTCAAACTCATGTGTAGTTTCTGAAACCATTGTGTAGATTCTGAAACCATTGTGTAGATTCTAAACTCATTGTGTAGATTCTAAACTCATTGTGTAGATTTTGAACTCATTGTGTAGATTTTGAAACCATTGTGTAGATTTTAAAACCATTGTGTAGATTCTGAACTCATTGTGTAGATTCTGAACTCATTGTGTAGATTCTAAACTCACTGTGTAGATTTTAAACTCATTGTGTAGATTTTAAAACCATTATGTAGATTCTAACTCATTCTGTAGATTATAAACTCATTGTGTAGATTCTAAACTCATTGTGTAGATTTTAAACTCATTGTGTAGATTTCAAACTCATTGTGTAGAATCTGAAACCATTGTGTAGATTCTGGAACCATTGTGTAGATTCTAAACTCATTCTGTAGATTCTGTAACCATTGTGTAGAATCTGAAACCATTGTGTAGATTCTAAACTCATTCTGTAGATTTTGATCTCATTGTGTAGAATTTGATCTCATTGTGTAGAATTCAAACTCATGTGTAGTTTCTGGAACCATTGTGTAGATTCTGAAACCATTGTGTAGATTCTAAACTCATTGTGTAGATTCTAAACTCATTATGTAGATTTTGAACTCATTGTGTAGATTTTGAAACCATCGTGTAGATTCTGAACTCATTGTGTAGATTCTGAACTCATTGTGTAGATTCTAAACTCATTGTGTAGATTTTAAAATCATTGTGTAGATTTTAAACTCATTCTGTAGATTATAAACTCATTGTGTAGATTCTAAACTCATTGTGTAGAACTCATTGTGTAGATTCTGAAACCATTGTGTAGATTCTAAACTCATTGTGTAGATTCTAAACTCATTGTGTAGATTTTGAACTCATTGTGTAGATTTTGAAACCATTGTGTAGATTTTAAAACCATTGTGTAGATTCTGAACTCATTGTGTAGATTCTGAACTCATTGTGTAGATTCTAAACTCACTGTGTAGATTTTAAACTCATTGTGTAGATTTTAAAACCATTATGTAGATTCTAAACTCATTCTGTAGATTATAAACTCATTGTGTAGATTCTAAACTCATTGTGTAGATTTTAAACTCATTGTGTAGATTTCAAACTCATTGTGTAGAATCTGAAACCATTGTGTAGATTCTGGAACCATTGTGTAGATTCTAAACTCATTCTGTAGATTCTGTAACCATTGTGTAGAATCTGAAACCATTGTGTAGATTCTAAACTCATTGTGTAGATTTTGATCTCATTGTGTAGATTCTAAACTCATTGTGTAGATTTTATACTCATTGTGTAGATTTCAAACTCATTGTTTAGATTCTAAACTCATTGTGTAGATTTTAAACTCATTGTGTAGATTTTGAAATCATTGTGTAGATTCTGAACTCATTGTGTAGATTCTGAACTCATTGTGTAGATTATGAACTCATTGTGTTTCAAACTCATTGTTTAGATTCTAAACTCATTGTGTAGATTTTAAACTCATTGTGTAGATTTTGAAATCATTGTGTAGTTTCTCAACTCATTGTGTAGATTTTAAACTCATTGTGTAGATTCTAAACTCATTGTGTAGATTTTAAACTCATTGTGAAGATTTTAAAACCATTGTGTAGATTTTAAACTCATTCTGTAGATTATAAAATCATTGTGTAGATTATAAACTCATTGTGTAGATTCTTAACTCATTGTGTAGATTTTAGACTCATTGTGTAGAATATAAACTCATTGTGTAGAATCTGAAACCATTGTGTAGATTACAAACTCATTGTGTAGATTCTAAACTCATTGTGTAGATTTTGAACTCATTGTGTAGATTTTGAAACCATTGTGTAGATTCTGAACTCATTGTGTAGATTCTGAACTCATTGTGTAGATTCTAAACTCATTGTGTAGATTTTAAACTCATTGTGTAGATTTTAAAACCATTGTGTAGATTCTAAACTCATTCTGTAGATTATAAACTCATTGTGTAGATTCTAAACTCATTGTGTAGATTTCAAACTCATTGTGTAGAATCTGAAACCATTGTGTAGATTCTGAAACCATTGTGTAGATTCTAAACCCAATGTGTAGACTTTGAAACCATTGTGTAGATTCTGAACTCATTGTGTAGATTCTGAAATCATTGTGTAGACTCTGAACTCATTGTGTAGATTTCAAACTCATTGTGTAGATTCTGAAACCATTGTGTAGATTCTGAAAACATTGTGTAGATTTTTAACTCATTGTGTAGATTTCAAACTCATTGTGTAGATTCTGTAACCATTGTGTAGATTTTGAACTCATTGTGTAGATTCTAAACTCTTTGTGTAGATTTTATACTCATTGTGTAGATTTTGAAACCATTGTGTAGATTCTAAACTCATTGTGTAGATTCTAAACTCACTGTGTAGATTCTAAACTCACTGTGTAGATTTTAAACTCATTTTGTAGATTTTGAAACCATTGTGTAGATTCTAAACTCATTGTGTAGATTTTGAACTCATTGTGTAGATTCTAAACTCTTTGTGTAGATTTTATACTCATTGTGTAGATTTCAAACTCATTGTGTAGAATCTGAAACCATTGTGTAGATTCTGAAACCATTGTGTAGATTCTAAACTCATTCTGTAGATTCTGTAACCATTGTGTAGATTCTGAAACCATTGTGTATATTCTTAACTCATTGTTTAGATTCTAAACTCATTGTGTAGATTCTAAACTCATTGTGTAGATTTTAAACTCATTGTGTAGATTTTGAAATCATTGTGTAGTTTCTCAACTCATTGTGTAGATTTTAAACTCATTTTGTAGATTTTGAAACCATTGTGTAGATTCTAAACTCATTGTGTAGAATTTGAACTCATTGTGTAGATTTCAAACTCATGTGTAGTTTCTGAAACCATTGTGTAGATTCTGAAACCATTGTGTAGATTCTAAACTCATTGTGTAGATTCTAAACTCATTGTGTAGATTTTGAACTCATTGTGTAGATTTTGAACTCATTGTGTAGATTTTGAAACCATTGTGTAGATTTTAAAACCATTATGTAGATTCTAAACTCATTCTGTAGATTCTAAACTCATTGTGTAGATTCTAAACTCATTGTGTAGATTCTAAACTCATTGTGTAGATTTTGAACTCATTGTGTAGATTTTGAACTCATTGTGTAGATTTTGAAACCATTGTGTAGATTTCAAAACCATTATGTAGATTCTAAACTCATTCTGTAGATTATAAACTCATTGTGTAGATTCTAAACTCATTTTGTAGATTTTGATCTCATTGTGTAGAATTACAACTCATGTGTAGTTTCTGAAACCATTGTGTAGATTCTGAAACCATTGTGTAGATTCTGAAAACATTGTGTAGATTTTTAACTCATTGTGTAGATTTCAAACTCATTGTGTAGATTCTGTAACCATTGTGTAGATTTTGAACTCATTGTGTAGATTCTAAACTCTTTGTGTAGATTTTATACTCATTGTGTAGATTTTGAAACCATTGTGTAGATTCTAAACTCATTGTGTAGATTCTAAACTCACTGTGTAGATTCTAAACTCACTGTGTAGATTTTAAACTCATTTTGTAGATTTTGAAACCATTGTGTAGATTCTAAACTCATTGTGTAGATTTTGAACTCATTGTGTAGATTTCAAACTCATTGTGTAGATTCTGTAACCATTGTGTAGATTTTGAACTCATTGTGTGGATTCTAAACTCTTTGTGTAGATTTTATACTCATTGTGTAGATTTTGAAACCATTGTGTAGATTCTGAACTCATTGTGTAGACTCTGAACTCATTGTGTAGATTCTAAACTCACTGTGTAGATTTTAAACTCATTGTGTAGATTTCAAAACCATTATGTAGATTCTAAACTCATTCTGTAGATTATAAACTCATTGTGTAGATTCTAAACTCATTTTGTAGATTTTGAACTCATTGTGTAGATTTCAAACTCATTGTGTAGAATCTGAAACCATTGTGTAGATTCTGAAACCATTGTGTAGATTCTAAACTCATTCTGTAGATTCTGTAACCATTGTGTAGATTCTGAAACCATTGTGTATATTCTTAACTCATTGTGTAGATTTTGATCTCATTGTGTAGATTCTAAACTCATTGTGTAGATTTTATACTCATTGTGTAGATTTCAAACTCATTGTTTAGATTCTAAACTCATTGTGTAGATTCTAAACTCATTGTGTAGATTTTAAACTCATTGTGTAGATTTTGAAATCATTGTGTAGTTTCTCAACTCATTGTGTAGATTCTGAAACCATTGTGTAGATTCTAAACTCATTGTGTAGATTCTAAACTCATTGTGTAGAATTTGAACTCATTGTGTAGATTTCAAACTCATGTGTAGTTTCTGAAACCATTGTGTAGATTCTGAAACCATTGTGTAGATTCTAAACTCATTGTGTAGATTCTAAACTCACTGTGTAGATTTTAAACTCATTGTGTAGATTTTAAAACCATTATGTAGATTCTAACTCATTCTGTAGATTATAAACTCATTGTGTAGATTCTAAACTCATTGTGTAGATTTTGAACTCATTGTGTAGATTTTGAAACCATTGTGTAGATTCTGAACTCATTGTGTAGATTCTGAACTCATTGTGTAGATTCTAAACTCATTGTGTAGATTTTAAACTCATTGTGTAGATTTTAAAACCATTGTGTAGATTCTAAACTCATTGTGTAGATTTTGATCTCATTGTGTAGAATTTGATCTCATTGTGTAGAATTCAAACTCATGTGTAGTTTCTGGAACCATTGTGTAGATTCTGAAACCATTGTGTAGATTCTAAACTCATTGTGTACATTCTAAACTCATTATGTAGATTTTGAACTCATTGTGTAGATTTTGAAACCATGGTGTAGATTCTGAACTCATTGTGTAGATTCTGAACTCATTGTGTAGATTCTAAACTCATTGTGTAGATTTTAAAATCATTGTGTAGATTTTAAACTCATTCTGTAGATTATAAACTCATTGTGTAGATTCTAAACTCATTGTGTAGAACTCATTGTGTAGATTCTGAAACCATTGTGTAGATTCTAAACTCATTGTGTAGATTCTAAACTCATTGTGTAGATTTTGAACTCATTGTGTAGATTTTGAAACCATTGTGTAGATTTTAAAACCATTGTGTAGATTCTGAACTCATTGTGTAGATTCTGAACTCATTGTGTAGATTCTAAACTCACTGTGTAGATTTTAAACTCATTGTGTAGATTTTAAAACCATTATGTAGATTCTAAACTCATTCTGTAGATTATAAACTCATTGTGTAGATTCTAAACTCATTGTGTAGATTTTAAACTCATTGTGTAGATTTCAAACTCATTGTGTAGAATCTGAAACCATTGTGTAGATTCTGGAACCATTGTGTAGATTCTAAACTCATTCTGTAGATTCTGTAACCATTGTGTAGAATCTGAAACCATTGTGTAGATTCTAAACTCATTGTGTAGATTTTGATCTCATTGTGTAGATTCTAAACTCATTGTGTAGATTTTATACTCATTGTGTAGATTTCAAACTCATTGTTTAGATTCTAAACTCATTGTGTAGATTTTAAACTCATTGTGTAGATTTTGAAATCATTGTGTAGATTCTGAACTCATTGTGTAGATTCTGAAACCATTGTGTAGATTCTAAACTCATTGTGTAGATTTTGAAACCATTGTGTAGATTTTAAAACCATTGTGTAGATTCTGAACTCATTGTGTAGATTCTGAACTCATTGTGTAGATTCTAAACTCACTGTGTAGATTTTAAACTCATTGTGTAGATTTTAAAACCATTATGTAGATTCTAAACTCATTCTGTAGATTATAAACTCATTGTGTAGATTCTAAACTCATTGTGTAGGTTTTAAACTCATTGTGTAGATTTCAAACTCATTGTGTAGAATCTGAAACCATTGTGTAGATTCTGAAACCATTGTGTAGATTCTAAACTCACTGTGTA
Organism: Rhabditoides inermis; assembly: GCA_963966185.1. Classification (NCBI taxonomy): domain Eukaryota; kingdom Metazoa; phylum Nematoda; class Chromadorea; order Rhabditida; family Rhabditidae; genus Rhabditoides; species Rhabditoides inermis. The sequence goes on along the minus strand of CAWZYM010000211.1, from coordinate 143,015 downwards.
GATTTTGATCTCATTGTGTAGATTCTAAACTCATTGTGTAGATTTTATACTCATTGTGTAGATTTCAAACTCATTGTTTAGATTCTAAACTCATTGTGTAGATTCTAAACTCATTGTGTAGATTTTGAAATCATTGTGTAGTTTCTCAACTCATTGTGTAGATTTTAAACTCATTTTGTAGATTTTGAAACCATTGTGTAGATTCTAAACTCATTGTGTAGAATTTGAACTCATTGTGTAGATTTCAAACTCATGTGTAGTTTCTGAAACCATTGTGTAGATTCTGAAACCATTGTGTAGATTCTAAACTCATTGTGTAGATTCTAAACTCATTGTGTAGATTTTGAAACCATTGTGTAGATTCTAAACTCATTGTGTAGATTCTAAACTCATTGTGTAGATTTTGAAACCATTGTGTAGATTTTAAAACCATTGTGTAGATTCTGAACTCATTGTGTAGATTCTGAACTCATTGTGTAGATTCTAAACTCACTGTGTAGATTTTAAACTCATTGTGTAGATTTTAAAACCAATATGTAGATTCTAACTTATTCTGTAGATTATAAACTCATTGTGTAGATTCTAAACTCATTGTGTAGATTTTAAACTCATTGTGTAGATTTCAAACTCATTGTGTAGAATCTGAAACCATTGTGTAGATTCTGGAACCATTGTGTAGATTCTAAACTCATTCTGTAGATTCTGTAACCATTGTGTAGAATCTGAAACCATTGTGTAGATTCTAAACTCATTCTGTAGATTTTGATCTCATTGTGTAGAATTTGATCTCATTGTGTAGAATTCAAACTCATGTGTAGTTTCTGGAACCATTGTGTAGATTCTGAAACCATTGTGTAGATTCTAAACTCATTGTGTAGATTCTAAACTCATTATGTAGATTTTGAACTCATTGTGTAGATTTTGAAACCATCGTGTAGATTCTGAACTCATTGTGTAGATTCTAAACTCATTGTGTAGATTTTAAACTCATTGTGTAGATTTTAAAACCATTGTGTAGATTCTAAACTCATTCTGTAGATTCTAAACTCATTCTGTAGATTATAAACTCATTGTGTAGATTCTAAACTCATTGTGTAGATTTTAAACTCAATGTGTAGATTTTAAAACCATTGTGTAGATTCTAAACTCATTCTGTAGATTATAAACTCATTGTGTAGGTTCTAAACTCATTGTGTAGATTTCAAACTCATTGTGTAGAATCTGAAACCATTGTGTAGATTCTGAAACCATTGTGTAGATTCTAAACCCAATGTGTAGACTTTGAAACCATTGTGTAGATTCTGAACTCATTGTGTAGATTCTGAAATCATTGTGTAGACTCTGAACTCATTGTGTAGATTTCAAACTCATTGTGTAGATTCTGAAACCATTGTGTAGATTCTGAAAACATTGTGTAGATTTTTAACTCATTGTGTAGATTTCAAACTCATTCTGTAGATTCTGTAACCATTGTGTAGAATCTGAAACCATTGTGTAGATTCTAAACTCATTGTGTAGATTTTGATCTCATTGTGTAGATTTTAAACTCATTGTGTAGATTTTATACTCATTGTTTAGATTTCAAACTCATTGTTTAGATTCTAAACTCATTGTGTAGATTTTAAACTCATTGTGTAGATTTTGAAATCATTGTGTAGATTCTGAACTCATTGTGTAGATTCTGAACTCATTGTGTAGATTCTGAACTCATTGTGTAGATTTCAAACTCATTGTTTAGATTCTAAACTCATTGTGTAGATTTTAAACTCATTGTGTAGATTTTGAAATCATTGTGTAGTTTCTCAACTCATTGTGTAGATTTTAAACTCATTGTGTAGATTCTAAACTCATTGTGTAGATTTTAAACTCATTGTGTAGATTTTAAAACCATTGTGTAGATTTTAAACTCATTCTGTAGATTATAAACTCATTGTGTAGATTCTAAACTCATTGTGTAGAATTTGATCTCATTGTGTAGAATTCAAACTCATGTGTAGTTTCTGGAACCATTGTGTAGATTCTGAAACCATTGTGTAGATTCTAAACTCATTGTGTAGATTCTAAACTCATTATGTAGATTTTGAACTCATTGTGTAGATTTTGAAACCATTGTGTAGATTTTAAAACCATTGTGTAGATTCTGAACTCATTGTGTAGATTCTGAACTCATTGTGTAGATTCTAAACTCACTGTGTAGATTTTAAACTCATTGTGTAGATTTTAAAACCATTATGTAGATTCTAAACTCATTCTGTAGATTATAAACTCATTGTGTAGATTCTAAACTCATTGTGTAGGTTTTAAACTCATTGTGTAGATTTCAAACTCATTGTGTAGAATCTGAAACCATTGTGTAGATTCTGAAACCATTGTATAGATTCTAAACTCATTGTGTAGATTTTGAACTCATTGTGTAGATTTCAAACTCATGTGTAGTTTCTGAAACCATTGTGTAGATTCTGAAACCATTGTGTAGATTCTAAACTCATTGTGTAGATTCTAAACTCATTGTGTAGATTTTGAACTCATTGTGTAGATTTTGAAACCATTGTGTAGATTTTAAAACCATTGTGTAGATTCTGAACTCATTGTGTAGATTTTATACTCATTGTGTAGATTTCAAACTCATTGTTTAGATTCTAAACTCATTGTGTAGATTCTAAACTCATTGTGTAGATTCTAAACTCATTGTGTAGATTTTGAACTCATTGTGTAGATTTTGAACTCATTGTGTAGATTTTGAAACCATTGTGTAGATTTTAAAACCATTGTGTAGATTCTGAACTCATTGTGTAGATTCTGAACTCCTTGTGTAGATTCTAAACTCACTGTGTAGATTTTAAACTCATTGTGTAGATTTAAAAACCATTATGTAGATTCTAAACTCATTCTGTAGATTATAAACTCATTCTGTAGATTCTAAACTCATTTGTGTAGATTTTAAATTCATTGTGTAGATTTCAAACTCATTGTGTAGAATCTGAAACCATTGTGTAGATTCTGGAACCATTGTGTAGATTCTAAACTCATTCTGTAGATTCTGTAACCATTGTGTAGAATCTGAAACCATTGTGTAGATTCTAAACTCATTGTGTAGATTTTGATCTCATTGTGTAGATTCTAAACTCATTGTGTAGATTTTATACTCATTGTGTAGATTTCAAACTCATTGTTTAGATTCTAAACTCATTGTGTAGATTTTAAACTCATTGTGTAGATTTTGAAATCATTGTGTAGATTCTGAACTCATTGTGTAGATTCTGAACTCAGTGTGTAGATTCTGAACTCATTGTGTAGATTTCAAACTCATTGTTTAGATTCTAAACTCATTGTGTAGATTTTAAACTCATTGTGTAGAGTTTGATCTCATTGTGTAGAATTCAAACTCATGTGTAGTTTCTGGAACCATTGTGTAGATTCTGAAATCATTGTGTAGATTCTAAACTTATTGTTTAGATTCTAAACTCATTGTGTAGATTTCAAACTCATTGTGTAGATTTTGAAATCATTGTGTAGATTCTGAACTCATTGTGTAGATTCTGAACTCATTGTGTAGATTCTGAACTCATTGTGTAGATTTCAAACTCATTGTTTAGATTCTAAACTCATTGTGTAGATTTTAAACTCATTGTGTAGATTTTGAAATCATTGTGTAGTTTCTCAACTCATTGTGTAGATTTAAACTCATTGTGTAGATTCTAAACTCATTGTGTAGATTTTAAACTCATTGTGTAGATTTTAAAACCATTGTGTAGATTTTAAACTCATTCTGTAGATTATAAACTCATTGTGTAGATTCTAAACTCATTGTGTAGAATTTGATCTCATTGTGTAGAATTCAAACTCATGTGTAGTTTCTGGAACCATTGTGTAGATTCTGAAACCATTGTGTAGAATCTAAACTCATTGTGTAGATTCTAAACTCATTATGTAGATTTTGAACTCATTGTGTAGATTTTGAAACCATTGTGTAGATTTTAAAACCATTGTGTAGATTCTGAACTCATTGTGTAGATTCTGAACTCATTGTGTAGATTCTAAACTCACTGTGTAGATTTTAAACTCATTGTGTAGATTTTAAAACCATTATGTAGATTCTAAACTCATTCTGTAGATTATAAACTCATTGTGTAGATTCTAAACTCATTGTGTAGGTTTTAAACTCATTGTGTAGATTTCAAACTCATTGTGTAGAATCTGAAACCATTGTGTAGATTCTGAAACCATTGTATAGATTCTAAACTCATTGTGTAGATTTTGAACTCATTGTGTAGATTTCAAACTCATGTGTAGTTTCTGAAACCATTGTGTAGATTCTGAAACCATTGTGTAGATTCTAAACTCATTGTGTAGATTCTAAACTCATTGTGTAGATTTTGAACTCATTGTGTAGATTTTGAAACCATTGTGTAGATTTTAAAACCATTGTGTAGATTCTGAACTCATTGTGTAGATTTTATACTCATTGTGTAGATTTCAAACTCATTGTTTAGATTCTAAACTCATTGTGTAGATTCTAAACTCATTGTGTAGATTTTAAACTCATTGTGTAGATTTTGAAATCATTGTGTAGTTTCTCAACTCATTGTGTAGATTTTAAACTCATTTTGTAGATTTTGAAACCATTGTGTAGATTCTAAACTCATTGTGTAGAATTTGAACTCATTGTGTAGATTTCAAACTCATGTGTAGTTTCTGAAACCATTGTGTAGATTCTGAAACCATTGTGTAGATTCTAAACTCATTGTGTAGATTATAAACTCATTGTGTAGATTTTGAACTCATTGTGTAGATTTTGAAACCATTGTGTAGATTTTAAAACCATTGTGTAGATTCTGAACTCATTGTGTAGATTCTGAACTCCTTGTGTAGATTCTAAACTCACTGTGTAGATTTTAAACTCATTGTGTAGATTTAAAAACCATTATGTAGATTCTAAACTCATTCTGTAGATTATAAACTCATTCTGTAGATTCTAAACTCATTGTGTAGATTTTAAACTCATTGTGTAGATTTCAAACTCGTTGTGTAGAATCTGAAACCATTGTGTAGATTCTGGAACCATTGTGTAGATTCTAAACTCATTCTGTAGATTCTGTAACCATTGTGTAGAATCTGAAACCATTGTGTAGATTCTAAACTCATTGTGTAGATTTTGATCTCATTGTGTAGATTCTAAACTCATTGTGTAGATTTTATACTCATTGTGTAGATTTCAAACTCATTGTTTAGATTCTAAACTCATTGTGTAGATTTTAAACTCATTGTGTAGATTTTGAAATCATTGTGTAGATTCTGAACTCATTGTGTAGATTCTGAACTCAGTGTGTAGATTCTGAACTCATTGTGTAGATTTTAAAACCATTGTGTAGATTTTAAACTCATTCTGTAGATTATAAACTCATTGTGTAGATTCTAAACTCATTGTGTAGAATTTGATCTCATTGTGTAGAATTCAAACTCATGTGTAGTTTCTGGAACCATTGTGTAGATTCTGAAACCATTGTGTAGAATCTAAACTCATTGTGTAGATTCTAAACTCATTATGTAGATTTTGAACTCATTGTGTAGATTTTGAAACCATTGTGTAGATTTTAAAACCATTGTGTAGATTCTGAACTCATTGTGTAGATTCTGAACTCATTGTGTAGATTCTAAACTCACTGTGTAGATTTTAAACTCATTGTGTAGATTTTAAAACCATTATGTAGATTCTAAACTCATTCTGTAGATTATAAACTCATTGTGTAGATTCTAAACTCATTGTGTAGGTTTTAAACTCATTGTGTAGATTTCAAACTCATTGTGTAGAATCTGAAACCATTGTGTAGATTCTGAAACCATTGTATAGATTCTAAACTCATTGTGTAGATTTTGAACTCATTGTGTAGATTTCAAACTCATGTGTAGTTTCTGAAACCATTGTGTAGATTCTGAAACCATTGTGTAGATTCTAAACTCATTGTGTAGATTCTAAACTCATTGTGTAGATTTTGAACTCATTGTGTAGATTTTGAAACCATTGTGTAGATTTTAAAACCATTGTGTAGATTCTGAACTCATTGTGTAGATTTTATACTCATTGTGTAGATTTCAAACTCATTGTTTAGATTCTAAACTCATTGTGTAGATTCTAAACTCATTGTGTAGATTTTAAACTCATTGTGTAGATTTTGAAATCATTGTGTAGTTTCTCAACTCATTGTGTAGATTTTAAACTCATTTTGTAGATTTTGAAACCATTGTGTAGATTCTAAACTCATTGTGTAGAATTTGAACTCATTGTGTAGATTTCAAACTCATGTGTAGTTTCTGAAACCATTGTGTAGATTCTGAAACCATTGTGTAGATTCTAAACTCATTGTGTAGATTATAAACTCATTGTGTAGATTTTGAACTCATTGTGTAGATTTTGAAACCATTGTGTAGATTTTAAAACCATTGTGTAGATTCTGAACTCATTGTGTAGATTCTGAACTCCTTGTGTAGATTCTAAACTCACTGTGTAGATTTTAAACTCATTGTGTAGATTTAAAAACCATTATGTAGATTCTAAACTCATTCTGTAGATTATAAACTCATTCTGTAGATTCTAAACTCATTGTGTAGATTTTAAACTCATTGTGTAGATTTCAAACTCGTTGTGTAGAATCTGAAACCATTGTGTAGATTCTGGAACCATTGTGTAGATTCTAAACTCATTCTGTAGATTCTGTAACCATTGTGTAGAATCTGAAACCATTGTGTAGATTCTAAACTCATTGTGTAGATTTTGATCTCATTGTGTAGATTCTAAACTCATTGTGTAGATTTTATACTCATTGTGTAGATTTCAAACTCATTGTTTAGATTCTAAACTCATTGTGTAGATTTTAAACTCATTGTGTAGATTTTGAAATCATTGTGTAGATTCTGAACTCATTGTGTAGATTCTGAACTCAGTGTGTAGATTCTGAACTCATTGTGTAGATTTTGAAACCATTGTGTAGATTTTAAAACCATTGTGTAGATTCTGAACTCATTGTGTAGATTCTGAACTCATTGTGTAGATTCTAAACTCACTGTGTAGATTTTAAACTCATTGTGTAGATTTTAAAACCATTATGTAGATTCTAAACTCATTCTGTAGATTATAAACTCATTGTGTAGATTCTAAACTCATTGTGTAGGTTTTAAACTCATTGTGTAGATTTCAAACTCATTGTGTAGAATCTGAAACCATTGTGTAGATTCTGAAACCATTGTGTAGATTCTAAACTCACTGTGTAGATTTTGATCTCATTGTGTAGATTCTAAACTCATTGTGTAGATTTTATACTCATTGTGTAGATTTCAAACTCATTGTTTAGATTCTAAACTCATTGTGTAGATTCTAAACTCATTGTGTAGATTTTAAACTCATTGTGTAGATTTTAAAACCATTGTGTAGATTTTAAACTCATTCTGTAGATTATAAACACATTGTGTAGATTCTAAACTCATTGTGTAGAATTTGATCTCATTGTGTAGAATTCAAACTCATGTGTAGTTTCTGGAACCATTGTGTAGATTCTGAAACCATTGTGTAGATTCTAAACTCATTGTGTAGATTCTAAACTCATTGTGTAGATTTTGAACTCATTGTGTAGATTTTGAAACCATTGTGTAGATTTTAAAACCATTGTGTAGATTCTGAACTCATTGTGTAGATTCTGAACTCATTGTGTAGATTCTAAACTCACTGTGTAGATTTTAAACTCATTGTGTAGATTTTAAAACCATTATGTAGATTCTAACTCATTCTGTAGATTATAAACTCATTGTGTAGATTCTAAACTCATTGTGTAGATTTTAAACTCATTGTGTAGATTTCAAACTCATTGTGTAGAATCTGAAACCATTGTGTAGATTCTGGAACCATTGTGTAGATTCTAAACTCATTCTGTAGATTCTGTAACCATTGTGTAGAATCTGAAACCATTGTGTAGATTCTAAACTCATTCTGTAGATTTTGATCTCATTGTGTAGAATTTGATCTCATTGTGTAGAATTCAAACTCATGTGTAGTTTCTGGAACCATTGTGTAGATTCTGAAACCATTGTGTAGATTCTAAACTCATTGTGTAGATTCTAAACTCATTATGTAGATTTTGAACTCATTGTGTAGATTTTGAAACCATCGTGTAGATTCTGAACTCATTGTGTAGATTCTGAACTCATTGTGTAGATTCTAAACTCATTGTGTAGATTTTAAAATCATTGTGTAGATTTTAAACTCATTCTGTAGATTATAAACTCATTGTGTAGATTCTAAACTCATTGTGTAGAACTCATTGTGTAGATTCTGAAACCATTGTGTAGATTCTAAACTCATTGTGTAGATTCTAAACTCATTGTGTAGATTTTGAACTCATTGTGTAGATTTTGAAACCATTGTGTAGATTTTAAAACCATTGTGTAGATTCTGAACTCATTGTGTAGATTCTGAACTCATTGTGTAGATTCTAAACTCACTGTGTAGATTTTAAACTCATTGTGTAGATTTTAAAACCATTATGTAGATTCTAAACTCATTCTGTAGATTATAAACTCATTGTGTAGATTCTAAACTCATTGTGTAGATTTTAAACTCATTGTGTAGATTTCAAACTCATTGTGTAGAATCTGAAACCATTGTGTAGATTCTGGAACCATTGTGTAGATTCTAAACTCATTCTGTAGATTCTGTAACCATTGTGTAGAATCTGAAACCATTGTGTAGATTCTAAACTCATTGTGTACATTTTGATCTCATTGTGTAGATTCTAAACTCATTGTGTAGATTTTATACTCATTGTGTAGATTTCAAACTCATTGTTTAGATTCTAAACTCATTGTGTAGATTTTAAACTCATTGTGTAGATTTTGAAATCATTGTGTAGATTCTGAACTCATTGTGTAGATTCTGAACTCATTGTGTAGATTATGAACTCATTGTGTTTCAAACTCATTGTTTAGATTCTAAACTCATTGTGTAGATTTTAAACTCATTGTGTAGATTTTGAAATCATTGTGTAGTTTCTCAACTCATTGTGTAGATTTTAAACTCATTGTGTAGATTCTAAACTCATTGTGTAGATTTTAAACTCATTGTGAAGATTTTAAAACCATTGTGTAGATTTTAAACTCATTCTGTAGATTATAAAATCATTGTGTAGATTATAAACTCATTGTGTAGATTCTTAACTCATTGTGTAGATTTTAGACTCATTGTGTAGAATATAAACTCATTGTGTAGAATCTGAAACCATTGTGTAGATTACAAACTCATTGTGTAGATTCTAAACTCATTGTGTAGATTTTGAACTCATTGTGTAGATTTTGAAACCATTGTGTAGATTCTGAACTCATTGTGTAGATTCTGAACTCATTGTGTAGATTCTAAACTCATTGTGTAGATTTTAAACTCATTGTGTAGATTTTAAAACCATTGTGTAGATTCTAAACTCATTCTGTAGATTATAAACTCATTGTGTAGATTCTAAACTCATTGTGTAGATTTCAAACTCATTGTGTAGAATCTGAAACCATTGTGTAGATTCTGAAACCATTGTGTAGATTCTAAACCCAATGTGTAGACTTTGAAACCATTGTGTAGATTCTGAACTCATTGTGTAGATTCTGAAATCATTGTGTAGACTCTGAACTCATTGTGTAGATTTCAAACTCATTGTGTAGATTCTGAAACCATTGTGTAGATTCTGAAAACATTGTGTAGATTTTTAACTCATTGTGTAGATTTCAAACTCATTGTGTAGATTCTGTAACCATTGTGTAGATTTTGAACTCATTGTGTAGATTCTAAACTCTTTGTGTAGATTTTATACTCATTGTGTAGATTTTGAAACCATTGTGTAGATTCTAAACTCATTGTGTAGATTCTAAACTCACTGTGTAGATTCTAAACTCACTGTGTAGATTTTAAACTCATTTTGTAGATTTTGAAACCATTGTGTAGATTCTAAACTCATTGTGTAGATTTTGAACTCATTGTGTAGATTCTAAACTCTTTGTGTAGATTTTATACTCATTGTGTAGATTTCAAACTCATTGTGTAGAATCTGAAACCATTGTGTAGATTCTGAAACCATTGTGTAGATTCTAAACTCATTCTGTAGATTCTGTAACCATTGTGTAGATTCTGAAACCATTGTGTATATTCTTAACTCATTGTTTAGATTCTAAACTCATTGTGTAGATTCTAAACTCATTGTGTAGATTTTAAACTCATTGTGTAGATTTTGAAATCATTGTGTAGTTTCTCAACTCATTGTGTAGATTTTAAACTCATTTTGTAGATTTTGAAACCATTGTGTAGATTCTAAACTCATTGTGTAGAATTTGAACTCATTGTGTAGATTTCAAACTCATGTGTAGTTTCTGAAACCATTGTGTAGATTCTGAAACCATTGTGTAGATTCTAAACTCATTGTGTAGATTCTAAACTCATTGTGTAGATTTTGAACTCATTGTGTAGATTTTGAACTCATTGTGTAGATTTTGAAACCATTGTGTAGATTTTAAAACCATTATGTAGATTCTAAACTCATTCTGTAGATTCTAAACTCATTGTGTAGATTCTAAACTCATTGTGTAGATTCTAAACTCATTGTGTAGATTTTGAACTCATTGTGTAGATTTTGAACTCATTGTGTAGATTTTGAAACCATTGTGTAGATTTCAAAACCATTATGTAGATTCTAAACTCATTCTGTAGATTATAAACTCATTGTGTAGATTCTAAACTCATTTTGTAGATTTTGATCTCATTGTGTAGAATTACAACTCATGTGTAGTTTCTGAAACCATTGTGTAGATTCTGAAACCATTGTGTAGATTCTGAAAACATTGTGTAGATTTTTAACTCATTGTGTAGATTTCAAACTCATTGTGTAGATTCTGTAACCATTGTGTAGATTTTGAACTCATTGTGTAGATTCTAAACTCTTTGTGTAGATTTTATACTCATTGTGTAGATTTTGAAACCATTGTGTAGATTCTAAACTCATTGTGTAGATTCTAAACTCACTGTGTAGATTCTAAACTCACTGTGTAGATTTTAAACTCATTTTGTAGATTTTGAAACCATTGTGTAGATTCTAAACTCATTGTGTAGATTTTGAACTCATTGTGTAGATTTCAAACTCATTGTGTAGATTCTGTAACCATTGTGTAGATTTTGAACTCATTGTGTGGATTCTAAACTCTTTGTGTAGATTTTATACTCATTGTGTAGATTTTGAAACCATTGTGTAGATTCTGAACTCATTGTGTAGACTCTGAACTCATTGTGTAGATTCTAAACTCACTGTGTAGATTTTAAACTCATTGTGTAGATTTCAAAACCATTATGTAGATTCTAAACTCATTCTGTAGATTATAAACTCATTGTGTAGATTCTAAACTCATTTTGTAGATTTTGAACTCATTGTGTAGATTTCAAACTCATTGTGTAGAATCTGAAACCATTGTGTAGATTCTGAAACCATTGTGTAGATTCTAAACTCATTCTGTAGATTCTGTAACCATTGTGTAGATTCTGAAACCATTGTGTATATTCTTAACTCATTGTGTAGATTTTGATCTCATTGTGTAGATTCTAAACTCATTGTGTAGATTTTATACTCATTGTGTAGATTTCAAACTCATTGTTTAGATTCTAAACTCATTGTGTAGATTCTAAACTCATTGTGTAGATTTTAAACTCATTGTGTAGATTTTGAAATCATTGTGTAGTTTCTCAACTCATTGTGTAGATTCTGAAACCATTGTGTAGATTCTAAACTCATTGTGTAGATTCTAAACTCATTGTGTAGAATTTGAACTCATTGTGTAGATTTCAAACTCATGTGTAGTTTCTGAAACCATTGTGTAGATTCTGAAACCATTGTGTAGATTCTAAACTCATTGTGTAGATTCTAAACTCACTGTGTAGATTTTAAACTCATTGTGTAGATTTTAAAACCATTATGTAGATTCTAACTCATTCTGTAGATTATAAACTCATTGTGTAGATTCTAAACTCATTGTGTAGATTTTGAACTCATTGTGTAGATTTTGAAACCATTGTGTAGATTCTGAACTCATTGTGTAGATTCTGAACTCATTGTGTAGATTCTAAACTCATTGTGTAGATTTTAAACTCATTGTGTAGATTTTAAAACCATTGTGTAGATTCTAAACTCATTGTGTAGATTTTGATCTCATTGTGTAGAATTTGATCTCATTGTGTAGAATTCAAACTCATGTGTAGTTTCTGGAACCATTGTGTAGATTCTGAAACCATTGTGTAGATTCTAAACTCATTGTGTACATTCTAAACTCATTATGTAGATTTTGAACTCATTGTGTAGATTTTGAAACCATGGTGTAGATTCTGAACTCATTGTGTAGATTCTGAACTCATTGTGTAGATTCTAAACTCATTGTGTAGATTTTAAAATCATTGTGTAGATTTTAAACTCATTCTGTAGATTATAAACTCATTGTGTAGATTCTAAACTCATTGTGTAGAACTCATTGTGTAGATTCTGAAACCATTGTGTAGATTCTAAACTCATTGTGTAGATTCTAAACTCATTGTGTAGATTTTGAACTCATTGTGTAGATTTTGAAACCATTGTGTAGATTTTAAAACCATTGTGTAGATTCTGAACTCATTGTGTAGATTCTGAACTCATTGTGTAGATTCTAAACTCACTGTGTAGATTTTAAACTCATTGTGTAGATTTTAAAACCATTATGTAGATTCTAAACTCATTCTGTAGATTATAAACTCATTGTGTAGATTCTAAACTCATTGTGTAGATTTTAAACTCATTGTGTAGATTTCAAACTCATTGTGTAGAATCTGAAACCATTGTGTAGATTCTGGAACCATTGTGTAGATTCTAAACTCATTCTGTAGATTCTGTAACCATTGTGTAGAATCTGAAACCATTGTGTAGATTCTAAACTCATTGTGTAGATTTTGATCTCATTGTGTAGATTCTAAACTCATTGTGTAGATTTTATACTCATTGTGTAGATTTCAAACTCATTGTTTAGATTCTAAACTCATTGTGTAGATTTTAAACTCATTGTGTAGATTTTGAAATCATTGTGTAGATTCTGAACTCATTGTGTAGATTCTGAAACCATTGTGTAGATTCTAAACTCATTGTGTAGATTTTGAAACCATTGTGTAGATTTTAAAACCATTGTGTAGATTCTGAACTCATTGTGTAGATTCTGAACTCATTGTGTAGATTCTAAACTCACTGTGTAGATTTTAAACTCATTGTGTAGATTTTAAAACCATTATGTAGATTCTAAACTCATTCTGTAGATTATAAACTCATTGTGTAGATTCTAAACTCATTGTGTAGGTTTTAAACTCATTGTGTAGATTTCAAACTCATTGTGTAGAATCTGAAACCATTGTGTAGATTCTGAAACCATTGTGTAGATTCTAAACTCACTGTGTAGATTTTGATCTCATTGTGTAGATTCTAAACTCATTGTGTAGATTTTATACTCATTGTGTAGATTTCAAACTCATTGTTTAGATTCTAAACTCATTGTGTAGATTCTAAACTCATTGTGTAGATTTTGAAATCATTGTGTAGTTTCTCAACTCATTGTGTAGATTTTAAACTCATTTTGTAGATTTTGAAACCATTGTGTAGATTCTAAACTCATTGTGTAGAATTTGAACTCATTGTGTAGATTTCAAACTCATGTGTAGTTTCTGAAACCATTGTGTAGATTCTGAAACCATTGTGTAGATTCTAAACTCATTGTGTAGATTCTAAACTCATTGTGTAGATTTTGAAACCATTGTGTAGATTCTAAACTCATTGTGTAGATTCTAAACTCATTGTGTAGATTTTGAAACCATTGTGTAGATTTTAAAACCATTGTGTAGATTCTGAACTCATTGTGTAGATTCTGAACTCATTGTGTAGATTCTAAACTCACTGTGTAGATTTTAAACTCATTGTGTAGATTTTAAAACCAATATGTAGATTCTAACTTATTCTGTAGATTATAAACTCATTGTGTAGATTCTAAACTCATTGTGTAGATTTTAAACTCATTGTGTAGATTTCAAACTCATTGTGTAGAATCTGAAACCATTGTGTAGATTCTGGAACCATTGTGTAGATTCTAAACTCATTCTGTAGATTCTGTAACCATTGTGTAGAATCTGAAACCATTGTGTAGATTCTAAACTCATTCTGTAGATTTTGATCTCATTGTGTAGAATTTGATCTCATTGTGTAGAATTCAAACTCATGTGTAGTTTCTGGAACCATTGTGTAGATTCTGAAACCATTGTGTAGATTCTAAACTCATTATGTAGATTTTGAACTCATTGTGTAGATTTTGAAACCATCGTGTAGATTCTGAACTCATTGTGTAGATTCTGAACTCATTGTGTAGATTCTAAACTCATTGTGTAGATTTTAAAATCATTGTGTAGATTTTAAACTCATTCTGTAGATTATAAACTCATTGTGTAGATTCTAAACTCATTGTGTAGAACTCATTGTGTAGATTCTGAAACCATTGTGTAGATTCTAAACTCATTGTGTAGATTCTAAACTCATTGTGTAGATTTTGAACTCATTGTGTAGATTTTGAAACCATTGTGTAGATTTTAAAACCATTGTGTAGATTCTGAACTCCTTGTGTAGATTCTGAACTCATTGTGTAGATTCTAAACTCACTGTGTAGATTTTAAACTCATTGTGTAGATTTTAAAACCATTATGTAGATTCTAAACTCATTCTGTAGATTATAAACTCATTGTGTAGATTCTAAACTCATTGTGTAGATTTTAAACTCATTGTGTAGATTTCAAACTCATTGTGTAGAATCTGAAACCATTGTGTAGATTCTGGAACCATTGTGTAGATTCTAAACTCATTCTGTAGATTCTGTAACCATTGTGTAGAATCTGAAACCATTGTGTAGATTCTAAACTCATTGTGTAGATTTTGATCTCATTGTGTAGATTCTAAACTCATTGTGTAGATTTTATACTCATTGTGTAGATTTCAAACTCATTGTTTAGATTCTAAACTCATTGTGTAGATTTTAAACTCATTGTGTAGATTTTGAAATCATTGTGTAGATTCTGAACTCATTGTGTAGATTCTGAACTCATTGTGTAGATTATGAACTCATTGTGTTTCAAACTCATTGTTTAGATTCTAAACTCATTGTGTAGATTTTAAACTCATTGTGTAGATTTTGAAATCATTGTGTAGTTTCTCAACTCATTGTGTAGATTTTAAACTCATTGTGTAGATTCTAAACTCATTGTGTAGATTTTAAACTCATTGTGTAGATTTTAAAACCATTGTGTAGATTTTAAACTCATTCTGTAGATTATAAAATCATTGTGTAGATTATAAACTCATTGTGTAGATTCTTAACTCATTGTGTAGATTTTAGACTCATTGTGTAGAATATAAACTCATTGTGTAGAATCTGAAACCATTGTGTAGATTATAAACTCATTGTGTAGATTCTAAACTCATTGTGTAGATTTTGAACTCATTGTGTAGATTTTGAAACCATTGTGTAGATTCTGAACTCATTGTGTAGATTCTGAACTCATTGTGTAGATTCTAAACTCATTGTGTAGATTTTAAACTCATTGTGTAGATTTTAAAACCATTGTGTAGATTCTAAACTCATTCTGTAGATTATAAACTCATTGTGTAGATTCTAAACTCATTGTGTAGATTTCAAACTCATTGTGTAGAATCTGAAACCATTGTGTAGATTCTGAAACCATTGTGTAGATTCTAAACCCAATGTGTAGACTTTGAAACCATTGTGTAGATTCTGAAATCATTGTGTAGACTCTGAACTCATTGTGTAGATTTCAAACTCATTGTGTAGATTCTGAAACCATTGTGTAGATTCTGAAAACATTGTGTAGATTTTTAACTCATTGTGTAGATTTCAAACTCATTGTGTAGATTCTGTAACCATTGTGTAGATTTTGAACTCATTGTGTAGATTCTAAACTCTTTGTGTAGATTTTATACTCATTGTGTAGATTTTGAAACCATTGTGTAGATTCTAAACTCATTGTGTAGATTCTAAACTCACTGTGTAGATTCTAAACTCACTGTGTAGATTTTAAACTCATTTTGTAGATTTTGAAACCATTGTGTAGATTCTAAACTCATTGTGTAGATTTTGAACTCATTGTGTAGATTCTAAACTCTTTGTGTAGATTTTATACTCATTGTGTAGATTTCAAACTCATTGTGTAGAATCTGAAACCATTGTGTAGATTCTGAAACCATTGTGTAGATTCTAAACTCATTCTGTAGATTCTGTAACCATTGTGTAGATTCTGAAACCATTGTGTATATTCTTAACTCATTGTTTAGATTCTAAACTCATTGTGTAGATTCTAAACTCATTGTGTAGATTTTAAACTCATTGTGTAGATTTTGAAATCATTGTGTAGTTTCTCAACTCATTGTGTAGATTTTAAACTCATTTTGTAGATTTTGAAACCATTGTGTAGATTCTAAACTCATTGTGTAGAATTTGAACTCATTGTGTAGATTTCAAACTCATGTGTAGTTTCTGAAACCATTGTGTAGATTCTGAAACCATTGTGTAGATTCTAAACTCATTGTGTAGATTCTAAACTCATTGTGTAGATTTTGAACTCATTGTGTAGATTTTGAACTCATTGTGTAGATTTTGAAACCATCGTGTAGATTTTAAAACCATTATGTAGATTCTAAACTCATTCTGTAGATTCTAAACTCATTGTGTAGATTCTAAACTCATTGTGTAGATTCTAAACTCATTGTGTAGATTTTGAACTCATTGTGTAGATTTTGAACTCATTGTGTAGATTTTGAAACCATTGTGTAGATTTCAAAACCATTATGTAGATTCTAAACTCATTCTGTAGATTATAAACTCATTGTGTAGATTCTAAACTCATTTTGTAGATTTTGATCTCATTGTGTAGAATTACAACTCATGTGTAGTTTCTGAAACCATTGTGTAGATTCTGAAACCATTGTGTAGATTCTGAAAACATTGTGTAGATTTTTAACTCATTGTGTAGATTTCAAACTCATTGTGTAGATTCTGTAACCATTGTGTAGATTTTGAACTCATTGTGTAGATTCTAAACTCTTTGTGTAGATTTTATACTCATTGTGTAGATTTTGAAACCATTGTGTAGATTCTAAACTCATTGTGTAGATTCTAAACTCACTGTGTAGATTCTAAACTCACTGTGTAGATTTTAAACTCATTTTGTAGATTTTGAAACCATTGTGTAGATTCTAAACTCATTGTGTAGATTTTGAACTCATTGTGTAGATTTCAAACTCATTGTGTAGATTCTGTAACCATTGTGTAGATTTTGAACTCATTGTGTGGATTCTAAACTCTTTGTGTAGATTTTATACTCATTGTGTAGATTTTGAAACCATTGTGTAGATTCTGAACTCATTGTGTAGACTCTGAACTCATTGTGTAGATTCTAAACTCACTGTGTAGATTTTAAACTCATTGTGTAGATTTCAAAACCATTATGTAGATTCTAAACTCATTCTGTAGATTATAAACTCATTGTGTAGATTCTAAACTCATTTTGTAGATTTTGAACTCATTGTGTAGATTTCAAACTCATTGTGTAGAATCTGAAACCATTGTGTAGATTCTGAAACCATTGTGTAGATTCTAAACTCATTCTGTAGATTCTGTAACCATTGTGTAGATTATGAAACCATTGTGTATATTCTTAACTCATTGTGTAGATTTTGATCTCATTGTGTAGATTCTAAACTCATTGTGTAGATTTTATACTCATTGTGTAGATTTCAAACTCATTGTTCAGATTCTAAACTCATTGTGTAGATTCTAAACTCACTGTGTAGATTTTAAACTCATTGTGTAGATTTTGAAACCATTGTGTAGATTCTGAACTCATTGTGTAGATTCTGAACTCATTGTGTAGAATTTGAACTCATTGTGTAGATTTCAAACTCATGTGTAGTTTCTGAAACCATTGTGTAGATTCTGAAACCATTGTGTAGATTCTAAACTCATTGTGTAGATTCTAAACTCATTGTGTAGATTTTGAACTCATTGTGTAGATTTTGAAACCATTGTGTAGATTTTAAAACCATTGTGTAGATTTCAAACTCATGTGTAGTTTCTGAAACCATTGTGTAGATTCTGAAACCATTGTGTAGATTCTAAACTCATTGTGTAGATTCTAAACTCATTGTGTAGATTTTGAACTCATTGTGTAGATTTTGAAACCATTGTGTAGATTTTAAAACCATTGTGTAGATTCTGAACTAATTGTGTAGATTCTGAACTCATTGTGTAGATTCTAAACTCACTGTGTAGATTTTAAACTCATTGTGTAGATTTTAAAACCATTATGTAGATTCTAACTCATTCTGTAGATTATAAACTCATTGTGTAGATTCTAAACTCATTGTGTAGATTTTAAACTCATTGTGTAGATTTCAAACTCATTGTGTAGAATCTGAAACCATTGTGTAGATTCTGGAACCATTGTGTAGATTCTAAACTCATTCTGTAGATTCTGTAACCATTGTGTAGAATCTGAAACCATTGTGTAGATTCTAAACTCATTCTGTAGATTTTGATCTCATTGTGTAGAATTTGATCTCATTGTGTAGAATTCAAACTCATGTGTAGTTTCTGGAACCATTGTGTAGATTCTGAAACCATTGTGTAGATTCTAAACTCATTGTGTAGATTCTAAACTCATTATGTAGATTTTGAACTCATTGTGTAGATTTTGAAACCATCGTGTAGATTCTGAACTCATTGTGTAGATTCTGAACTCATTGTGTAGATTCTAAACTCATTGTGTAGATTTTAAAATCATTGTGTAGATTTTAAACTCATTCTGTAGATTATAAACTCATTGTGTAGATTCTAAACTCATTGTGTAGAACTCATTGTGTAGATTCTGAAACCATTGTGTAGATTCTAAACTCATTGTGTAGATTCTAAACTCATTGTGTAGATTTTGAACTCATTGTGTAGATTTTGAAACCATTGTGTAGATTTTAAAACCATTGTGTAGATTCTGAACTCATTGTGTAGATTCTGAACTCATTGTGTAGATTCTAAACTCACTGTGTAGATTTTAAACTCATTGTGTAGATTTTAAAACCATTATGTAGATTCTAAACTCATTCTGTAGATTCTAAACTCATTGTGTAGATTCTAAACTCATTGTGTAGATTTTAAACTCATTGTGTAGATTTCAAACTCATTGTGTAGAATCTGAAACCATTGTGTAGATTCTGGAACCATTGTGTAGATTCTAAACTCATTCTGTAGATTCTGTAACCATTGTGTAGAATCTGAAACCATTGTGTAGATTCTAAACTCATTGTGTAGATTTTGATCTCATTGTGTAGATTCTAAACTCATTGTGTAGATTTTATACTCATTGTGTAGATTTCAAACTCATTGTTTAGATTCTAAACTCATTGTGTAGATTTTAAACTCATTGTGTAGATTTTGAAATCATTGTGTAGATTCTGAACTCATTGTGTAGATTCTGAACTCATTGTGTAGATTATGAACTCATTGTGTTTCAAACTCATTGTTTAGATTCTAAACTCATTGTGTAGATTTTAAACTCATTGTGTAGATTTTGAAATCATTGTGTAGTTTCTCAACTCATTGTGTAGATTTTAAACTCATTGTGTAGATTCTAAACTCATTGTGTAGATTTTAAACTCATTGTGTAGATTTTAAAACCATTGTGTAGATTTTAAACTCATTCTGTAGATTATAAAATCATTGTGTAGATTATAAACTCATTGTGTAGATTCTTAACTCATTGTGTAGATTTTAGACTCATTGTGTAGAATATAAACTCATTGTGTAGAATCTGAAACCATTGTGTAGATTATAAACTCATTGTGTAGATTCTAAACTCATTGTGTAGATTTTAAACTCATTGTGTAGATTTTAAAACCATTGTGTAGATTCTAAACTCATTCTGTAGATTATAAACTCATTGTGTAGATTCTAAACTCATTGTGTAGATTTCAAACTCATTGTGTAGAATCTGAAACCATTGTGTAGATTCTGAAACCATTGTGTAGATTCTAAACCCAATGTGTAGACTTTGAAACCATTGTGTAGATTCTGAAATCATTGTGTAGACTCTGAACTCATTGTGTAGATTTCAAACTCATTGTGTAGATTCTGAAACCATTGTGTAGATTCTGAAAACATTGTGTAGATTTTATATTCATTGTGTAGATTTTGAAACCATTGTGTAGATTCTAAACTCATTGTGTAGATTCTAAACTCACTGTGTAGATTCTAAACTCACTGTGTAGATTTTAAACTCATTTTGTAGATTTTGAAACCATTGTGTAGATTCTAAACTCATTGTGTAGATTTTGAACTCATTGTGTAGATTCTAAACTCTTTGTGTAGATTTTATACTCATTGTGTAGATTTCAAACTCATTGTGTAGAATCTGAAACCATTGTGTAGATTCTGAAACCATTGTGTAGATTCTAAACTCATTCTGTAGATTCTGTAACCATTGTGTAGATTCTGAAACCATTGTGTATATTCTTAACTCATTGTTTAGATTCTAAACTCATTGTGTAGATTCTAAACTCATTGTGTAGATTTTAAACTCATTGTGTAGATTTTGAAATCATTGTGTAGTTTCTCAACTCATTGTGTAGATTTTAAACTCATTTTGTAGATTTTGAAACCATTGTGTAGATTCTAAACTCATTGTGTAGAATTTGAACTCATTGTGTAGATTTCAAACTCATGTGTAGTTTCTGAAACCATTGTGTAGATTCTGAAACCATTGTGTAGATTCTAAACTCATTGTGTAGATTCTAAACTCATTGTGTAGATTTTGAACTCATTGTGTAGATTTTGAACTCATTGTGTAGATTTTGAAACCATTGTGTAGATTTTAAAACCATTATGTAGATTCTAAACTCATTCTGTAGATTCTAAACTCATTGTGTAGATTCTAAACTCATTGTGTAGATTCTAAACTCATTGTGTAGATTTTGAACTCATTGTGTAGATTTTGAACTCATTGTGTAGATTTTGAAACCATTGTGTAGATTTCAAAACCATTATGTAGATTCTAAACTCATTCTGTAGATTATAAACTCATTGTGTAGATTCTAAACTCATTTTGTAGATTTTGATCTCATTGTGTAGAATTACAACTCATGTGTAGTTTCTGAAACCATTGTGTAGATTCTGAAACCATTGTGTAGATTCTGAAAACATTGTGTAGATTTTTAACTCATTGTGTAGATTTCAAACTCATTGTGTAGATTCTGTAACCATTGTGTAGATTTCGAACTCATTGTGTAGATTCTAAACTCTTTGTGTAGATTTTATACTTATTGTGTAGATTTTGAAACCATTGTGTAGATTCTAAACTCATTGTGTAGATTCTAAACTCACTGTGTAGATTCTAAACTCACTGTGTAGATTTTAAACTCATTGTGTAGATTTCAAAACCATTATGTAGATTCTAAACTCATTCTGTAGATTATAAACTCATTGTGTAGATTCTAAACTCATTTTGTAGATTTTGAACTCATTGTGTAGATTTCAAACTCATTGTGTAGAATCTGAAACCATTGTGTAGATTCTGAAACCATTGTGTAGATTCTAAACTCATTCTGTAGATTCTGTAACCATTGTGTAGATTCTGAAACCATTGTGTATATTCTTAACTCATTGTGTAGATTTTGATCTCATTGTGTAGATTCTAAACTCATTGTGTAGATTTTATACTCATTGTGTAGATTTCAAACTCATTGTTTAGATTCTAAACTCATTGTGTAGATTCTAAACTCATTGTGTAGATTTTAAACTCATTGTGTAGATTTTGAAATCATTGTGTAGTTTCTCAACTCATTGTGTAGATTTTAAACTCATTTTGTAGATTTTGAAACCATTGTGTAGATTCTAAACTCATTGTGTAGAATTTGAACTCATTGTGTAGATTTCAAACTCATGTGTAGTTTCTGAAACCATTGTGTAGATTCTGAAACCATTGTGTAGATTCTAAACTCATTGTGTAGATTCTAAACTCATTGTGTAGATTTTGAACTCATTGTGTAGATTTTGAACTCATTGTGTAGATTTTGAAACCATTGTGTAGATTTTAAAACCATTATGTAGATTCTAAACTCATTCTGTAGATTCTAAACTCATTGTGTAGATTCTAAACTCATTGTGTAGATTTTGAACTCATTGTGTAGATTTTGAAACCATTGTGTAGATTTTAAAACCATCGTGTAGATTCTGAACTCATTGTGTAGATTCTGAACTCATTGTGTAGATTCTAAACTCATTGTGTAGATTTTAAAACCATTGTGTAGATTTTAAACTCATTCTGTAGATTATAAACTCATTGTGTAGATTCTTAACTCATTGTGTAGATTTTAGACTCATTGTGTAGAATTCAAACTCATTGTGTAGAATCTGAAACCATTGTGTAGATTTTAAACTCATTATGTAGATTATAAACTCATTGTGTAGATTCTAAACTCATTGTGTAGAATTTGATCTCATTGTGTAGAATTACAACTCATGTGTAGTTTCTGAAACCATTGTGTAGATTCTGAAACCATTGTGTAGATTCTAAACTCATTGTGTAGATTCTAAACTCATTGTGTAGATTTTGAACTCATTGTGTAGATTTTGAAACCATTGTGTAGATTCTGAACTCATTGTGTAGATTCTGAACTCATTGTGTAGATTCTAAACTCATTGTGTAGATTTTAAAACCAATGTGTAGATTTTAAACTCATTCTGTAGATTATAAACTCATTCTGTAGATTCTAAACTCATTGTGTAGATTTTAAACTCATTGTGTAGAATTCAAACTCATTGTGTAGATTCTGAACTCATTGTGTAGATTCTAAACTCATTGTGTAGATTTTAAAACCAATGTGTAGATTTTAAACTCATTCTGTAGATTATAAACTCATTCTGTAGATTCTAAACTCACTGTGTAGATTTTAAACTCATTGTGTAGATTTTGAAACCATTGTGTAGATTCTGAACTCATTGTGTAGATTCTGAACTCATTGTGTAGAATTTGAACTCATTGTGTAGATTTCAAACTCATGTGTAGTTTCTGAAACCATTGTGTAGATTCTGAAACCATTGTGTAGATTCTAAACTCATTGTGTAGATTCTAAACTCATTGTGTAGATTTTGAACTCATTGTGTAGATTTTGAAACCATTGTGTAGATTTTAAAACCATTGTGTAGATTTCAAACTCATGTGTAGTTTCTGAAACCATTGTGTAGATTCTGAAACCATTGTGTAGATTCTAAACTCATTGTGTAGATTCTAAACTCATTGTGTAGATTTTGAACTCATTGTGTAGATTTTGAAACCATTGTGTAGATTTTAAAACCATTGTGTAGATTCTGAACTAATTGTGTAGATTCTGAACTCATTGTGTAGATTCTAAACTCACTGTGTAGATTTTAAACTCATTGTGTAGATTTTAAAACCATTATGTAGATTCTAACTCATTCTGTAGATTATAAACTCATTGTGTAGATTCTAAACTCATTGTGTAGATTTTAAACTCATTGTGTAGATTTCAAACTCATTGTGTAGAATCTGAAACCATTGTGTAGATTCTGGAACCATTGTGTAGATTCTAAACTCATTCTGTAGATTCTGTAACCATTGTGTAGAATCTGAAACCATTGTGTAGATTCTAAACTCATTC
The DNA here is from genome assembly GCA_963966185.1 of Rhabditoides inermis. NCBI lineage: Eukaryota > Metazoa > Nematoda > Chromadorea > Rhabditida > Rhabditidae > Rhabditoides > Rhabditoides inermis. The sequence continues at coordinate 119,211 of CAWZYM010000211.1, read as the reverse complement.
TGTAGATTTTGATCTCATTGTGTAGAATTTGATCTCATTGTGTAGAATTCAAACTCATGTGTAGTTTCTGGAACCATTGTGTAGATTCTGAAACCATTGTGTAGATTCTAAACTCATTGTGTAGATTCTAAACTCATTATGTAGATTTTGAACTCATTGTGTAGATTTTGAAACCATCGTGTAGATTCTGAACTCATTGTGTAGATTCTGAACTCATTGTGTAGATTCTAAACTCATTGTGTAGATTTTAAAATCATTGTGTAGATTTTAAACTCATTCTGTAGATTATAAACTCATTGTGTAGATTCTAAACTCATTGTGTAGAACTCATTGTGTAGATTCTGAAACCATTGTGTAGATTCTAAACTCATTGTGTAGATTCTAAACTCATTGTGTAGATTTTGAACTCATTGTGTAGATTTTGAAACCATTGTGTAGATTTTAAAACCATTGTGTAGATTCTGAACTCATTGTGTAGATTCTGAACTCATTGTGTAGATTCTAAACTCACTGTGTAGATTTTAAACTCATTGTGTAGATTTTAAAACCATTATGTAGATTCTAAACTCATTCTGTAGATTATAAACTCATTGTGTAGATTCTAAACTCATTGTGTAGATTTTAAACTCATTGTGTAGATTTCAAACTCATTGTGTAGAATCTGAAACCATTGTGTAGATTCTGGAACCATTGTGTAGATTCTAAACTCATTCTGTAGATTCTGTAACCATTGTGTAGAATCTGAAACCATTGTGTAGATTCTAAACTCATTGTGTAGATTTTGATCTCATTGTGTAGATTCTAAACTCATTGTGTAGATTTTATACTCATTGTGTAGATTTCAAACTCATTGTTTAGATTCTAAACTCATTGTGTAGATTTTAAACTCATTGTGTAGATTTTGAAATCATTGTGTAGATTCTGAACTCATTGTGTAGATTCTGAACTCATTGTGTAGATTATGAACTCATTGTGTTTCAAACTCATTGTTTAGATTCTAAACTCATTGTGTAGATTTTAAACTCATTGTGTAGATTTTGAAATCATTGTGTAGTTTCTCAACTCATTGTGTAGATTTTAAACTCATTGTGTAGATTCTAAACTCATTGTGTAGATTTTAAACTCATTGTGTAGATTTTAAAACCATTGTGTAGATTTTAAACTCATTCTGTAGATTATAAAATCATTGTGTAGATTATAAACTCATTGTGTAGATTCTTAACTCATTGTGTAGATTTTAGACTCATTGTGTAGAATATAAACTCATTGTGTAGAATCTGAAACCATTGTGTAGATTATAAACTCATTGTGTAGATTCTAAACTCATTGTGTAGATTTTAAACTCATTGTGTAGATTTTAAAACCATTGTGTAGATTCTAAACTCATTCTGTAGATTATAAACTCATTGTGTAGATTCTAAACTCATTGTGTAGATTTCAAACTCATTGTGTAGAATCTGAAACCATTGTGTAGATTCTGAAACCATTGTGTAGATTCTAAACCCAATGTGTAGACTTTGAAACCATTGTGTAGATTCTGAAATCATTGTGTAGACTCTGAACTCATTGTGTAGATTTCAAACTCATTGTGTAGATTCTGAAACCATTGTGTAGATTCTGAAAACATTGTGTAGATTTTATATTCATTGTGTAGATTTTGAAACCATTGTGTAGATTCTAAACTCATTGTGTAGATTCTAAACTCACTGTGTAGATTCTAAACTCACTGTGTAGATTTTAAACTCATTTTGTAGATTTTGAAACCATTGTGTAGATTCTAAACTCATTGTGTAGATTTTGAACTCATTGTGTAGATTCTAAACTCTTTGTGTAGATTTTATACTCATTGTGTAGATTTCAAACTCATTGTGTAGAATCTGAAACCATTGTGTAGATTCTGAAACCATTGTGTAGATTCTGAAACCATTGTGTATATTCTTAACTCATTGTTTAGATTCTAAACTCATTGTGTAGATTCTAAACTCATTGTGTAGATTTTAAACTCATTGTGTAGATTTTGAAATCATTGTGTAGTTTCTCAACTCATTGTGTAGATTTTAAACTCATTTTGTAGATTTTGAAACCATTGTGTAGATTCTAAACTCATTGTGTAGAATTTGAACTCATTGTGTAGATTTCAAACTCATGTGTAGTTTCTGAAACCATTGTGTAGATTCTGAAACCATTGTGTAGATTCTAAACTCATTGTGTAGATTCTAAACTCATTGTGTAGATTTTGAACTCATTGTGTAGATTTTGAACTCATTGTGTAGATTTTGAAACCATTGTGTAGATTTTAAAACCATTATGTAGATTCTAAACTCATTCTGTAGATTCTAAACTCATTGTGTAGATTCTAAACTCATTGTGTAGATTCTAAACTCATTGTGTAGATTTTGAACTCATTGTGTAGATTTTGAACTCATTGTGTAGATTTTGAAACCATTGTGTAGATTTCAAAACCATTATGTAGATTCTAAACTCATTCTGTAGATTATAAACTCATTGTGTAGATTCTAAACTCATTTTGTAGATTTTGATCTCATTGTGTAGAATTACAACTCATGTGTAGTTTCTGAAACCATTGTGTAGATTCTGAAACCATTGTGTAGATTCTGAAAACATTGTGTAGATTTTTAACTCATTGTGTAGATTTCAAACTCATTGTGTAGATTCTGTAACCATTGTGTAGATTTTGAACTCATTGTGTAGATTCTAAACTCTTTGTGTAGATTTTATACTTATTGTGTAGATTTTGAAACCATTGTGTAGATTCTAAACTCATTGTGTAGATTCTAAACTCACTGTGTAGATTCTAAACTCACTGTGTAGATTTTAAACTCATTGTGTAGATTTCAAAACCATTATGTAGATTCTAAACTCATTCTGTAGATTATAAACTCATTGTGTAGATTCTAAACTCATTTTGTAGATTTTGAACTCATTGTGTAGATTTCAAACTCATTGTGTAGAATCTGAAACCATTGTGTAGATTCTGAAACCATTGTGTAGATTCTAAACTCATTCTGTAGATTCTGTAACCATTGTGTAGATTCTGAAACCATTGTGTATATTCTTAACTCATTGTGTAGATTTTGATCTCATTGTGTAGATTCTAAACTCATTGTGTAGATTTTATACTCATTGTGTAGATTTCAAACTCATTGTTTAGATTCTAAACTCATTGTGTAGATTCTAAACTCATTGTGTAGATTTTAAACTCATTGTGTAGATTTTGAAATCATTGTGTAGTTTCTCAACTCATTGTGTAGATTTTAAACTCATTTTGTAGATTTTGAAACCATTGTGTAGATTCTAAACTCATTGTGTAGAATTTGAACTCATTGTGTAGATTTCAAACTCATGTGTAGTTTCTGAAACCATTGTGTAGATTCTGAAACCATTGTGTAGATTCTAAACTCATTGTGTAGATTCTAAACTCATTGTGTAGATTTTGAACTCATTGTGTAGATTTTGAACTCATTGTGTAGATTTTGAAACCATTGTGTAGATTTTAAAACCATTATGTAGATTCTAAACTCATTCTGTAGATTCTAAACTCATTGTGTAGATTCTAAACTCATTGTGTAGATTTTGAACTCATTGTGTAGATTTTGAAACCATTGTGTAGATTTTAAAACCATCGTGTAGATTCTGAACTCATTGTGTAGATTCTGAACTCATTGTGTAGATTCTAAACTCATTGTGTAGATTTTAAAACCATTGTGTAGATTTTAAACTCATTCTGTAGATTATAAACTCATTGTGTAGATTCTTAACTCATTGTGTAGATTTTAGACTCATTGTGTAGAATTCAAACTCATTGTGTAGAATCTGAAACCATTGTGTAGATTTTAAACTCATTATGTAGATTATAAACTCATTGTGTAGATTCTAAACTCATTGTGTAGAATTTGATCTCATTGTGTAGAATTACAACTCATGTGTAGTTTCTGAAACCATTGTGTAGATTCTGAAACCATTGTGTAGATTCTAAACTCATTGTGTAGATTCTAAACTCATTGTGTAGATTTTGAACTCATTGTGTAGATTTTGAAACCATTGTGTAGATTCTGAACTCATTGTGTAGATTCTGAACTCATTGTGTAGATTCTAAACTCATTGTGTAGATTTTAAAACCAATGTGTAGATTTTAAACTCATTCTGTAGATTATAAACTCATTCTGTAGATTCTAAACTCATTGTGTAGATTTTAAACTCATTGTGTAGAATTCAAACTCATTGTGTAGAATCTGAAACCATTCTGTAGATTCTAAACTCATTGTGTAGATTCTAAACTCATTGTGTAGATTTTGAACTCATTGTGTAGATTTTGAAACCATTGTGTAGATTCTGAACTCATTGTGTAAATTCTGAACTCATTGTGTAGATTCTAAACTCATTGTGTAGATTTTAAACTCATTGTGTAGATTTTAAAACCATTGTGTAGATTTTAAACTCCTTCTGTAGATTATAAACTCATTGTGTAGATTCTTAACTCATTGTGTAGATTTTAGACTCATTGTGTAGAATTCAAACTCATTGTGTAGAATCTGAAACCATTGTGTAGATTTTAAACTCATTATGTAGATTATAAACTCATTGTGTAGATTCTAAACTCATTGTGTAGAATTTGATCTCATTGTGTAGAATTCAAACTCATGTGTAGTTTCTGAAACCATTGTGTAGATTCTGAAACCATTGTGTAGATTCTAAACTCATTGTAGGCTCTCATTATGTAGATTTTTTTTTAAACTCATTATGTAGATTATGAACTCATTGTGTAGATTCTAAACTCATTGTGTAGATTTTAAACTCATTGTGTAGATTTTAAAACCATTCTTAACTCATTGTGTAGATTTTGAACTCATTGTGTAGATTTTGAAACCATTGTGTAGATTCTGAACTCATTGTGTAGATTCTGAACTCATTGTGTAGATTCTAAACTCATTGTGTAGATTTTAAAACCAATGTGTAGATTTTAAACTCATTCTGTAGATTATAAACTCATTGTGTAGATTCTAAACTCATTGTGTAGATTTTAAACTCATTGTGTAGAATTCAAACTCATTGTGTAGTTTGAAACCATTCTGTAGATTCTAAACTCATTGTGTAGATTCTAAACTCATTGTGTAGATTTTGAACTCATTGTGTAGATTTTGAAACCATTGTGTAGATTCTGAACTCATTGTGTAAATTCTAAACTCATTGTGTAGATTCTAAACTTATTGTGTCGATTTTAAACTCATTGTGTAGATTTTAAAACCATTGTGTAGATTCTAAACTCATTCTGTAGATTATAAACTCATTGTGTAGATTCTAAACTCATTGTGTAGATTTTATACTCATTGTGTAGATTTTGAACTCATTGTGTAGATTCTAAACTCATTGTGTAGATTTTAAACTCATTGTGTAGATTTTAAACTCATTGTGTAGATTCTAAACTCATTGTGTAGAATTTGATCTCATTGTGTAGAATTACAACTCATGTGTAGTTTCTGAAACCATTGTGTAGATTCTGAAACCATTGTGTAGATTCTAAACTCATTGTGTAGATTCTAAACTCATTGTATAGATTCTAAACTCATTGTGTAGAATTTGATCTCATTGTGTAGAATTACAACTCATGTGTAGTTTCTGAAACCATTGTGTAGATTCTGAAACCATTGTGTAGATTCTATACTCATTGTGTAGATTCTAAACTCATTGTGTAGATTTTGAACTCATTGTGTAGATTTTGAAACCATTGTGTAGATTCTGAACTCATTGTGTAGATTCTGAACTCATTGTGTAGATTCTAAACTCATTGTGTAGATTTTAAAACCAATGTGTAGATTTTAAACTCATTCTGTAGATTATAAACTCATTCTGTAGATTCTAAACTCATTGTGTAGATTTTAAACTCATTGTGTAGAATTACAACTCATGTGTAGTTTCTGAAACCATTGTGTAGATTCTGAAACCATTGTGTAGATTCTAAACTCATTGTGTAGATTCTAAACTCATTGTGTAGATTCTAAACTCATTGTGTAGAATTTGATCTCATTGTGTAGAATTACAACTCATGTGTAGTTTCTGAAACCATTGTGTAGATTCTGAAACCATTGTGTAGATTCTAAACTCATTGTGTAGATTCTAAACTCATTGTGTAGATTTTGAACTCATTGTGTAGATTTTGAAACCATTGTGTAGATTCTGAACTCATTGTGTAGATTCTGAACTCATTGTGTAGATTCTAAACTCATTGTGTAGATTTTAAAACCAATGTGTAGATTTTAAACTCATTCTGTAGATTTTAAACTCCTTCTGTAGATTATAAACTCATTGTGTAGATTCTTAACTCATTGTGTAGATTTTAGACTCATTGTGTAGAATTCAAACTCATTGTGTAGAATCTGAAACCATTGTGTAGATTTTAAACTCATTATGTAGATTATAAACTCATTGTGTAGATTCTAAACTCATTGTGTAGAATTTGATCTCATTGTGTAGAATTCAAACTCATGTGTAGTTTCTGAAACCATTGTGTAGATTCTAAACTCATTGTAGGCTCTCATTATGTAGATTTTTTTAAACTCATTATGTAGATTATGAACTCATTGTGTAGATTCTAAACTCATTGTGTAGATTTTAAACTCATTGTGTAGATTTTAAAACCATTCTTAACTCATTGTGTAGATTTTGAACTCATTGTGTAGATTTTGAAACCATTGTGTAGATTCTGAACTCATTGTGTAGATTCTGAACTCATTGTGTAGATTCTAAACTCATTGTGTAGATTTTAAAACCAATGTGTAGATTTTAAACTCATTCTGTAGATTATAAACTCATTGTGTAGATTCTAAACTCATTGTGTAGATTTTAAACTCATTGTGTAGATTTTAAACTCATTGTGTAGATTTTAAAACCATTGTGTAGATTCTAAACTCATTCTGTAGATTATAAACTCATTGTGTAGATTCTAAACTCATTGTGTAGATTTTATACTCATTGTGTAGATTTTGAACTCATTGTGTAGATTCTAAACTCATTGTGTAGATTTTAAACTCAATGTGTAGATTTTAAAACCATTGTGTAGATTCTAAACTCATTCTGTAGATTCTAAACTCATTCTGTAGATTATAAACTCATTGTGTAGTTTGAAACCATTCTGTAGATTCTAAACTCATTGTGTAGATTCTAAACTCATTGTGTAGATTTTGAACTCATTGTGTAGATTTTGAAACCATTGTGTAGATTCTGAACTCATTGTGTAAATTCTGAACTCATTGTGTAGATTCTAAACTCATTGTGTAGATTTTAAACTCATTGTGTAGATTTTAAAACCATTGTGTAGATTCTAAACTCATTCTGTAGATTATAAACTCATTGTGTAGATTCTAAACTCATTGTGTAGATTTTATACTCATTGTGTAGATTTTGAACTCATTGTGTAGATTCTAAACTCATTGTGTAGATTTTAAACTCATTGTGTAGATTTTAAAACCATTGTGTAGATTCTAAACTCATTCTGTAGATTCTAAACTCATTCTGTAGATTCTAAACTCATTGTGTAGATTTTAAAACCAATGTGTAGATTTTAAACTCATTCTGTAGATTATAAACTCATTGTGTAGATTCTAAACTCATTGTGTAGATTTTAAACTCATTGTGTAGATTTTAAACTCATTGTGTAGATTTTAAAACCATTGTGTAGATTCTAAACTCATTCTGTAGATTATAAACTCATTGTGTAGATTCTAAACTCATTGTGTAGATTTTATACTCATTGTGTAGATTTTGAACTCATTGTGTAGATTCTAAACTCATTGTGTAGATTTTAAACTCATTGTGTAGATTTTAAAACCATTGTGTAGATTCTAAACTCATTCTGTAGATTCTAAACTCATTCTGTAGATTATAAACTCATTGTGTAGTTTGAAACCATTCTGTAGATTCTAAACTCATTGTGTAGATTCTAAACTCATTGTGTAGATTTTGAACTCATTGTGTAGATTTTGAAACCATTGTGTAGATTCTGAACTCATTGTGTAAATTCTGAACTCATTGTGTAGATTCTAAACTCATTGTGTAGATTTTAAACTCATTGTGTAGATTTTAAAACCATTGTGTAGATTCTAAACTCATTCTGTAGATTATAAACTCATTGTGTAGATTCTAAACTCATTGTGTAGATTTTATACTCATTGTGTAGATTTTGAACTCATTGTGTAGATTCTAAACTCATTGTGTAGATTTTAAACTCATTGTGTAGATTTTAAAACCATTGTGTAGATTCTAAACTCATTCTGTAGATTCTAAACTCATTCTGTAGATTATAAACTCATTGTGTAGATTCTAAACTCATTGTGTAGATTTTATACTCATTGTGTAGATTTTGAACTCATTGTGTAGATTCTAAACTCACTGTGTAGATTCTAAACTCACTGTGTAGATTTTAAACTCATTTTGTAGATTTTGAAACCATTGTGTAGATTCTAAACTCATTGTGTAGATTTTGAAGTCATTGTGTAGATTTCAAACTCATTGTGTAGATTTTGAAACCATTGTGTAGATTCTGAACTCATTGTGTAGATTCTGAACTCATTGTGTAGATTCTAAACTCACTGTGTAGATTTTAAACTCATTGTGTAGATTTTAAAACCATTATGTAGATTCTAAACTCATTCTGTAGATTATAAACTCATTGTGCAGATTCTAAACTCATTTTGTAGATTTTAAACTCATTCTGTAAATTTCAAACTCATTGTGTAGAATCTGAAACCATTGTGTAGATTCTGAAACCATTGTGTAGATTCTAAACTCATTCTGTAGATTCTGTAACCATTGTGTAGATTCTGAAATCATTGTGTAGATTCTAAACTCATTGTGTAGATTTTGATCTTATTGTGTAGATTCTAAACTCATTGTGTAGAATTTGATCTCATTGTGTAGAATTCAAACTCATGTGTAGTTTCTGAAACCATTGTGTAGATTCTGAAACCATTGTGTAGATTCTGGAACCATTGTGTAGATTCTAAACTCATTCTGTAGATTCTGTAACCATTGTGTAGAATCTGAAACCATTGTGTAGATTCTAAACTCATTGTGTAGATTTTGATCTCATTGTGTAGATTCTAAACTCATTGTGTAGATTTTATACTCATTGTGTAGATTTCAAACTCATTGTGTAGTTTGAAACCATTCTGTAGATTCTAAACTCATTGTGTAGATTCTAAACTCATTGTGTAGATTTTGAACTCATTGTGTAGATTTTGAAACCATTGTGTAGATTCTGAACTCATTGTGTAGATTTTGAACTCATTGTGTAGATTTTGAAACCATTGTGTAGATTCTGAACTCATTGTGTAAATTCTGAACTCATTGTGTAGATTCTAAACTCATTGTGTAGATTTTAAACTCATTGTGTAGATTTTAAAACCATTGTGTAGATTCTAAACTCATTCTGTAGATTATAAACTCATTGTGTAGATTCTAAACTCATTGTGTAGATTTTATACTCATTGTGTAGATTTTGAACTCATTGTGTAGATTCTAAACTCATTGTGTAGATTTTAAACTCATTGTGTAGATTTTAAAACCATTGTGTAGATTCTAAACTCATTCTGTAGATTCTAAACTCATTCTGTAGATTCTAAACTCATTGTGTAGATTTTAAAACCAATGTGTAGATTTTAAACTCATTCTGTAGATTATAAACTCATTGTGTAGATTCTAAACTCATTGTGTAGATTTTAAACTCATTGTGTAGATTTTAAACTCATTGTGTAGATTTTAAAACCATTGTGTAGATTCTAAACTCATTCTGTAGATTATAAACTCATTGTGTAGATTCTAAACTCATTGTGTAGATTTTATACTCATTGTGTAGATTTTGAACTCATTGTGTAGATTCTAAACTCATTGTGTAGATTTTAAACTCATTGTGTAGATTTTAAAACCATTGTGTAGATTCTAAACTCATTCTGTAGATTCTAAACTCATTCTGTAGATTATAAACTCATTGTGTAGTTTGAAACCATTCTGTAGATTCTAAACTCATTGTGTAGATTCTAAACTCATTGTGTAGATTTTGAACTCATTGTGTAGTTTTTGAAACCATTGTGTAGATTCTGAACTCATTGTGTAAATTCTGAACTCATTGTGTAGATTCTAAACTCATTGTGTAGATTTTAAACTCATTGTGTAGATTTTAAAACCATTGTGTAGATTCTAAACTCATTCTGTAGATTATAAACTCATTGTGTAGATTCTAAACTCATTGTGTAGATTTTATACTCATTGTGTAGATTTTGAACTCATTGTGTAGATTCTAAACTCATTGTGTAGATTTTAAACTCATTGTGTAGATTTTAAAACCATTGTGTAGATTCTAAACTCATTCTGTAGATTCTAAACTCATTCTGTAGATTATAAACTCATTGTGTAGATTCTAAACTCATTGTGTAGATTTTATACTCATTGTGTAGATTTTGAACTCATTGTGTAGATTCTAAACTCACTGTGTAGATTCTAAACTCACTGTGTAGATTTTAAACTCATTTTGTAGATTTTGAAACCATTGTGTAGATTCTAAACTCATTGTGTAGATTTTGAAGTCATTGTGTAGATTTCAAACTCATTGTGTAGATTTTGAAACCATTGTGTAGATTCTGAACTCATTGTGTAGATTCTGAACTCATTGTGTAGATTCTAAACTCACTGTGTAGATTTTAAACTCATTGTGTAGATTTTAAAACCATTATGTAGATTCTAAACTCATTCTGTAGATTATAAACTCATTGTGCAGATTCTAAACTCATTTTGTAGATTTTAAACTCATTCTGTAAATTTCAAACTCATTGTGTAGAATCTGAAACCATTGTGTAGATTCTGAAACCATTGTGTAGATTCTAAACTCATTCTGTAGATTCTGTAACCATTGTGTAGATTCTGAAATCATTGTGTAGATTCTAAACTCATTGTGTAGATTTTGATCTTATTGTGTAGATTCTAAACTCATTGTGTAGAATTTGATCTCATTGTGTAGAATTCAAACTCATGTGTAGTTTCTGAAACCATTGTGTAGATTCTGAAACCATTGTGTAGATTCTGGAACCATTGTGTAGATTCTAAACTCATTCTGTAGATTCTGTAACCATTGTGTAGAATCTGAAACCATTGTGTAGATTCTAAACTCATTGTGTAGATTTTGATCTCATTGTGTAGATTCTAAACTCATTGTGTAGATTTTATACTCATTGTGTAGATTTCAAACTCATTGTGTAGTTTGAAACCATTCTGTAGATTCTAAACTCATTGTGTAGATTCTAAACTCATTGTGTAGATTTTGAACTCATTGTGTAGATTTTGAAACCATTGTGTAGATTCTGAACTCATTGTGTAAATTCTGAACTCATTGTGTAGATTCTAAACTCATTGTGTAGATTTTAAACTCATTGTGTAGATTTTAAAACCATTGTGTAGATTCTAAACTCATTCTGTAGATTATAAACTCATTGTGTAGATTCTAAACTCATTGTGTAGATTTTATACTCATTGTGTAGATTTTGAACTCATTGTGTAGATTCTAAACTCATTGTGTAGATTTTAAACTCATTGTGTAGATTTTAAAACCATTGTGTAGATTCTAAACTCATTCTGTAGATTCTAAACTCATTCTGTAGATTATAAACTCATTGTGTAGATTCTAAACTCATTGTGTAGATTTTATACTCATTGTGTAGATTTTGAACTCATTGTGTAGATTCTAAACTCACTGTGTAGATTCTAAACTCACTGTGTAGATTTTAAACTCATTTTGTAGATTTTGAAACCATTGTGTAGATTCTAAACTCATTGTGTAGATTTTGAAGTCATTGTGTAGATTTCAAACTCATTGTGTAGATTTTGAAACCATTGTGTAGATTCTGAACTCATTGTGTAGATTCTGAACTCATTGTGTAGATTCTAAACTCATTCTGTAGATTATAAACTCATTGTGTAGATTCTAAACTCATTGTGTAGATTTTATACTCATTGTGTAGATTTTGAACTCATTGTGTAGATTCTAAACTCATTGTGTAGATTTTAAACTCATTGTGTAGATTTTAAAACCATTGTGTAGATTCTAAACTCATTCTGTAGATTCTAAACTCATTCTGTAGATTATAAACTCATTGTGTAGATTCTAAACTCATTGTGTAGATTTTATACTCATTGTGTAGATTTTGAACTCATTGTGTAGATTCTAAACTCACTGTGTAGATTCTAAACTCACTGTGTAGATTTTAAACTCATTTTGTAGATTTTGAAACCATTGTGTAGATTCTAAACTCATTGTGTAGATTTTGAAGTCATTGTGTAGATTTCAAACTCATTGTGTAGATTTTGAAACCATTGTGTAGATTCTGAACTCATTGTGTAGATTCTGAACTCATTGTGTAGATTCTAAACTCACTGTGTAGATTTTAAACTCATTGTGTAGATTTTAAAACCATTATGTAGATTCTAAACTCATTCTGTAGATTATAAACTCATTGTGCAGATTCTAAACTCATTTTGTAGATTTTAAACTCATTCTGTAAATTTCAAACTCATTGTGTAGAATCTGAAACCATTGTGTAGATTCTGAAACCATTGTGTAGATTCTAAACTCATTCTGTAGATTCTGTAACCATTGTGTAGATTCTGAAATCATTGTGTAGATTCTAAACTCATTGTGTAGATTTTGATCTTATTGTGTAGATTCTAAACTCATTGTGTAGAATTTGATCTCATTGTGTAGAATTCAAACTCATGTGTAGTTTCTGAAACCATTGTGTAGATTCTGAAACCATTGTGTAGATTCTGGAACCATTGTGTAGATTCTAAACTCATTCTGTAGATTCTGTAACCATTGTGTAGAATCTGAAACCATTGTGTAGATTCTAAACTCATTGTGTAGATTTTGATCTCATTGTGTAGATTCTAAACTCATTGTGTAGATTTTATACTCATTGTGTAGATTTCAAACTCATTGTGTAGTTTGAAACCATTCTGTAGATTCTAAACTCATTGTGTAGATTCTAAACTCATTGTGTAGATTTTGAACTCATTGTGTAGATTTTGAAACCATTGTGTAGATTCTGAACTCATTGTGTAGATTTTGAACTCATTGTGTAGATTTTGAAACCATTGTGTAGATTCTGAACTCATTGTGTAAATTCTGAACTCATTGTGTAGATTCTAAACTCATTGTGTAGATTTTAAACTCATTGTGTAGATTTTAAAACCATTGTGTAGATTCTAAACTCATTCTGTAGATTATAAACTCATTGTGTAGATTCTAAACTCATTGTGTAGATTTTATACTCATTGTGTAGATTTTGAACTCATTGTGTAGATTCTAAACTCATTGTGTAGATTTTAAACTCATTGTGTAGATTTTAAAACCATTGTGTAGATTCTAAACTCATTCTGTAGATTCTAAACTCATTCTGTAGATTCTAAACTCATTGTGTAGATTTTAAAACCAATGTGTAGATTTTAAACTCATTCTGTAGATTATAAACTCATTGTGTAGATTCTAAACTCATTGTGTAGATTTTAAACTCATTGTGTAGATTTTAAACTCATTGTGTAGATTTTAAAACCATTGTGTAGATTCTAAACTCATTCTGTAGATTATAAACTCATTGTGTAGATTCTAAACTCATTGTGTAGATTTTATACTCATTGTGTAGATTTTGAACTCATTGTGTAGATTCTAAACTCATTGTGTAGATTTTAAACTCATTGTGTAGATTTTAAAACCATTGTGTAGATTCTAAACTCATTCTGTAGATTCTAAACTCATTCTGTAGATTATAAACTCATTGTGTAGTTTGAAACCATTCTGTAGATTCTAAACTCATTGTGTAGATTCTAAACTCATTGTGTAGATTTTGAACTCATTGTGTAGTTTTTGAAACCATTGTGTAGATTCTGAACTCATTGTGTAAATTCTGAACTCATTGTGTAGATTCTAAACTCATTGTGTAGATTTTAAACTCATTGTGTAGATTTTAAAACCATTGTGTAGATTCTAAACTCATTCTGTAGATTATAAACTCATTGTGTAGATTCTAAACTCATTGTGTAGATTTTATACTCATTGTGTAGATTTTGAACTCATTGTGTAGATTCTAAACTCATTGTGTAGATTTTAAACTCATTGTGTAGATTTTAAAACCATTGTGTAGATTCTAAACTCATTCTGTAGATTCTAAACTCATTCTGTAGATTATAAACTCATTGTGTAGATTCTAAACTCATTGTGTAGATTTTATACTCATTGTGTAGATTTTGAACTCATTGTGTAGATTCTAAACTCACTGTGTAGATTCTAAACTCACTGTGTAGATTTTAAACTCATTTTGTAGATTTTGAAACCATTGTGTAGATTCTAAACTCATTGTGTAGATTTTGAAGTCATTGTGTAGATTTCAAACTCATTGTGTAGATTTTGAAACCATTGTGTAGATTCTGAACTCATTGTGTAGATTCTGAACTCATTGTGTAGATTCTAAACTCACTGTGTAGATTTTAAACTCATTGTGTAGATTTTAAAACCATTATGTAGATTCTAAACTCATTCTGTAGATTATAAACTCATTGTGCAGATTCTAAACTCATTTTGTAGATTTTAAACTCATTCTGTAAATTTCAAACTCATTGTGTAGAATCTGAAACCATTGTGTAGATTCTGAAACCATTGTGTAGATTCTAAACTCATTCTGTAGATTCTGTAACCATTGTGTAGATTCTGAAATCATTGTGTAGATTCTAAACTCATTGTGTAGATTTTGATCTTATTGTGTAGATTCTAAACTCATTGTGTAGAATTTGATCTCATTGTGTAGAATTCAAACTCATGTGTAGTTTCTGAAACCATTGTGTAGATTCTGAAACCATTGTGTAGATTCTGGAACCATTGTGTAGATTCTAAACTCATTCTGTAGATTCTGTAACCATTGTGTAGAATCTGAAACCATTGTGTAGATTCTAAACTCATTGTGTAGATTTTGATCTCATTGTGTAGATTCTAAACTCATTGTGTAGATTTTATACTCATTGTGTAGATTTCAAACTCATTGTGTAGTTTGAAACCATTCTGTAGATTCTAAACTCATTGTGTAGATTCTAAACTCATTGTGTAGATTTTGAACTCATTGTGTAGATTTTGAAACCATTGTGTAGATTCTGAACTCATTGTGTAAATTCTGAACTCATTGTGTAGATTCTAAACTCATTGTGTAGATTTTAAACTCATTGTGTAGATTTTAAAACCATTGTGTAGATTCTAAACTCATTCTGTAGATTATAAACTCATTGTGTAGATTCTAAACTCATTGTGTAGATTTTATACTCATTGTGTAGATTTTGAACTCATTGTGTAGATTCTAAACTCATTGTGTAGATTTTAAACTCATTGTGTAGATTTTAAAACCATTGTGTAGATTCTAAACTCATTCTGTAGATTCTAAACTCATTCTGTAGATTATAAACTCATTGTGTAGATTCTAAACTCATTGTGTAGATTTTATACTCATTGTGTAGATTTTGAACTCATTGTGTAGATTCTAAACTCACTGTGTAGATTCTAAACTCACTGTGTAGATTTTAAACTCATTTTGTAGATTTTGAAACCATTGTGTAGATTCTAAACTCATTGTGTAGATTTTGAAGTCATTGTGTAGATTTCAAACTCATTGTGTAGATTTTGAAACCATTGTGTAGATTCTGAACTCATTGTGTAGATTCTGAACTCATTGTGTAGATTCTAAACTCACTGTGTAGATTTTAAACTCATTGTGTAGATTTTAAAACCATTATGTAGATTCTAAACTCATTCTGTAGATTATAAACTCATTGTGCAGATTCTAAACTCATTTTGTAGATTTTAAACTCATTCTGTAAATTTCAAACTCATTGTGTAGAATCTGAAACCATTGTGTAGATTCTGAAACCATTGTGTAGATTCTAAACTCATTCTGTAGATTCTGTAACCATTGTGTAGATTCTGAAATCATTGTGTAGATTCTAAACTCATTGTGTAGATTTTAAACTCATTGTGTAGATTTTAAAACCATTGTGTAGATTCTAAACTCATTCTGTAGATTCTAAACTCATTCTGTAGATTCTAAACTCATTGTGTAGATTTTAAAACCAATGTGTAGATTTTAAACTCATTCTGTAGATTATAAACTCATTGTGTAGATTCTAAACTCATTGTGTAGATTTTAAACTCATTGTGTAGATTTTAAACTCATTGTGTAGATTTTAAAACCATTGTGTAGATTCTAAACTCATTCTGTAGATTATAAACTCATTGTGTAGATTCTAAACTCATTGTGTAGATTTTATACTCATTGTGTAGATTTTGAACTCATTGTGTAGATTCTAAACTCATTGTGTAGATTTTAAACTCATTGTGTAGATTTTAAAACCATTGTGTAGATTCTAAACTCATTCTGTAGATTCTAAACTCATTCTGTAGATTATAAACTCATTGTGTAGTTTGAAACCATTCTGTAGATTCTAAACTCATTGTGTAGATTCTAAACTCATTGTGTAGATTTTGAACTCATTGTGTAGATTTTGAAACCATTGTGTAGATTCTGAACTCATTGTGTAAATTCTGAACTCATTGTGTAGATTCTAAACTCATTGTGTAGATTTTAAACTCATTGTGTAGATTTTAAAACCATTGTGTAGATTCTAAACTCATTCTGTAGATTATAAACTCATTGTGTAGATTCTAAACTCATTGTGTAGATTTTATACTCATTGTGTAGATTTTGAACTCATTGTGTAGATTCTAAACTCATTGTGTAGATTTTAAACTCATTGTGTAGATTTTAAAACCATTGTGTAGATTCTAAACTCATTCTGTAGATTCTAAACTCATTCTGTAGATTATAAACTCATTGTGTAGATTCTAAACTCATTGTGTAGATTTTATACTCATTGTGTAGATTTTGAACTCATTGTGTAGATTCTAAACTCACTGTGTAGATTCTAAACTCACTGTGTAGATTTTAAACTCATTTTGTAGATTTTGAAACCATTGTGTAGATTCTAAACTCATTGTGTAGATTTTGAAGTCATTGTGTAGATTTCAAACTCATTGTGTAGATTTTGAAACCATTGTGTAGATTCTGAACTCATTGTGTAGATTCTGAACTCATTGTGTAGATTCTAAACTCACTGTGTAGATTTTAAACTCATTGTGTAGATTTTAAAACCATTATGTAGATTCTAAACTCATTCTGTAGATTATAAACTCATTGTGCAGATTCTAAACTCATTTTGTAGATTTTAAACTCATTCTGTAAATTTCAAACTCATTGTGTAGAATCTGAAACCATTGTGTAGATTCTGAAACCATTGTGTAGATTCTAAACTCATTCTGTAGATTCTGTAACCATTGTGTAGATTCT
Source organism: Rhabditoides inermis (assembly GCA_963966185.1). Lineage (NCBI taxonomy): Eukaryota > Metazoa > Nematoda > Chromadorea > Rhabditida > Rhabditidae > Rhabditoides > Rhabditoides inermis. The sequence continues at coordinate 101,770 of CAWZYM010000211.1, read as the reverse complement.
GAAATCATTGTGTAGATTCTAAACTCATTGTGTAGATTTTGATCTTATTGTGTAGATTCTAAACTCATTGTGTAGAATTTGATCTCATTGTGTAGAATTCAAACTCATGTGTAGTTTCTGAAACCATTGTGTAGATTCTGAAACCATTGTGTAGATTCTGGAACCATTGTGTAGATTCTAAACTCATTCTGTAGATTCTGTAACCATTGTGTAGAATCTGAAACCATTGTGTAGATTCTAAACTCATTGTGTAGATTTTGATCTCATTGTGTAGATTCTAAACTCATTGTGTAGATTTTATACTCATTGTGTAGATTTCAAACTCATTGTGTAGTTTGAAACCATTCTGTAGATTCTAAACTCATTGTGTAGATTCTAAACTCATTGTGTAGATTTTGAACTCATTGTGTAGATTTTGAAACCATTGTGTAGATTCTGAACTCATTGTGTAAATTCTGAACTCATTGTGTAGATTCTAAACTCATTGTGTAGATTTTAAACTCATTGTGTAGATTTTAAAACCATTGTGTAGATTCTAAACTCATTCTGTAGATTATAAACTCATTGTGTAGATTCTAAACTCATTGTGTAGATTTTATACTCATTGTGTAGATTTTGAACTCATTGTGTAGATTCTAAACTCATTGTGTAGATTTTAAACTCATTGTGTAGATTTTAAAACCATTGTGTAGATTCTAAACTCATTCTGTAGATTCTAAACTCATTCTGTAGATTATAAACTCATTGTGTAGATTCTAAACTCATTGTGTAGATTTTATACTCATTGTGTAGATTTTGAACTCATTGTGTAGATTCTAAACTCACTGTGTAGATTCTAAACTCACTGTGTAGATTTTAAACTCATTTTGTAGATTTTGAAACCATTGTGTAGATTCTAAACTCATTGTGTAGATTTTGAAGTCATTGTGTAGATTTCAAACTCATTGTGTAGATTTTGAAACCATTGTGTAGATTCTGAACTCATTGTGTAGATTCTGAACTCATTGTGTAGATTCTAAACTCACTGTGTAGATTTTAAACTCATTGTGTAGATTTTAAAACCATTATGTAGATTCTAAACTCATTCTGTAGATTATAAACTCATTGTGCAGATTCTAAACTCATTTTGTAGATTTTAAACTCATTCTGTAAATTTCAAACTCATTGTGTAGAATCTGAAACCATTGTGTAGATTCTGAAACCATTGTGTAGATTCTAAACTCATTCTGTAGATTCTGTAACCATTGTGTAGATTCTGAAATCATTGTGTAGATTCTAAACTCATTGTGTAGATTTTGATCTTATTGTGTAGATTCTAAACTCATTGTGTAGAATTTGATCTCATTGTGTAGAATTCAAACTCATGTGTAGTTTCTGAAACCATTGTGTAGATTCTGAAACCATTGTGTAGATTCTGGAACCATTGTGTAGATTCTAAACTCATTCTGTAGATTCTGTAACCATTGTGTAGAATCTGAAACCATTGTGTAGATTCTAAACTCATTGTGTAGATTTTGATCTCATTGTGTAGATTCTAAACTCATTGTGTAGATTTTATACTCATTGTGTAGATTTCAAACTCATTGTTTAGATTCTAAACTCATTGTGTAGATTTTAAACTCATTGTGTAGATTTTGAAATCATTGTGTAGATTCTGAACTCATTGTGTAGATTCTGAACTCATTGTGTAGATTATGAACTCATTGTGTTTCAAACTCATTGTTTAGATTCTAAACTCATTGTGTAGATTTTAAACTCATTGTGTAGATTTTGAAATCATTGTGTAGTTTCTCAACTCATTGTGTAGATTTTAAACTCATTGTGTAGATTCTAAACTCATTGTGTAGATTTTAAACTCATTGTGTAGATTTTAAAACCATTGTGTAGATTTTAAACTCATTCTGTAGATTATAAAATCATTGTGTAGATTATAAACTCATTGTGTAGATTCTTAACTCATTGTGTAGATTTTAGACTCATTGTGTAGAATATAAACTCATTGTGTAGAATCTGAAACCATTGTGTAGATTATAAACTCATTGTGTAGATTCTAAACTCATTGTGTAGATTTTGAACTCATTGTGTAGATTTTGAAACCATTGTGTAGATTCTGAACTCATTGTGTAGATTCTGAACTCATTGTGTAGATTCTAAACTCATTGTGTAGATTTTAAACTCATTGTGTAGATTTTAAAACCATTGTGTAGATTCTAAACTCATTCTGTAGATTATAAACTCATTGTGTAGATTCTAAACTCATTGTGTAGATTTCAAACTCATTGTGTAGAATCTGAAACCATTGTGTAGATTCTGAAACCATTGTGTAGATTCTAAACCCAATGTGTAGACTTTGAAACCATTGTGTAGATTCTGAACTCATTGTGTAGATTCTGAAATCATTGTGTAGACTCTGAACTCATTGTGTAGATTTCAAACTCATTGTGTAGATTCTGAAACCATTGTGTAGATTCTGAAAACATTGTGTAGATTTTTAACTCATTGTGTAGATTTCAAACTCATTGTGTAGATTCTGTAACCATTGTGTAGATTTTGAACTCATTGTGTAGATTCTAAACTCTTTGTGTAGATTTTATACTCATTGTGTAGATTTTGAAACCATTGTGTAGATTCTAAACTCATTGTGTAGATTCTAAACTCACTGTGTAGATTCTAAACTCACTGTGTCGATTTTAAACTCATTTTGTAGATTTTGAAACCATTGTGTAGATTCTAAACTCATTGTGTAGATTTTGAACTCATTGTGTAGATTCTAAACTCTTTGTGTAGATTTTATACTCATTGTGTAGATTTCAAACTCATTGTGTAGAATCTGAAACCATTGTGTAGATTCTGAAACCATTGTGTAGATTCTAAACTCATTCTGTAGATTCTATAACCATTGTGTAGATTCTGAAACCATTGTGTATATTCTTAACTCATTGTTTAGATTCTAAACTCATTGTGTAGATTCTAAACTCATTGTGTAGATTTTAAACTCATTGTGTAGATTTTGAAATCATTGTGTAGTTTCTCAACTCATTGTGTAGATTTTAAACTCATTTTGTAGATTTTGAAACCATTGTGTAGATTCTAAACTCATTGTGTAGAATTTGAACTCATTGTGTAGATTTCAAACTCATGTGTAGTTTCTGAAACCATTGTGTAGATTCTGAAACCATTGTGTAGATTCTAAACTCATTGTGTAGATTCTAAACTCATTGTGTAGATTTTGAACTCATTGTGTAGATTTTGAACTCATTGTGTAGATTTTGAAACCATTGTGTAGATTTTAAAACCATTATGTAGATTCTAAACTCATTCTGTAGATTCTAAACTCATTGTGTAGATTCTAAACTCATTGTGTAGATTCTAAACTCATTGTGTAGATTTTGAACTCATTGTGTAGATTTTGAACTCATTGTGTAGATTTTGAAACCATTGTGTAGATTTCAAAACCATTATGTAGATTCTAAACTCACTCTGTAGATTATAAACTCATTGTGTAGATTCTAAACTCATTTTGTAGATTTTGATCTCATTGTGTAGAATTACAACTCATGTGTAGTTTCTGAAACCATTGTGTAGATTCTGAAACCATTGTGTAGATTCTGAAAACATTGTGTAGATTCTAAACTCTTTGTGTAGATTTTATACTCATTGTGTAGATTTTGAAACCATTGTGTAGATTCTAAACTCATTGTGTAGATTCTAAACTCACTGTGTAGATTCTAAACTCACTGTGTAGATTTTAAACTCATTTTGTAGATTTTGAAACCATTGTGTAGATTCTAAACTCATTGTGTAGATTTTGAACTCATTGTGTAGATTTCAAACTCATTGTGTAGATTCTGTAACCATTGTGTAGATTTTAGACTCATTGTGTAGAATATAAACTCATTGTGTAGAATCTGAAACCATTGTGTAGATTATAAACTCATTGTGTAGATTTTAAACTCATTGTGTAGATTTTGAAATCATTGTGTAGTTTCTCAACTCATTGTGTAGATTTTAAACTCATTTTGTAGATTTTGAAACCATTGTGTAGATTCTAAACTCATTGTGTAGAATTTGAACTCATTGTGTAGATTTCAAACTCATGTGTAGTTTCTGAAACCATTGTGTAGATTCTGAAACCATTGTGTAGATTCTAAACTCATTGTGTAGATTCTAAACTCATTGTGTAGATTTTGAACTCATTGTGTAGATTTTGAACTCATTGTGTAGATTTTGAAACCATTGTGTAGATTTTAAAACCATTATGTAGATTCTAAACTCATTCTGTAGATTCTAAACTCATTCTGTAGATTCTAAACTCATTGTGTAGATTCTAAACTCATTGTGTAGATTTTATACTCATTGTGTAGATTTTGAAACCATTGTGTAGATTCTAAACTCATTGTGTAGATTCTAAACTCACTGTGTAGATTCTAAACTCACTGTGTCGATTTTAAACTCATTTTGTAGATTTTGAAACCATTGTGTAGATTCTAAACTCATTGTGTAGATTTTGAACTCATTGTGTAGATTCTAAACTCTTTGTGTAGATTTTATACTCATTGTGTAGATTTCAAACTCATTGTGTAGAATCTGAAACCATTGTGTAGATTCTGAAACCATTGTGTAGATTCTAAACTCATTCTGTAGATTCTATAACCATTGTGTAGATTCTGAAACCATTGTGTATATTCTTAACTCATTGTTTAGATTCTAAACTCATTGTGTAGATTCTAAACTCATTGTGTAGATTTTAAACTCATTGTGTAGATTTTGAAATCATTGTGTAGTTTCTCAACTCATTGTGTAGATTTTAAACTCATTTTGTAGATTTTGAAACCATTGTGTAGATTCTAAACTCATTGTGTAGAATTTGAACTCATTGTGTAGATTTCAAACTCATGTGTAGTTTCTGAAACCATTGTGTAGATTCTGAAACCATTGTGTAGATTCTAAACTCATTGTGTAGATTCTAAACTCATTGTGTAGATTTTGAACTCATTGTGTAGATTTTGAACTCATTGTGTAGATTTTGAAACCATTGTGTAGATTTTAAAACCATTATGTAGATTCTAAACTCATTCTGTAGATTCTAAACTCATTGTGTAGATTCTAAACTCATTGTGTAGATTCTAAACTCATTGTGTAGATTTTGAACTCATTGTGTAGATTTTGAACTCATTGTGTAGATTTTGAAACCATTGTGTAGATTTCAAAACCATTATGTAGATTCTAAACTCATTCTGTAGATTATAAACTCATTGTGTAGATTCTAAACTCATTTTGTAGATTTTGATCTCATTGTGTAGAATTACAACTCATGTGTAGTTTCTGAAACCATTGTGTAGATTCTGAAACCATTGTGTAGATTCTGAAAACATTGTGTAGATTCTAAACTCTTTGTGTAGATTTTATACTCATTGTGTAGATTTTGAAACCATTGTGTAGATTCTAAACTCATTGTGTAGATTCTAAACTCACTGTGTAGATTCTAAACTCACTGTGTAGATTTTAAACTCATTTTGTAGATTTTGAAACCATTGTGTAGATTCTAAACTCATTGTGTAGATTTTGAACTCATTGTGTAGATTTCAAACTCATTGTGTAGATTCTGTAACCATTGTGTAGATTTTAGACTCATTGTGTAGAATATAAACTCATTGTGTAGAATCTGAAACCATTGTGTAGATTATAAACTCATTGTGTAGATTCTAAACTCATTGTGTAGATTTTGAACTCATTGTGTAGATTTTGAAACCATTGTGTAGATTCTGAACTCATTGTGTAGATTCTGAACTCATTGTGTAGATTCTAAACTCATTGTGTAGATTTTAAACTCATTGTGTAGATTTTAAAACCATTGTGTAGATTCTAAACTCATTCTGTAGATTATAAACTCATTGTGTAGATTCTAAACTCATTGTGTAGATTTCAAACTCATTGTGTAGAATCTGAAACCATTGTGTAGATTCTGAAACCATTGTGTAGATTCTAAACCCAATGTGTAGACTTTGAAACCATTGTGTAGATTCTGAACTCATTGTGTAGATTCTGAAATCATTGTGTAGACTCTGAACTCATTGTGTAGATTTCAAACTCATTGTGTAGATTCTGAAACCATTGTGTAGATTCTGAAAACATTGTGTAGATTTTTAACTCATTGTGTAGATTTCAAACTCATTGTGTAGATTCTGTAACCATTGTGTAGATTTTGAACTCATTGTGTAGATTCTAAACTCTTTGTGTAGATTTTATACTCATTGTGTAGATTTTGAAACCATTGTGTAGATTCTAAACTCATTGTGTAGATTCTAAACTCACTGTGTAGATTCTAAACTCACTGTGTAGATTTTAAACTCATTTTGTAGATTTTGAAACCATTGTGTAGATTCTAAACTCATTGTGTAGATTTTGAACTCATTGTGTAGATTCTAAACTCTTTGTGTAGATTTTATACTCATTGTGTAGATTTCAAACTCATTGTGTAGAATCTGAAACCATTGTGTAGATTCTGAAACCATTGTGTAGATTCTAAACTCATTCTGTAGATTCTATAACCATTGTGTAGATTCTGAAACCATTGTGTATATTCTTAACTCATTGTTTAGATTCTAAACTCATTGTGTAGATTCTAAACTCATTGTGTAGATTTTAAACTCATTGTGTAGATTTTGAAATCATTGTGTAGTTTCTCAACTCATTGTGTAGATTTTAAACTCATTTTGTAGATTTTGAAACCATTGTGTAGATTCTAAACTCATTGTGTAGAATTTGAACTCATTGTGTAGATTTCAAACTCATGTGTAGTTTCTGAAACCATTGTGTAGATTCTGAAACCATTGTGTAGATTCTAAACTCATTGTGTAGATTCTAAACTCATTGTGTAGATTTTGAACTCATTGTGTAGATTTTGAACTCATTGTGTAGATTTTGAAACCATTGTGTAGATTTTAAAACCATTATGTAGATTCTAAACTCATTCTGTAGATTCTAAACTCATTGTGTAGATTCTAAACTCATTGTGTAGATTCTAAACTCATTGTGTAGATTTTGAACTCATTGTGTAGATTTTGAACTCATTGTGTAGATTTTGAAACCATTGTGTAGATTTCAAAACCATTTTGTAGATTCTAAACTCATTCTGTAGATTATAAACTCATTGTGTAGATTCTAAACTCATTTTGTAGATTTTGATCTCATTGTGTAGAATTACAACTCATGTGTAGTTTCTGAAACCATTGTGTAGATTCTGAAACCATTGTGTAGATTCTGAAAACATTGTGTAGATTCTAAACTCTTTGTGTAGATTTTATACTCATTGTGTAGATTTTGAAACCATTGTGTAGATTCTAAACTCATTGTGTAGATTCTAAACTCACTGTGTAGATTCTAAACTCACTGTGTAGATTTTAAACTCATTTTGTAGATTTTGAAACCATTGTGTAGATTCTAAACTCATTGTGTAGATTTTGAACTCATTGTGTAGATTTCAAACTCATTGTGTAGATTCTGTAACCATTGTGTAGATTTTGAACTCATTGTGTGGATTCTAAACTCTTTGTGTAGATTTTATACTCATTGTGTAGATTTTGAAACCATTGTGTAGATTCTGAACTCATTGTGTAGACTCTGAACTCATTGTGTAGATTCTAAACTCACTGTGTAGATTTTAAACTCATTGTGTAGATTTCAAAACCATTATGTAGATTCTAAACTCATTCTGTAGATTATAAACTCATTGTGTAGATTCTAAACTCATTTTGTAGATTTTGAACTCATTGTGTAGATTTCAAACTCATTGTGTAGAATCTGAAACCATTGTGTAGATTCTGAAACCATTGTGTAGATTCTAAACTCATTCTGTAGATTCTGTAACCATTGTGTAGATTCTGAAACCATTGTGTATATTCTTAACTCATTGTGTAGATTTTGATCTCATTGTGTAGATTCTAAACTCATTGTGTAGATTTTATACTCATTGTGTAGATTTCAAACTCATTGTTTAGATTCTAAACTCATTGTGTAGATTCTAAACTCATTGTGTAGATTTTAAACTCATTGTGTAGATTTTGAAATCATTGTGTAGTTTCTCAACTCATTGTGTAGATTTTAAACTCATTTTGTAGATTTTGAAACCATTGTGTAGATTCTAAACTCATTGTGTAGAATTTGAACTCATTGTGTAGATTTCAAACTCATGTGTAGTTTCTGAAACCATTGTGTAGATTCTGAAACCATTGTGTAGATTCTAAACTCATTGTGTAGATTCTAAACTCATTGTGTAGATTTTGAACTCATTGTGTAGATTTTGAACTCATTGTGTAGATTTTGAAACCATTGTGTAGATTTTAAAACCATTATGTAGATTCTAAACTCATTCTGTAGATTCTAAACTCATTGTGTAGATTCTAAACTCATTGTGTAGATTCTAAACTCATTGTGTAGATTTTGAACTCATTGTGTAGATTTTGAACTCATTGTGTAGATTTTGAAACCATTGTGTAGATTTCAAAACCATTATGTAGATTCTAAACTCATTCTGTAGATTATAAACTCATTGTGTAGATTCTAAACTCATTTTGTAGATTTTGATCTCATTGTGTAGAATTACAACTCATGTGTAGTTTCTGAAACCATTGTGTAGATTCTAAACTCATTGTGTAGATTTTGAACTCATTGTGTAGATTTCAAACTCATTGTGTAGATTCTGTAACCATTGTGTAGATTTTGAACTCATTGTGTGGATTCTAAACTCTTTGTGTAGATTTTATACTCATTGTGTAGATTTTGAAACCATTGTGTAGATTCTGAACTCATTGTGTAGACTCTGAACTCATTGTGTAGATTCTAAACTCACTGTGTAGATTTTAAACTCATTGTGTAGATTTCAAAACCATTATGTAGATTCTAAACTCATTCTGTAGATTATAAACTCATTGTGTAGATTCTAAACTCATTTTGTAGATTTTGAACTCATTGTGTAGATTTCAAACTCATTGTGTAGAATCTGAAACCATTGTGTAGATTCTGAAACCATTGTGTAGATTCTAAACTCATTCTGTAGATTCTGTAACCATTGTGTAGATTCTGAAACCATTGTGTTTATTCTTAACTCATTGTGTAGATTTTGATCTCATTGTGTAGATTCTAAACTCATTGTGTAGATTTTATAATCATTGTGTAGATTTCAAACTCATTGTTTAGATTCTAAACTCATTGTGTAGATTCTAAACTCATTGTGTAGATTTTAAACTCATTGTGTAGATTTTGAAATCATTGTGTAGTTTCTCAACTCATTGTGTAGATTTTAAACTCATTTTGTAGATTTTGAAACCATTGTGTAGATTCTAAACTCATTGTGTAGAATTTGAACTCATTGTGTAGATTTCAAACTCATGTGTAGTTTCTGAAACCATTGTGTAGATTCTGAAACCATTGTGTAGATTCTAAACTCATTGTGTAGATTCTAAACTCATTGTGTAGATTTTGAACTCATTGTGTAGATTTTGAACTCATTGTGTAGATTTTGAAACCATTGTGTAGATTTTAAAACCATTATGTAGATTCTAAACTCATTCTGTAGATTCTAAACTCATTGTGTAGATTCTAAACTCATTGTGTAGATTCTAAACTCATTGTGTAGATTTTGAACTCATTGTGTAGATTTTGAACTCATTGTGTAGATTTTGAAACCATTGTGTAGATTTCAAAACCATTATGTAGATTCTAAACTCATTCTGTAGATTATAAACTCATTGTGTAGATTCTAAACTCATTTTGTAGATTTTGATCTCATTGTGTAGAATTACAACTCATGTGTAGTTTCTGAAACCATTGTGTAGATTCTGAAACCATTGTGTAGATTCTGAAAACATTGTGTAGATTCTAAACTCTTTGTGTAGATTTTATACTCATTGTGTAGATTTTGAAACCATTGTGTAGATTCTAAACTCATTGTGTAGATTCTAAACTCACTGTGTAGATTCTAAACTCACTGTGTAGATTTTAAACTCATTTTGTAGATTTTGAAACCATTGTGTAGATTCTAAACTCATTGTGTAGATTTTGAACTCATTGTGTAGATTTCAAACTCATTGTGTAGATTCTGTAACCATTGTGTAGATTTTGAACTCATTGTGTGGATTCTAAACTCTTTGTGTAGATTTTATACTCATTGTGTAGATTTTGAAACCATTGTGTAGATTCTGAACTCATTGTGTAGACTCTGAACTCATTGTGTAGATTCTAAACTCACTGTGTAGATTTTAAACTCATTGTGTAGATTTCAAAACCATTATGTAGATTCTAAACTCATTCTGTAGATTATAAACTCATTGTGTAGATTCTAAACTCATTTTGTAGATTTTGAACTCATTGTGTAGATTTCAAACTCATTGTGTAGAATCTGAAACCATTGTGTAGATTCTGAAACCATTGTGTAGATTCTAAACTCATTCTGTAGATTCTGTAACCATTGTGTAGATTCTGAAACCATTGTGTATATTCTTAACTCATTGTGTAGATTTTGATCTCATTGTGTAGATTCTAAACTCATTGTGTAGATTTTATACTCATTGTGTAGATTTCAAACTCATTGTTTAGATTCTAAACTCATTGTGTAGATTCTAAACTCATTGTGTAGATTTTAAACTCATTGTGTAGATTTTGAAATCATTGTGTAGTTTCTCAACTCATTGTGTAGATTTTAAACTCATTTTGTAGATTTTGAAACCATTGTGTAGATTCTAAACTCATTGTGTAGAATTTGAACTCATTGTGTAGATTTCAAACTCATGTGTAGTTTCTGAAACCATTGTGTAGATTCTGAAACCATTGTGTAGATTCTAAACTCATTGTGTAGATTCTAAACTCATTGTGTAGATTTTGAACTCATTGTGTAGATTTTGAACTCATTGTGTAGATTTTGAAACCATTGTGTAGATTTTAAAACCATTATGTAGATTCTAAACTCATTCTGTAGATTCTAAACTCATTGTGTAGATTCTAAACTCATTGTGTAGATTCTAAACTCATTGTGTAGATTTTGAACTCATTGTGTAGATTTTGAACTCATTGTGTAGATTTTGAAACCATTGTGTAGATTTCAAAACCATTATGTAGATTCTAAACTCATTCTGTAGATTATAAACTCATTGTGTAGATTCTAAACTCATTTTGTAGATTTTGATCTCATTGTGTAGAATTACAACTCATGTGTAGTTTCTGAAACCATTGTGTAGATTCTAAACTCATTGTGTAGATTTTGAACTCATTGTGTAGATTTCAAACTCATTGTGTAGATTCTGTAACCATTGTGTAGATTTTGAACTCATTGTGTGGATTCTAAACTCTTTGTGTAGATTTTATACTCATTGTGTAGATTTTGAAACCATTGTGTAGATTCTGAACTCATTGTGTAGACTCTGAACTCATTGTGTAGATTCTAAACTCACTGTGTAGATTTTAAACTCATTGTGTAGATTTCAAAACCATTATGTAGATTCTAAACTCATTCTGTAGATTATAAACTCATTGTGTAGATTCTAAACTCATTTTGTAGATTTTGAACTCATTGTGTAGATTTCAAACTCATTGTGTAGAATCTGAAACCATTGTGTAGATTCTGAAACCATTGTGTAGATTCTAAACTCATTCTGTAGATTCTGTAACCATTGTGTAGATTCTGAAACCATTGTGTTTATTCTTAACTCATTGTGTAGATTTTGATCTCATTGTGTAGATTCTAAACTCATTGTGTAGATTTTATACTCATTGTGTAGATTTCAAACTCATTGTTTAGATTCTAAACTCATTGTGTAGATTCTAAACTCATTGTGTAGATTTTAAACTCATTGTGTAGATTTTGAAATCATTGTGTAGTTTCTCAACTCATTGTGTAGATTTTAAACTCATTTTGTAGATTTTGAAACCATTGTGTAGATTCTAAACTCATTGTGTAGAATTTGAACTCATTGTGTAGATTTCAAACTCATGTGTAGTTTCTGAAACCATTGTGTAGATTCTGAAACCATTGTGTAGATTCTAAACTCATTGTGTAGATTCTAAACTCATTGTGTAGATTTTGAACTCATTGTGTAGATTTTGAACTCATTGTGTAGATTTTGAAACCATTGTGTAGATTTTAAAACCATTATGTAGATTCTAAACTCATTCTGTAGATTCTAAACTCATTGTGTAGATTCTAAACTCATTGTGTAGATTCTAAACTCATTGTGTAGATTTTGAACTCATTGTGTAGATTTTGAACTCATTGTGTAGATTTTGAAACCATTGTGTAGATTTCAAAACCATTATGTAGATTCTAAACTCATTCTGTAGATTATAAACTCATTGTGTAGATTCTAAACTCATTTTGTAGATTTTGATCTCATTGTGTAGAATTACAACTCATGTGTAGTTTCTGAAACCATTGTGTAGATTCTGAAACCATTGTGTAGATTCTGAAAACATTGTGTAGATTCTAAACTCTTTGTGTAGATTTTATACTCATTGTGTAGATTTTGAAACCATTGTGTAGATTCTAAACTCATTGTGTAGATTCTAAACTCACTGTGTAGATTCTAAACTCACTGTGTAGATTTTAAACTCATTTTGTAGATTTTGAAACCATTGTGTAGATTCTAAACTCATTGTGTAGATTTTGAACTCATTGTGTAGATTTCAAACTCATTGTGTAGATTCTGTAACCATTGTGTAGATTTTGAACTCATTGTGTGGATTCTAAACTCTTTGTGTAGATTTTATACTCATTGTGTAGATTTTGAAACCATTGTGTAGATTCTGAACTCATTGTGTAGACTCTGAACTCATTGTGTAGATTCTAAACTCACTGTGTAGATTTTAAACTCATTGTGTAGATTTCAAAACCATTATGTAGATTCTAAACTCATTCTGTAGATTATAAACTCATTGTGTAGATTCTAAACTCATTTTGTAGATTTTGAACTCATTGTGTAGATTTCAAACTCATTGTGTAGAATCTGAAACCATTGTGTAGATTCTGAAACCATTGTGTAGATTCTAAACTCATTCTGTAGATTCTGTAACCATTGTGTAGATTCTGAAACCATTGTGTATATTCTTAACTCATTGTGTAGATTTTGATTTCATTGTGTAGATTCTAAACTCATTGTGTAGATTTTATACTCATTGTGTAGATTTCAAACTCATTGTTTAGATTCTAAACTCATTGTGTAGATTCTAAACTCATTGTGTAGATTTTAAACTCATTGTGTAGATTTTGAAATCATTGTGTAGTTTCTCAACTCATTGTGTAGATTTTAAACTCATTTTGTAGATTTTGAAACCATTGTGTAGATTCTAAACTCATTGTGTAGAATTTGAACTCATTGTGTAGATTTCAAACTCATGTGTAGTTTCTGAAACCATTGTGTAGATTCTGAAACCATTGTGTAGATTCTAAACTCATTGTGTAGATTCTAAACTCATTGTGTAGATTTTGAACTCATTGTGTAGATTTTGAACTCATTGTGTAGATTTTGAAACCATTGTGTAGATTTTAAAACCATTATGTAGATTCTAAACTCATTCTGTAGATTCTAAACTCATTGTGTAGATTCTAAACTCATTGTGTAGATTTTGAACTCATTGTGTAGATTTTGAAACCATTGTGTAGATTTTAAAACCATCGTGTAGATTCTGAACTCATTGTGTAGATTCTGAACTCATTGTGTAGATTCTAAACTCATTGTGTAGATTTTAAAACCATTGTGTAGATTTTAAACTCATTCTGTAGATTATAAACTCATTGTGTAGATTCTTAACTCATTGTGTAGATTTTAGACTCATTGTGTAGAATTCAAACTCATTGTGTAGAATCTGAAACCATTGTGTAGATTTTAAACTCATTATGTAGATTATAAACTCATTGTGTAGATTCTAAACTCATTGTGTAGAATTTGATCTCATTGTGTAGAATTACAACTCATGTGTAGTTTCTGAAACCATTGTGTAGATTCTGAAACCATTGTGTAGATTCTAAACTCATTGTGTAGATTCTAAACTCATTGTGTAGATTTTGAACTCATTGTGTAGATTTTGAAACCATTGTGTAGATTCTGAACTCATTGTGTAGATTCTGAACTCATTGTGTAGATTCTAAACTCATTGTGTAGATTTTAAAACCAATGTGTAGATTTTAAACTCATTCTGTAGATTATAAACTCATTCTGTAGATTCTAAACTCATTGTGTAGATTTTAAACTCATTGTGTAGAATTCAAACTCATTGTGTAGAATCTGAAACCATTCTGTAGATTCTAAACTCATTGTGTAGATTCTAAACTCATTGTGTAGATTTTGAACTCATTGTGTAGATTTTGAAACCATTGTGTAGATTCTGAACTCATTGTGTAAATTCTGAACTCATTGTGTAGATTCTAAACTCATTGTGTAGATTTTAAACTCATTGTGTAGATTTTAAAACCATTGTGTAGATTTTAAACTCCTTCTGTAGATTATAAACTCATTGTGTAGATTCTTAACTCATTGTGTAGATTTTAGACTCATTGTGTAGAATTCAAACTCATTGTGTAGAATCTGAAACCATTGTGTAGATTTTAAACTCATTATGTAGATTATAAACTCATTGTGTAGATTCTAAACTCATTGTGTAGAATTTGATCTCATTGTGTAGAATTCAAACTCATGTGTAGTTTCTGAAACCATTGTGTAGATTCTGAAACCATTGTGTAGATTCTAAACTCATTGTAGGCTCTCATTATGTAGATTTTTTTTAAACTCATTATGTAGATTATGAACTCATTGTGTAGATTCTAAACTCATTGTGTAGATTTTGAACTCATTGTGTAGATTTTAAAACCATTCTTAACTCATTGTGTAGATTTTGAACTCATTGTGTAGATTTTGAAACCATTGTGTAGATTCTGAACTCATTGTGTAGATTCTGAACTCATTGTGTAGATTCTAAACTCATTGTGTAGATTTTAAAACCAATGTGTAGATTTTAAACTCATTCTGTAGATTATAAACTCATTGTGTAGATTCTAAACTCATTGTGTAGATTTTAAACTCATTGTGTAGAATTCAAACTCATTGTGTAGTTTGAAACCATTCTGTAGATTCTAAACTCATTGTGTAGATTCTAAACTCATTGTGTAGATTTTGAACTCATTGTGTAGATTTTGAAACCATTGTGTAGATTCTGAACTCATTGTGTAAATTCTAAACTCATTGTGTAGATTCTAAACTCATTGTGTCGATTTTAAACTCATTGTGTAGATTTTAAAACCATTGTGTAGATTCTAAACTCATTCTGTAGATTATAAACTCATTGTGTAGATTCTAAACTCATTGTGTAGATTTTATACTCATTGTGTAGATTTTGAACTCATTGTGTAGATTCTAAACTCATTGTGTAGATTTTAAACTCATTGTGTAGATTTTAAACTCATTGTGTAGATTCTAAACTCATTGTGTAGAATTTGATCTCATTGTGTAGAATTACAACTCATGTGTAGTTTCTGAAACCATTGTGTAGATTCTGAAACCATTGTGTAGATTCTAAACTCATTGTGTAGATTCTAAACTCATTGTATAGATTCTAAACTCATTGTGTAGAATTTGATCTCATTGTGTAGAATTACAACTCATGTGTAGTTTCTGAAACCATTGTGTAGATTCTGAAACCATTGTGTAGATTCTAAACTCATTGTGTAGATTCTAAACTCATTGTGTAGATTTTGAACTCATTGTGTAGATTTTGAAACCATTGTGTAGATTCTGAACTCATTGTGTAGATTCTGAACTCATTGTGTAGATTCTAAACTCATTGTGTAGATTTTAAAACCAATGTGTAGATTTTAAAACCATTCTGTAGATTATAAACTCATTCTGTAGATTCTAAACTCATTGTGTAGATTTTAAACTCATTGTGTAGAATTACAACTCATGTGTAGTTTCTGAAACCATTGTGTAGATTCTGAAACCATTGTGTAGATTCTAAACTCATTGTGTAGATTCTAAACTCATTGTGTAGATTCTAAACTCATTGTGTAGAATTTGATCTCATTGTGTAGAATTACAACTCATGTGTAGTTTCTGAAACCATTGTGTAGATTCTGAAACCATTGTGTAGATTCTAAACTCATTGTGTAGATTCTAAACTCATTGTGTAGATTTTGAACTCATTGTGTAGATTTTGAAACCATTGTGTAGATTCTGAACTCATTGTGTAGATTCTGAACTCATTGTGTAGATTCTAAACTCATTGTGTAGATTTTAAAACCAATGTGTAGATTTTAAACTCATTCTGTAGATTTTAAACTCCTTCTGTAGATTATAAACTCATTGTGTAGATTCTTAACTCATTGTGTAGATTTTAGACTCATTGTGTAGAATTCAAACTCATTGTGTAGAATCTGAAACCATTGTGTAGATTTTAAACTCATTATGTAGATTATAAACTCATTGTGTAGATTCTAAACTCATTGTGTAGAATTTGATCTCATTGTGTAGAATTCAAACTCATGTGTAGTTTCTGAAACCATTGTGTAGATTCTGAAACCATTGTGTAGATTCTAAACTCATTGTAGGCTCTCATTATGTAGATTTTTTTAAACTCATTATGTAGATTATGAACTCATTGTGTAGATTCTAAACTCATTGTGTAGATTTTAAACTCATTGTGTAGATTTTAAAACCATTCTTAACTCATTGTGTAGATTTTGAACTCATTGTGTAGATTTTGAAACCATTGTGTAGATTCTGAACTCATTGTGTAGATTCTGAACTCATTGTGTAGATTCTAAACTCATTGTGTAGATTTTAAAACCAATGTGTAGATTTTAAACTCATTCTGTAGATTATAAACTCATTGTGTAGATTCTAAACTCATTGTGTAGATTTTAAACTCATTGTGTAGAATTCAAACTCATTGTGTAGTTTGAAACCATTCTGTAGATTCTAAACTCATTGTGTAGATTCTAAACTCATTGTGTAGATTTTGAACTCATTGTGTAGATTTTGAAACCATTGTGTAGATTCTGAACTCATTGTGTAAATTCTGAACTCATTGTGTAGATTCTAAACTCATTGTGTAGATTTTAAACTCATTGTGTAGATTTTAAAACCATTGTGTAGATTCTAAACTCATTCTGTAGATTATAAACTCATTGTGTAGATTCTAAACTCATTGTGTAGATTTTATACTCATTGTGTAGATTTTGAACTCATTGTGTAGATTCTAAACTCATTGTGTAGATTTTAAACTCATTGTGTAGATTTTAAAACCATTGTGTAGATTCTAAACTCATTCTGTAGATTCTAAACTCATTCTGTAGATTATAAACTCATTGTGTAGATTCTAAACTCATTGTGTAGATTTTATACTCATTGTGTAGATTTTGAACTCATTGTGTAGATTCTAAACTCACTGTGTAGATTCTAAACTCACTGTGTAGATTTTAAACTCATTTTGTAGATTTTGAAACCATTGTGTAGATTCTAAACTCATTGTGTAGATTTTGAAGTCATTGTGTAGATTTCAAACTCATTGTGTAGATTTTGAAACCATTGTGTAGATTCTGAACTCATTGTGTAGATTCTGAACTCATTGTGTAGATTCTAAACTCACTGTGTAGATTTTAAACTCATTGTGTAGATTTTAAAACCATTATGTAGATTCTAAACTCATTCTGTAGATTATAAACTCATTGTGCAGATTCTAAACTCATTTTGTAGATTTTAAACTCATTCTGTAAATTTCAAACTCATTGTGTAGAATCTGAAACCATTGTGTAGATTCTGAAACCATTGTGTAGATTCTAAACTCATTCTGTAGATTCTGTAACCATTGTGTAGATTCTGAAATCATTGTGTAGATTCTAAACTCATTGTGTAGATTTTGATCTTATTGTGTAGATTCTAAACTCATTGTGTAGAATTTGATCTCATTGTGTAGAATTCAAACTCATGTGTAGTTTCTGAAACCATTGTGTAGATTCTGAAACCATTGTGTAGATTCTGGAACCATTGTGTAGATTCTAAACTCATTCTGTAGATTCTGTAACCATTGTGTAGAATCTGAAACCATTGTGTAGATTCTAAACTCATTGTGTAGATTTTGATCTCATTGTGTAGATTCTAAACTCATTGTGTAGATTTTATACTCATTGTGTAGATTTCAAACTCATTGTTTAGATTCTAAACTCATTGTGTAGATTTTAAACTCATTGTGTAGATTTTGAAATCATTGTGTAGATTCTGAACTCATTGTGTAGATTCTGAACTCATTGTGTAGATTATGAACTCATTGTGTTTCAAACTCATTGTTTAGATTCTAAACTCATTGTGTAGATTTTAAACTCATTGTGTAGATTTTGAAATCATTGTGTAGTTTCTCAACTCATTGTGTAGATTTTAAACTCATTGTGTAGATTCTAAACTCATTGTGTAGATTTTAAACTCATTGTGTAGATTTTAAAACCATTGTGTAGATTTTAAACTCATTCTGTAGATTATAAAATCATTGTGTAGATTATAAACTCATTGTGTAGATTCTTAACTCATTGTGTAGATTTTAGACTCATTGTGTAGAATATAAACTCATTGTGTAGAATCTGAAACCATTGTGTAGATTATAAACTCATTGTGTAGATTCTAAACTCATTGTGTAGATTTTGAACTCATTGTGTAGATTTTGAAACCATTGTGTAGATTCTGAACTCATTGTGTAGATTCTGAACTCATTGTGTAGATTCTAAACTCATTGTGTAGATTTTAAACTCATTGTGTAGATTTTAAAACCATTGTGTAGATTCTAAACTCATTCTGTAGATTATAAACTCATTGTGTAGATTCTAAACTCATTGTGTAGATTTCAAACTCATTGTGTAGAATCTGAAACCATTGTGTAGATTCTGAAACTATTGTGTAGATTCTAAACCCAATGTGTAGACTTGGAAACCATTGTGTAGATTCTGAACTCATTGTGTAGATTCTGAAATCATTGTGTAGACTCTGAACTCATTGTGTAGATTTCAAACTCATTGTGTAGATTCTGAAACCATTGTGTAGATTCTGAAAACATTGTGTAGATTTTTAACTCATTGTGTAGATTTCAAACTCATTGTGTAGATTCTGTAACCATTGTGTAGATTTTGAACTCATTGTGTAGATTCTAAACTCTTTGTGTAGATTTTATACTCATTGTGTAGATTTTGAAACCATTGTGTAGATTCTAAACTCATTGTGTAGATTCTAAACTCACTGTGTAGATTCTAAACTCACTGTGTAGATTTTAAACTCATTTTGTAGATTTTGAAACCATTGTGTAGATTCTAAACTCATTGTGTAGATTTTGAACTCATTGTGTAGATTCTAAATTTTTTGTGTAGATTTTATACTCATTGTGTAGATTTCAAACTCATTGTGTAGAATCTGAAACCATTGTGTAGATTCTGAAACCATTGTGTAGATTCTAAACTCATTCTGTAGATTCTATAACCATTGTGTAGATTCTGAAACCATTGTGTATATTCTTAACTCATTGTTTAGATTCTAAACTCATTGTGTAGATTCTAAACTCATTGTGTAGATTTTAAACTCATTGTGTAGATTTTGAAATCATTGTGTAGTTTCTCAACTCATTGTGTAGATTTTAAACTCATTTTGTAGATTTTGAAACCATTGTGTAGATTCTAAACTCATTGTGTAGAATTTGAACTCATTGTGTAGATTTCAAACTCATGTGTAGTTTCTGAAACCATTGTGTAGATTCTGAAACCATTGTGTAGATTCTAAACTCATTGTGTAGATTCTAAACTCATTGTGTAGATTTTGAACTCATTGTGTAGATTTTGAACTCATTGTGTAGATTTTGAAAC
Organism: Rhabditoides inermis; assembly: GCA_963966185.1. Classification (NCBI taxonomy): domain Eukaryota; kingdom Metazoa; phylum Nematoda; class Chromadorea; order Rhabditida; family Rhabditidae; genus Rhabditoides; species Rhabditoides inermis. Next base: position 81,891 of record CAWZYM010000211.1, on the reverse strand, counting down.
CATTGTGTAGATTTTAAAACCATTATGTAGATTCTAAACTCATTCTGTAGATTCTAAACTCATTGTGTAGATTCTAAACTCATTGTGTAGATTCTAAACTCATTGTGTAGATTTTGAACTCATTGTGTAGATTTTGAACTCATTGTGTAGATTTTGAAACCATTGTGTAGATTTCAAAACCATTATGTAGATTCTAAACTCATTCTGTAGATTATAAACTCATTGTGTAGATTCTAAACTCATTTTGTAGATTTTGATCTCATTGTGTAGAATTACAACTCATGTGTAGTTTCTGAAACCATTGTGTAGATTCTGAAACCATTGTGTAGATTCTGAAAACATTGTGTAGATTCTAAACTCTTTGTGTAGATTTTATACTCATTGTGTAGATTTTGAAACCATTGTGTAGATTCTAAACTCATTGTGTAGATTCTAAACTCACTGTGTAGATTCTAAACTCACTGTGTAGATTTTAAACTCATTTTGTAGATTTTGAAACCATTGTGTAGATTCTAAACTCATTGTGTAGATTTTGAACTCATTGTGTAGATTTCAAACTCATTGTGTAGATTCTGTAACCATTGTGTAGATTTTGAACTCATTGTGTGGATTCTAAACTCTTTGTGTAGATTTTATACTCATTGTGTAGATTTTGAAACCATTGTGTAGATTCTGAACTCATTGTGTAGACTCTGAACTCATTGTGTAGATTCTAAACTCACTGTGTAGATTTTAAACTCATTGTGTAGATTTCAAAACCATTATGTAGATTCTAAACTCATTCTGTAGATTATAAACTCATTGTGTAGATTCTAAACTCATTTTGTAGATTTTGAACTCATTGTGTAGATTTCAAACTCATTGTGTAGAATCTAAAACCATTGTGTAGATTCTGAAACCATTGTGTAGATTCTAAACTCATTCTGTAGATTCTGTAACCATTGTGTAGATTCTGAAACCATTGTGTATATTCTTAACTCATTGTGTAGATTTTGATCTCATTGTGTAGATTCTAAACTCATTGTGTAGATTTTATACTCATTGTGTAGATTTCAAACTCATTGTTTAGATTCTAAACTCATTGTGTAGATTCTAAACTCATTGTGTAGATTTTAAACTCATTGTGTAGATTTTGAAATCATTGTGTAGTTTCTCAACTCATTGTGTAGATTTTAAACTCATTTTGTAGATTTTGAAACCATTGTGTAGATTCTAAACTCATTGTGTAGAATTTGAACTCATTGTGTAGATTTCAAACTCATGTGTAGTTTCTGAAACCATTGTGTAGATTCTGAAACCATTGTGTAGATTCTAAACTCATTGTGTAGATTCTAAACTCATTGTGTAGATTTTGAACTCATTGTGTAGATTTTGAACTCATTGTGTAGATTTTGAAACCATTGTGTAGATTTTAAAACCATTATGTAGATTCTAAACTCATTCTGTAGATTCTAAACTCATTGTGTAGATTCTAAACTCATTGTGTAGATTTTGAACTCATTGTGTAGATTTTGAAACCATTGTGTAGATTTTAAAACCATCGTGTAGATTCTGAACTCATTGTGTAGATTCTGAACTCATTGTGTAGATTCTAAACTCATTGTGTAGATTTTAAAACCATTGTGTAGATTTTAAACTCATTCTGTAGATTATAAACTCATTGTGTAGATTCTTAACTCATTGTGTAGATTTTAGACTCATTGTGTAGAATTCAAACTCATTGTGTAGAATCTGAAACCATTGTGTAGATTTTAAACTCATTATGTAGATTATAAACTCATTGTGTAGATTCTAAACTCATTGTGTAGAATTTGATCTCATTGTGTAGAATTACAACTCATGTGTAGTTTCTGAAACCATTGTGTAGATTCTGAAACCATTGTGTAGATTCTAAACTCATTGTGTAGATTCTAAACTCATTGTGTAGATTTTGAACTCATTGTGTAGATTTTGAAACCATTGTGTAGATTCTGAACTCATTGTGTAGATTCTGAACTCATTGTGTAGATTCTAAACTCATTGTGTAGATTTTAAAACCAATGTGTAGATTTTAAACTCATTCTGTAGATTATAAACTCATTCTGTAGATTCTAAAGTCATTGTGTAGATTTTAAACTCATTGTGTAGAATTCAAACTCATTGTGTAGAATCTGAAACCATTCTGTAGATTCTAAACTCATTGTGTAGATTCTAAACTCATTGTGTAGATTTTGAACTCATTGTGTAGATTTTGAAACCATTGTGTAGATTCTGAACTCATTGTGTAAATTCTGAACTCATTGTGTAGATTCTAAATTCATTGTGTAGATTTTAAACTCATTGTGTAGATTTTAAAACCATTGTGTAGATTTTAAACTCCTTCTGTAGATTATAAACTCATTGTGTAGATTCTTAACTCATTGTGTAGATTTTAGACTCATTGTGTAGAATTCAAACTCATTGTGTAGAATCTGAAACCATTGTGTAGATTTTAAACTCATTATGTAGATTATAAACTCATTGTGTAGATTCTAAACTCATTGTGTAGAACTTGATCTCATTGTGTAGAATTCAAACTCATGTGTAGTTTCTGAAACCATTGTGTAGATTCTGAAACCATTGTGTAGATTCTAAACTCATTGTGTAGAATTCAAACTCATTGTGTAGAATCTGAAACCATTCTGTAGATTCTAAACTCATTGTGTAGATTCTAAACTCATTGTGTAGATTTTGAACTCATTGTGTAGATTTTGAAACCATTGTGTAGATTCTGAACTCATTGTGTAAATTCTGAACTCATTGTGTAGATTCTAAATTCATTGTGTAGATTTTAAACTCATTGTGTAGATTTTAAAACCATTGTGTAGATTTTAAACTCCTTCTGTAGATTATAAACTCATTGTGTAGATTCTTAACTCATTGTGTAGATTTTAGACTCATTGTGTAGAATTCAAACTCATTGTGTAGAATCTGAAACCATTGTGTAGATTTTAAACTCATTATGTAGATTATAAACTCATTGTGTAGATTCTAAACTCATTGTGTAGAATTTGATCTCATTGTGTAGAATTCAAACTCATGTGTAGTTTCTGAAACCATTGTGTAGATTCTGAAACCATTGTGTAGATTCTAAACTCATTGTAGGCTCTCATTATGTAGATTTTTTTTAAACTCATTATGTAGATTATGAACTCATTGTGTAGATTCTAAACTCATTGTGTAGATTTTTAACTCATTGTGTAGATTTTAAAACCATTCTTAACTCATTGTGTAGATTTTGAACTCATTGTGTAGATTTTGAAACCATTGTGTAGATTCTGAACTCATTGTGTAGATTCTGAACTCATTGTGTAGATTCTAAACTCATTGTGTAGATTTTAAAACCAATGTGTAGATTTTAAACTCATTCTGTAGATTATAAACTCATTGTGTAGATTCTAAACTCATTGTGTAGATTTTAAACTCATTGTGTATAATTCAAACTCATTGTGTAGTTTGAAACCATTCTGTAGATTCTAAACTCATTGTGTAGATTCTAAACTCATTGTGTAGATTTTGAACTCATTGTGTAGATTTTGAAACCATTGTGTAGATTCTGAACTCATTGTGTAAATTCTAAACTCATTGTGTAGATTCTAAACTCATTGTGTCGATTTTAAACTCATTGTGTAGATTTTAAAACCATTGTGTAGATTCTAAACTCATTCTGTAGATTATAAACTCATTGTGTAGATTCTAAACTCATTGTGTAGATTTTATACTCATTGTGTAGATTTTGAACTCATTGTGTAGATTCTAAACTCATTGTGTAGATTTTAAACTCATTGTGTAGATTTTAAACTCATTGTGTAGATTCTAAACTCATTGTGTAGAATTTGATCTCATTGTGTAGATTTACAACTCATGTGTAGTTTCTGAAACCATTGTGTAGATTCTGAAACCATTGTGTAGATTCTAAACTCATTGTGTAGATTCTAAACTCATTGTATAGATTCTAAACTCATTGTGTAGAATTTGATCTCATTGTGTAGAATTACAACTCATGTGTAGTTTCTGAAACCATTGTGTAGATTCTGAAACCATTGTGTAGATTCTAAACTCATTGTGTAGATTCTAAACTCATTGTGTAGATTTTGAACTCATTGTGTAGATTTTGAAACCATTGTGTAGATTCTGAACTCATTGTGTAGATTCTGAACTCATTGTGTAGATTCTAAACTCATTGTGTAGATTTTAAAACCAATGTGTAGATTTTAAACTCATTCTGTAGATTATAAACTCATTCTGTAGATTCTAAACTCATTGTGTAGATTTTAAACTCATTGTGTAGAATTACAACTCATGTGTAGTTTCTGAAACCATTGTGTAGATTCTGAAACCATTGTGTAGATTCTAAACTCATTGTGTAGATTCTAAACTCATTGTGTAGATTCTAAACTCATTGTGTAGAATTTGATCTCATTGTGTAGAATTACAACTCATGTGTAGTTTCTGAAACCATTGTGTAGATTCTGAAACCATTGTGTAGATTCTAAACTCATTGTGTAGATTCTAAACTCATTGTGTAGATTTTGAACTCATTGTATAGATTTTGAAACCATTGTGTAGATTCTGAACTCATTGTGTAGATTCTGAACTCATTGTGTAGATTCTAAACTCATTGTGTAGATTTTAAAACCAATGTGTAGATTTTAAACTCATTCTGTAGATTTTAAACTCCTTCTGTAGATTATAAACTCATTGTGTAGATTCTTAACTCATTGTGTAGATTTTAGACTCATTGTGTAGAATTCAAACTCATTGTGTAGAATCTGAAACCATTGTGTAGATTTTAAACTCATTATGTAGATTATAAACTCATTGTGTAGATTCTAAACTCATTGTGTAGAATTTGATCTCATTGTGTAGAATTCAAACTCATGTGTAGTTTCTGAAACCATTGTGTAGATTCTGAAACCATTGTGTAGGTTCTAAACTCATTGTAGGCTCTCATTATGTAGATTTTTTTAAACTCATTATGTAGATTATGAACTCATTGTGTAGATTCTAAACTCATTGTGTAGATTTTAAACTCATTGTGTAGATTTTAAAACCATTCTTAACTCATTGTGTAGATTTTGAACTCATTGTGTAGATTTTGAAACCATTGTGTAGATTCTGAACTCATTGTGTAGATTCTGAACTCATTGTGTAGATTCTAAACTCATTGTGTAGATTTTAAAACCAATGTGTAGATTTTAAACTCATTCTGTAGATTATAAACTCATTGTGTAGATTCTAAACTCATTGTGTAGATTTTAAACTCATTGTGTAGAATTCAAACTCATTGTGTAGTTTGAAACCATTCTGTAGATTCTAAACTCATTGTGTAGATTCTAAACTCATTGTGTAGATTTTGAACTCATTGTGTAGATTTTGAAACCATTGTGTAGATTCTGAACTCATTGTGTAAATTCTGAACTCATTGTGTAGATTCTAAACTCATTGTGTAGATTTTAAACTCATTGTGTAGATTTTAAAACCATTGTGTAGATTCTAAACTCATTCTGTAGATTATAAACTCATTGTGTAGATTCTAAACTCATTGTGTAGATTTTATACTCATTGTGTAGATTTTGAACTCATTGTGTAGATTCTAAACTCATTGTGTAGATTTTAAACTCATTGTGTAGATTTTAAAACCATTGTGTAGATTCTAAACTCATTCTGTAGATTCTAAACTCATTCTGTAGATTATAAACTCATTGTGTAGATTCTAAACTCATTGTGTAGATTTTATACTCATTGTGTAGATTTTGAACTCATTGTGTAGATTCTAAACTCACTGTGTAGATTCTAAACTCACTGTGTAGATTTTAAACTCATTTTGTAGATTTTGAAACCATTGTGTAGATTCTAAACTCATTGTGTAGATTTTGAAGTCATTGTGTAGATTTCAAACTCATTGTGTAGATTTTGAAACCATTGTGTAGATTCTGAACTCATTGTGTAGATTCTGAACTCATTGTGTAGATTCTAAACTCACTGTGTAGATTTTAAACTCATTGTGTAGATTTTAAAACCATTATGTAGATTCTAAACTCATTCTGTAGATTATAAACTCATTGTGCAGATTCTAAACTCATTTTGTAGATTTTAAACTCATTCTGTAAATTTCAAACTCATTGTGTAGAATCTGAAACCATTGTGTAGATTCTGAAACCATTGTGTAGATTCTAAACTCATTCTGTAGATTCTGTAACCATTGTGTAGATTCTGAAATCATTGTGTAGATTCTAAACTCATTGTGTAGATTTTGATCTTATTGTGTAGATTCTAAACTCATTGTGTAGAATTTGATCTCTTTGTGTAGAATTCAAACTCATGTGTAGTTTCTGAAACCATTGTGTAGATTCTGAAACCATTGTGTAGATTCTAAACTCATTGTGTAGATTCTAAACTCATTGTGTAGATTTTGAACTCATTGTGTAGATTTTGAAACCATTGTGTAGATTCTGAACTCATTGTGTAGATTCTGAACTCATTGTGTAGATTCTAAACTCATTGTGTAGATTTTAAAACCATTGTGTAGATTTTAAACTCATTCTGTAGATTATAAACTCATTGTGTAGATTCTAAACTCATTGTGTAGATTTTAAACTCATTGTGTAGAATTCAAACTCATTGTGTAGAATCTGAAACCATTCTGTAGATTCTAAACTCATTGTGTAGATTCTAAACTCATTGTGTAGATTTTGAACTCATTGTGTAGATTTTGAAACCATTGTGTAGATTCTGAACTCATTGTGTAAATTCTGAACTCATTGTGTAGATTCTAAACTCATTGTGTAGATTTTAAACTCATTGTGTAGATTTTAAAACCATTGTGTAGATTCTAAACTCATTCTGTAGATTATAAATCATTGTGTAGATTCTAAACTCATTGTGTAGATTTTGAAACCATTGTGTAGATTCTAAACTCATTGTGTAGATTTTGAACTCATTGTGTAGATTTCAAACTCATTGTGTAGATTCTGTAACCATTGTGTAGATTTTGAACTCATTGTGTGGATTCTAAACTCTTTGTGTAGATTTTGTACTCATTGTGTAGATTTTGAAACCATTGTGTAGATTCTGAACTCATTGTGTAGACTCTGAACTCATTGTGTAGATTCTAAACTCACTGTGTAGATTTTAAACTCATTGTGTAGATTTCAAAACCATTATGTAGATTCTAAACTCATTCTGTAGATTATAAACTCATTGTGTAGATTCTAAACTCATTTTGTAGATTTTGAACTCATTGTGTAGATTTCAAACTCATTGTGTAGAATCTGAAACCATTGTGTAGATTCTGAAACCATTGTGTAGATTCTAAACTCATTCTGTAGATTCTGTAACCATTGTGTAGATTCTGAAACCATTGTGTATATTCTTAACTCATTGTGTAGATTTTGATCTCATTGTGTAGATTCTAAACTCATTGTGTAGATTTTATACTCATTGTGTAGATTTCAAACTCATTGTTTAGATTCTAAACTCATTGTGTAGATTCTAAACTCATTGTGTAGATTTTAAACTCATTGTGTAGATTTTGAAATCATTGTGTAGTTTCTCAACTCATTGTGTAGATTTTAAACTCATTTTGTAGATTTTGAAACCATTGTGTAGATTCTAAACTCATTGTGTAGAATTTGAACTCATTGTGTAGATTTCAAACTCATGTGTAGTTTCTGAAACCATTGTGTAGATTCTGAAACCATTGTGTAGATTCTAAACTCATTGTGTAGATTCTAAACTCATTGTGTAGATTTTGAACTCATTGTGTAGATTTTGAACTCATTGTGTAGATTTTGAAACCATTGTGTAGATTTTAAAACCATTATGTAGATTCTAAACTCATTCTGTAGATTCTAAACTCATTGTGTAGATTCTAAACTCATTGTGTAGATTCTAAACTCATTGTGTAGATTTTAAAACCATTGTGTAGATTTTAAACTCATTCTGTAGATTATAAACTCATTGTGTAGATTCTTAACTCATTGTGTAGATTTTAGACTCATTGTGTAGAATTCAAACTCATTGTGTAGAATCTGAAACCATTGTGTAGATTTTAAACTCATTATGTAGATTATAAACTCATTGTGTAGATTCTAAACTCATTGTGTAGAATTTGATCTCATTGTGTAGAATTACAACTCATGTGTAGTTTCTGAAACCATTGTGTAGATTCTGAAACCATTGTGTAGATTCTAAACTCATTGTGTAGATTCTAAACTCATTGTGTAGATTTTGAACTCATTGTGTAGATTTTGAAACCATTGTGTAGATTCTGAAACCATTGTGTAGATTCTAAACTCATTCTGTAGATTCTGTAACCATTGTGTAGATTCTGAAACCATTGTGTATATTCTTAACTCATTGTGTAGATTTTGATCTCATTGTGTAGATTCTAAACTCATTGTGTAGATTTTATACTCATTGTGTAGATTTCAAACTCATTGTTTAGATTCTAAACTCATTGTGTAGATTCTAAACTCATTGTGTAGATTTTAAACTCATTGTGTAGATTTTGAAATCATTGTGTAGTTTCTCAACTCATTGTGTAGATTTTAAACTCATTTTGTAGATTTTGAAACCATTGTGTAGGTTCTAAACTCATTGTGTAGAATTTGAACTCATTGTGTAGATTTCAAACTCATGTGTAGTTTCTGAAACCATTGTGTAGATTCTGAAACCATTGTGTAGATTCTAAACTCATTGTGTAGATTCTAAACTCATTGTGTAGATTTTGAACTCATTGTGTAGATTTTGAACTCATTGTGTAGATTTTGAAACCATTGTGTAGATTTTAAAACCATTATGTAGATTCTAAACTCATTCTGTAGATTCTAAACTCATTGTGTAGATTCTAAACTCATTGTGTAGATTTTGAACTCATTGTGTAGATTTTGAAACCATTGTGTAGATTTTAAAACCATCGTGTAGATTCTGAACTCATTGTGTAGATTCTGAACTCATTGTGTAGATTCTAAACTCATTGTGTAGATTTTAAAACCATTGTGTAGATTTTAAACTCATTCTGTAGATTATAAACTCATTGTGTAGATTCTTAACTCATTGTGTAGATTTTAGACTCATTGTGTAGAATTCAAACTCATTGTGTAGAATCTGAAACCATTGTGTAGATTTTAAACTCATTATGTAGATTATAAACTCATTGTGTAGATTCTAAACTCATTGTGTAGAATTACAACTCATGTGTAGTTTCTGAAACCATTGTGTAGATTCTGAAACCATTGTGTAGATTCTAAACTCATTGTGTAGATTCTAAACTCATTGTGTAGATTTTGAACTCATTGTGTAGATTTTGAAACCATTGTGTAGATTCTGAACTCATTGTGTAGATTCTGAACTCATTGTGTAGATTCTAAACTCATTGTGTAGATTTTAAAACCAATGTGTAGATTTTAAACTCATTCTGTAGATTATAAACTCATTCTGTAGATTCTAAACTCATTGTGTAGATTTTAAACTCATTGTGTAGAATTCAAACTCATTGTGTAGAATCTGAAACCATTCTGTAGATTCTAAACTCATTGTGTAGATTCTAAACTCATTGTGTAGATTTTGAACTCATTGTGTAGATTTTGAAACCATTGTGTAGATTCTGAACTCATTGTGTAAATTCTGAACTCATTGTGTAGATTCTAAACTCATTGTGTAGATTTTAAACTCATTGTGTAGATTTTAAAACCATTGTGTAGATTTTAAACTCCTTCTGTAGATTATAAACTCATTGTGTAGATTCTTAACTCATTGTGTAGATTTTAGACTCATTGTGTAGAATTCAAACTCATTGTGTAGAATCTGAAACCATTGTGTAGATTTTAAACTCATTATGTAGATTATAAACTCATTGTGTAGATTCTGAACTCATTGTGTAGAATTTGATCTCATTGTGTAGAATTCAAACTCATGTGTAGTTTCTGAAACCATTGTGTAGATTCTGAAACCATTGTGTAGATTCTAAACTCATTGTAGGCTCTCATTATGTAGATTTTTTTAACTCATTATGTAGATTATGAACTCATTGTGTAGATTCTAAACTCATTGTGTAGATTTTAAACTCATTGTGTAGATTTTAAAACCATTCTTAACTCATTGTGTAGATTTTGAACTCATTGTGTAGATTTTGAAACCATTGTGTAGATTCTGAACTCATTGTGTAGATTCTGAACTCATTGTGTAGATTCTAAACTCATTGTGTAGATTTTAAAACCAATGTGTAGATTTTAAACTCATTCTGTAGATTCTAAACTCATTGTGTAGATTCTAAACTCATTGTGTAGATTTTAAACTCATTGTGTAGAATTCAAACTCATTGTGTAGTTTGAAACCATTCTGTAGATTCTAAACTCATTGTGTAGATTCTAAACTCATTGTGTAGATTTTGAACTCATTGTGTAGATTTTGAAACCATTGTGTAGATTCTGAACTCATTGTGTAAATTCTGAACTCATTGTGTAGATTCTAAACTCATTGTGTAGATTTTAAACTCATTGTGTAGATTTTAAAACCATTGTGTAGATTCTAAACTCATTCTGTAGATTATAAACTCATTGTGTAGATTCTAAACTCATTGTGTAGATTTTATACTCATTGTGTAGATTTTGAACTCATTGTGTAGATTCTAAACTCATTGTGTAGATTTTAAACTCATTGTGTAGATTTTAAAACCATTGTGTAGATTCTAAACTCATTCTGTAGATTCTAAACTCATTCTGTAGATTATAAACTCATTGTGTAGATTCTAAACTCATTGTGTAGATTTTATATTCATTGTGTAGATTTTGAACTCATTGTGTAGATTCTAAACTCACTGTGTAGATTCTAAACTCACTGTGTAGATTTTAAACTCATTTTGTAGATTTTGAAACCATTGTGTAGATTCTAAACTCATTGTGTAGATTTTGAAGTCATTGTGTAGATTTCAAACTCATTGTGTAGATTTTGAAACCATTGTGTAGATTCTGAACTCATTGTGTAGATTCTGAACTCATTGTGTAGATTCTAAACTCACTGTGTAGATTTTAAACTCATTGTGTAGATTTTAAAACCATTATGTAGATTCTAAACTCATTCTGTAGATTATAAACTCATTGTGCAGATTCTAAACTCATTTTGTAGATTTTAAACTCATTCTGTAAATTTCAAACTCATTGTGTAGAATCTGAAACCATTGTGTAGATTCTGAAACCATTGTGTAGATTCTAAACTCATTCTGTAGATTCTGTAACCATTGTGTAGATTCTGAAATCATTGTGTAGATTCTAAACTCATTGTGTAGATTTTGATCTTATTGTGTAGATTCTAAACTCATTGTGTAGAATTTGATCTCATTGTGTAGAATTCAAACTCATGTGTAGTTTCTGAAACCATTGTGTAGATTCTGAAACCATTGTGTAGATTCGAAACTCATTGTGTAGATTCTAAACTCATTGTGTAGATTTTGAACTCATTGTGTAGATTTTGAAACCATTGTGTAGATTCTGAACTCATTGTGTAGATTCTGAACTCATTGTGTAGATTCTAAACTCATTGTGTAGATTTTAAAACCATTGTGTAGATTTTAAACTCATTCTGTAGATTATAAACTCATTGTGTAGATTCTAAACTCATTGTGTAGATTTTAAACTCATTGTGTAGAATTCAAACTCATTGTGTAGAATCTGAAACCATTCTGTAGATTCTAAACTCATTGTGTAGATTCTAAACTCATTGTGTAGATTTTGAACTCATTGTGTAGATTTTGAAACCATTGTGTAGATTCTGAACTCATTGTGTAAATTCTGAACTCATTGTGTAGATTTTAAAACCATTGTGTAGATTCTAAACTCATTCTGTAGATTATAAACTCATTGTGTAGATTCTAAACTCATTGTGTAGATTTTATACTCATTGTGTAGATTTTGAACTCATTGTGTAGATTCTAAACTCATTGTGTAGATTTTAAACTCATTGTGTAGATTTTAAAACCATTGTGTAGATTCTAAGCTCATTCTGTAGATTATAAACTCATTGTGTAGATTCTAAACTCTTTGTGTAGATTTTATACTCATTGTGTAGATTTTGAAACCATTGTGTAGATTCTAAACTCATTGTGTAGATTCTAAACTCACTGTGTAGATTCTAAACTCACTGTGTAGATTTTAAACTCATTTTGTAGATTTTGAAACCATTGTGTAGATTCTAAACTCATTGTGTAGATTTTGAAGTCATTGTGTAGATTTCAAACTCATTGTGTAGATTTTGAAACCATTGTGTAGATTCTGAACTCATTGTGTAGATTCTGAACTCATTGTGTAGATTCTAAACTCACTGTGTAGATTTTAAACTCATTGTGTAGATTTTAAAACCATTATGAAGATTCTAAACTCATTCTGTAGATTATAAACTCATTGTGCAGATTCTAAACTCATTTTGTAGATTTTAAACTCATTGTGTAAATTTCAAACTCATTGTGTAGAATCTGAAACCATTGTGTAGATTCTGAAACCATTGTGTAGATTCTAAACTCATTCTGTAGATTCTGTAACCATTGTGTAGATTCTGAAATCATTGTGTAGATTCTAAACTCATTGTGTAGATTTTGATCTCATTGTGTAGATTCTAAACTCATTGTGTAGATTTTATACTCATTGTGTAGATTTCAAACTCATTGTTTAGATTCTAAACTCACTGTGTAGATTCTAAACTCATTGTGTAGATTTTAAACTCAATGTGTAGATTTTAAAATCATTGTGTAGTTTCTCAACTCATTGTGTAGATTTTAAACTCATTTTGTAGATTTTGAAACCATTGTGTAGATTCGTGGCACATGGCGGCATAGTCTCCATTTCTGTAGTCAAAGTAGGTTTTCTCAACATTGTCACAAGATGATGTATATTCAAGGAACACTCTACTGATACATGATCTGAAATTGGAATTCCAGGTTTTACGTTGAAAATCAAGGAACGGTCATTACACAGAGTGACAGGTGTTTGGACGCGTGGGCGCCGGTCGGCCCAGGACCTACCTGTTAGGGACATCCGCATGAGCGGATGTGCCAACCCAGAGGACTTCGATATCAAACCGCAAACTACTACCGTTGATGACAAACCAGTGGTCCACAATAGCTCCCGTGAGACATAATGCGATTGCAATACAAGAACAGATGTTCGGCATCTTTATCTCGCACAACAAGCACACATGTGAAATGGATAAGTAACGGGGAGCACGGGGACGGCACCCCTCAGGTGGTCAATGGTGGGACCTAGGTCTCAGGACTGGCATCTGAGTATCAGCTACCGCCGTACTGAACCCCCGACTGAGTGGTGTCGGTGGCTTATATAGGGAAGGGGGCGGGGCTTGAACCGGCGTCTCGGCCAATGGACGAGCGACGTTTCTCCCGCGCTTCCCGCCAGTGTATCAGCAGATCGGCCGTGTTCCCGCCGGTGTATCGACAGATCGTCAGTCGTGCCGTTGGCTGCAATGAGTGATCAGACTAGACTCGGAGTATCTCTCTCACAGAGTGAGATGCGACAGACAGAGAGTGTCTCTCTGTCACACCTCCCCCCTTTGATGAGTCCGGCTCCCGACGGACTGGATTGAACCCGCCCATCGAAAGTCGAGCCCACTATACAACTCTCACACACGCGCTCCCGCCTACCCCGTTCCAGTTACCTAAGTAAGGTGAAGGGCAGGTTGGTGCGCCAAGTCCCGCTGACTCCGTTCTTGTTCTTGAGTGCGTCGCCGGGCGGCTCTCCGCCGACCGCGGCTGACTCCGACTGAGCAGCTTGATCTTGGCGCGTTTGACGCGGCATACTTGTCACTTGGCAGGCTTGGTTCTTGGTGGGTCTTGGTGGGTGGACTGAGAGTCGCATCTTGACTGCGCGTCTCGGTTCCATCGCAGTTCGATACTGGAACTCCCAGAACCTGAATGGAATGTGTTAGCTTCCACACAGCTCCATCGTACTCCAATCAATACCGTATACCTCGCCTATGTCGCCTTGGCGGTTCCCTCGACTCGACTCGACTTGGCGCCCTCGGCGGCCGCTGTCCGCTGCTGTACTCCCTGCTGGAGTTGCCCGCAGGCCAGCTGCGAGTCGCTACCTGAACGAGAGGATGGAACACTGTTCAAAGCAATATGCACACGCTGACTACCGTAGCCATCGATCAATATCGATTACTTGGTGATGATACTTGTATCCCTTCCCTTACACGATGGAACGCATCGGTGAGGGTGGCGGAGCGCGCACGTTGGCACGCTGGCGTGGCGTGCAGAGTAGCGTAGCACTCGCAGTTTCTCGACGCCTCCATATGGCTTGATGAGTTGGCCATCAGACTTCTTCACGGCTGTGCGCGTCGCGTTGTGCGTCGCGGCGCCGTGCAGTATCTTCTTGCCCGCTCACCCGTTGCCTGAAAAGAACGTTTGAGAACTCCGGGACTGACTACAGTACCATACCACAAACTACCGTATACCCGTTGCAACTCCACTTCATACTGGCATCACAAATCGATGGCTATACCATCGCATCCTCCGTTGAATAGGTCCGGCTGGTCGCCTAGCACCGCTTGGTACCGTCGGCGTCGCGCCTTCTGTCGGCGTCGCGCCATTTGTCGGTGTCGCGCCTTCTGTCGGCGTCGCACCTTCTGTCGGCGTTGCATGTTGTCTGTCGCAGTTGAACAGCTGTTGACTGTGCTGAACATTGCTGCCTTCTCCTCAATCCGGAAAGTGCTTGGCCGCCCAGGTTGATTCCTGGTCGTTGCAACGACACGGTGCACCACTTGTCGGTGCAGCGCTGTCTGTTTGCATCTCGCGTCGTGTTGCAGTTGACGCAGTGGCGCTGGTGCGAGAGCGGCACTCTTCCGGATTATCAGGTAACCGAGAGACATACCCGTTGCAACTCCACACTTTGGTCAGCGAGCGCAGTGACTCGCTCCGATTCCGCTGGAAGTCACTGCGCTCGCTGACCAAAGTGCACGCAACCTCACTCTTCATACCCCGCTGATCAGTTATCTTATCACATCATGGGATACCTGTTTGTCCGTGGTCGACGGTTGGAGTCGTCGTTTCTACCCACTGCCTCCCGAATCTGAGCTGCGCCGAGTCGGGTTGACGGGCGACCTCTGAAACAGGCACAGTTGGCGCGAACCACACATCGACCGATTGTGTCAACTCCATACCACCATAAAAATAAAAAGAAAAGTAAAAAAGAAAAAAAACCCAGATGGCCCGGGAAACCGCGGCTTGACCCTCATCTGTTGTGAAAACCGGAATCGTGTTTGATCGTAATCCACATCCTTGGAAGTCCAAAGTGTGAGTGCGCAGGTCCGCTAGAGTGTGGGGTTCCCTCCTCGGATCGATTGCGGACATCACATCATCGCATCGTCCGGGATCTCGACGCCTCCCGCGTCTTTCCCTCCCGATGTCGCAGCATCCACTCTTTCGCTTCCCTCGCGCCACTCGTCCGCTTTCACTCGCTTGTCCGGAGTGACGTTGTCACTCCTCGCGAATGACGTCATAGCCGGTGACGGAAATCATCGACTCAGCTGGTCCGATACTGTCAGGGGGTGATCTTGAACCTCCGGTAGTGTTCGGCGGTACCGCTCCAATCGATGGCGCCGGATAGAGAATAGAGAGCAGATGTGAGGTCTCTCCTCTCTCCCTCTCCTTCGCAATCGACTGGATAACGATCCGCTCGTCGGTCTCTCGATATCACAGTTTGCCCATAAGCATACCCATGGTCTCTATCGACCGGATAACCGCCTGCACCCTCAATGCATATTGAGTACTCACCGGGTGGTGGTGACTCCCTGTTGGTGTGCTTCGGACCGCGTCGTCTCGGATGATCGACTGCCGCTGTCAGTCGTGTCTCGTCCGTTACGTTCTGGAACAAATAACATAAATTGACATCAGAATCAGTTGGTAACTTCACGTTCACAGTTATCACCGCTCGTGTGCGCCACTGTTGACTATCGTACTGTAGCCCGTTGGCTACTGTAGCAATGGTGACTATCGTAACCACGCTAACTACAGTAAGCATGGTGACTACCGTAATCGCGCTGACCACTGCAACCGCCTAGACTACCGTAGCCCCTAGCCATGTTGACTACCGTAGCCATGTTGCTGACCACTGTTACTACCGTAACCGCGTAGACTACCGTAGCCATGCAGACCACCGTAACCTCGCAGACTCCAGTAATCGCGTTGACTGCCGTATCCGCGCTGACTACAGTATGATTACCGTAACCACGCAGACTACCGTAATCGCGCTGACTACAGTATGATTACCGTAACCACGCAGACTACAGTAATCGCGTTGACTCCAATAACCGCGTTGATTAACGTAACCGCTGACTAAAGCTATCACGCTGATCGCAGTGAATAGCCATGTGGGCTGCTGTGTTATCACTCGTAGTGGAATGATCAGCCAACCCATCGTACCTGGTCGTAGACAAGAGCGAGTGTGGTCGTCTTCTCGACCTGCTTGTCGCGTCGCCACGTGATGATGTCATCCCGCGGGTCAGGATGATCCCATCTCGCCTCGTGTGGTGTGGTCAAGTGTGGCTCGCGCCGAGGGGCGCTGCGCCGTCACACAATCTGAGGTGAGACGGTGAAGCGGACTGAGTCTCACTCACCTGTGAGTGGGTGGTCGTCCCTTCTTCCCGTCTCTCCCGCGGATCGATCGGCGTGGCCGCTCGTGGTGCGATGACCGGTTCGCCTGCCCCGGTGGAGCGTCGCACACCCCGGCACAATGAGCGTCTCCCTCCACAACTGCTCGCTCCGTGGCCGGTCGATGACATTGTGCGGCACTGTGCGTGCCGGCCGCTCTCTCCTCCCGTGTTGGCCGAAATGACCCTGCAACGCGAGTGTGCAGTGACGTGTGGGGGAGATGCGAACAAGTGCACATGTGAACGTGCGAGCTGGTCGCTCTCGTCTTGCACCGGGTGGGCCGTTGACTGAGAACGCATAAAACCCTTTCCGGTGACGTATACCATGATTCAACGTGGCAATACGCGACCGAAACTGTGTCAAATGAAAAAAAAACGATGTTCACTACACCACTCAAATAAATAACTGCTAATAAAAGGAGAAAACTTACTATAACTAGAACAAAACCGGCAAAAAAATGATTGGACTTACACAACTGATACTATTGTTATACTGACAAGATACATGCTATAGCAATCACTCACCTCACATCTCCTATCATCTGCGGCTGCCCGGCGACACTTGGCAGGTGATGATGCGCAATCGATTTCGGTCGATTCACTTCATCAGTAGAGGGGGGAAAGAGTATGCGTCTCTGCCCGACTCTGCCAATATCGATCGATCGACTGTCACTGCGTGTACTCGGTGCCGGCTGTCAGCAACTCGGCTCTCGCCTGCATCTCCTCTCACGTGAGTGCAGAGAGGGCAATCGTTTCGCAATCTCGGACCGCTGATGAAAGGAATATGTGAGAGTAGTGCTAAAGAAAAAAAATCAATGGGGAATGGGTGGATGATCTAAATAGCCGTAAAATTATAACTAAACGTGGAGTCTGTCTCTGATTGACAACTCAGTGCCTGGGCACTACAGCCGCAGTCACCGCACTGGGCGCGTCGCTGTTTGACGCTTGCACCTTCTTCTGGTGCCGTTTCCGCTTGGTGCAGAAAGCTGTGTCGTGCGTAGAGCTCTTTGCGCTGTCCCTCTCTGTGCAGTAGTCGCAGTGGCGACTGGGCTTGCCCTCCTTCTCCGAACGCTTGTTGGTGGAGGTCCGAGGCTGCGAGACCGACTGTCCCCTGTTGCCTTGCGCGCTCTTCGCCGCTGCCCGCTTCTCTCTCTGCTTGTTCGACGCGTTGTTTTGATTCATCTTTGCATCTCCGCTGCCACTGGCTCTTTCGTTGTTGGCGCTGAGCGGGCGCATCTCGCGTCGCATCTCCTGTTCGATGCGGATGACGCAGTCCTGGAAAGTATGGTCATCTCGCCAACAATAGAGACAATGGTCGGATGGCTCGTCCGACTGCTGCTTGGCTTGCATCGCCGCGACCAATACTTGGCGTTCCAATTAGTTTTCAGTGCGGATCATGTTGGTGTTATCTCGAATCCAGATCGCGCGGCTCGCTAGTATGCTGGCGTGTTCCAGTGTCTCAGGATCGACAAACTGCACCCGAGCGCTGATCTCGAGTGGCAGTTTCGTGATGAATGCCTCGAGAAGCGACTTGTCGAAGTAGCTCTTCGGATCGTTCGGATACGCGATCTCATACGTGGTGCGCAGTCTGTCCAAGAAGTCTTGGACTGTTTCATCCTCCCGCTTGACGATGCTGCGAATCAGCACTTGCGCCGACCGCTGAGCGGTGAGGTTGATGTAGTTCCTATCAAGGGAGGTGGCGATCTTATCGTAGTCGTCCCTGTCCGCTTCCGGCATGCTCTCAATGCATGCGCGAGCGGAGCCGCGCAACAGCGCCTTGAACTTGGCGGCTTTGCGTTCGTTGTAGAGACGCACGTAGCAAGTCCGCAAAACGTCCTCAAAGTGCCGTTTGAATACCTTCCACTCTATCGCGGTCTCGATAGGAGTCTCATGTCGTCCCTCGAATGTCGGGAGCTTCTCCATCGTCCTGGCATCGTCCATCTTGTCCAGTCGCCAGTTGATTGCGGCGAACCTCGCCTCGTTCAACTCCTGCCTATCCGACATTGCATCGATGATGTCCTGAATGGGCATTGACTGCTCCTTCGAATCGCAAGTGGCTGGTGTGTTCGTGATCATGATCAGAGCGTTGTCGGGTATCGCATCGCTGAATGTCTCCAACGCATCCTCGAATACCTCTTCCTTCCCCGCATCAGCCGAGTATGCCTTGATGGCCTCGGTGATGGGAGAGCTTGATATCTCTTTCATTCTACCCACCGTCTCTCTCTCTCTCTCTCTCTTTCTCTCTCTCTCTCTCTCTCTCTTCCCTCTCTCTCTCTCTCTGTTGACCGCTTGCGTTTGGTTGTACAACCCGCTGTTTGCACGGTTGCCCGTGTAAAAGATAGAGGATTTTAGTTGAGACGCAGGGACAGCACCCCTCAGGAAAAGACAAAGATGATGGATCAAGAGAAGGAGATACCGGCGTATGCGCGAACCACAATACACCCAACGCTCACCTGTCTACCGTGTCTACCTTGTTGTCGACCGATGATCGCGCAGGCCTTGTCGGCTTTGCGAAAAGTTGTAGTTATTCGGTTAGACACAGGGACAGCACCCTTCAAGGAATAGAAAGACGGATGGAAAGTGTTGTGTGGCCGCGAGGACAGCACCTCTCGAGGAAAAGAAAGACGGATGGAAATATACCACGCGAAAATCGAAACCACAAGAGCGAGTGTGACCTGCAATCACATAACGTTAACACACACGTCTCGAGAATGTCAGCGCGTACGTATAGTTGCGATGCGAACTCGAAAGACACGGTATGATGAACATCGTAATCGCGGAGGATTATAAGCGATGACACTAGACAATCGATGGTGAATCAGATGCGACTGATACGATCACAAACCAATAGAAATGAGACCACACGAAAGAAGCAGAGGATCAATAATCAATAGAAATGAGATGACGCGAACAAAACATAGGATCGATAATCAATAGAAGTGAGATGACAACGCAGAGAAAAAAAAACTAGACAAAAAGTAAGAGAGTGTTGTAGTCAGAATTATATACCTGTGTGGTGTAGTGATTTCCGGTGATGATGCAGAACGGCTGTTCTGCATTGGATGCCTGTCCGACCGCTCAACTCCTATGAAGTGGCGCGTCTGCAGCTACCGGCAGAGAAATGGTGCGATCATGCTGTCATCCCGCGCGGGATGGCGTGATCGGCACTCGTGTGGACATTGATCGTTCTCTGAGGCCGGTCGCGAGCGGACTGTCTGGCTATCCTCTCTGCTCGTGTTCCAAAATCGATGGGGGACTGAACACATGCTGGGATGTGCTGATCGTCCGCTGTTCCAGAGTGGCGTGCATCTGTGTGATACTACATCGGACACAAATCACAGCACACTCTCTTGTGTTACACGTCACCGACTGTGCAACCTGAGACAAGATAAATCGTCTCAAATCCAGTACCTTGCTCACACTGTAGAGGCGTGGCGTGCATCTGTGTGACAGTACATCGGACACAGATACAGTACTGAATCATGCATTACATACGCGCTGGTGGCCCGTGAGCCGTGAATAAAGTCGTCACTCTACTCTCCTCGCGCTCGTGCTCACGCGGTAAATCAGATGATCACTAGCGCTAGAAATCGTCGATAAACATGACACGGTAATGCGAATGGTTTCATCCGACAGTGCACAGTGGCTACTGTGGATCTGGAAACCCTTCCCGATTAGAGCTTACCGGTCGAACCGAGCCCTAGACCGGTGTGGAGTGAATTCACTCAACCAGTCGGCACCGCAACTTGCCCACGCTAGTTGGGCGCGTCCATACGAGATAAATCAGTAAAGACATTACGGCCCGCTGTTCCAGAGTGATGTGCATCTGTGTGATAATACATCGGACACAGACCACAACTCACTCTCGGTTGTGTTACACGTCACCGACTGTGCAACTTGAGACAAGATAAATCGTCTCACATCCAGTACCTTGCTTACACCCTATAGGCGTGGCGCGCATCAGTGTGACAATACATCGGACACAGATACAGTACTGAAAGGTAGGGAAGCCCGAGTCTTCCGGTGTCATTTTGAGTGACCGCTCGCTCCCTCTTTCCCGAAGCGGTCGTAGACAAGCAGCGCAAACCCTGGCGGTATTCGCCGTACCCCAGTGCCTGTCGTCCACACCCTCGGTGCGTCAGCCGTTTGTAGTTCAAATAGATCGTTCGACGACTCATGAAGTATTCACTTATACTCCGCTTGTGCGGTTCCCGCACACTGACTGAGGTCCGGGTGCTTTGACCCCTACTCATGCACTCGCTTTTAGCGGCGCATTTCCACTTGTGTACCACCTGTACACCTAGTCCGTAGACTTAATGTAGCGGACACCAAGGTAAACAAAACAACAAAACACGCTCACCTTCTTGGCGTCCTTGTGTGAGTCCGTTTCAGCCGATTGCAGCTGCCTCCCTTGTCGCCGCGGTCGCTGTCACCTCATGGCGTCATCGGAGGATGAGGCGGATGATGGCGCTTGTGCGTAGTCTGGCTCGGTCGAATGGCGTGATCAGCGCATACTCGAGAGCGGACTTTGCACTCTGCGCGTTCTTTGAACGCGGCGAGCCATCTAGATACACGGGCAGGGAGGGTGTGAGGGATAATAGGGCCTACGCTGGGTCGTTCTCCCTCTCCCTCTCTCAACCCATCTAAACGGGGGATTGCAACTGTTACGTTGCTGAAAAGCATTACCCGTTCTACGGTGTAATAAAACAATACTAAAAACCAGAAAACCAGTATGAGTAGCTGTACTGGGAGAGTGTGTGGGGTCATCGATTTGACTCGCTCACACCGGGCACATCCTGCCAGCCGGGGCCGCAGAAAGCGCGTATAACGAGAGAAAAAAAACACACGGAAAAGTACCGTACCGCTACCGTATTGCTACAGTAACTACAGTACCAAAACACAAACTACAGTACACCACACTCGTTCTCCTCTCCAGGGTCGATGTACAACAGAAGATGACAAGGAGCGAAGAGATAGTCCGTCGCTGCTTATGATACAGCGCCGGTCACATATCAATTGCTCAACTTTACCTGACCTGAAATCGATCGCCTCAACTGCTTCTCGCTCGCTCGCTGTCGCCTCCCTCTGTCTCCCTCTGTTCACCGCTGATCGCTGCCTCACCGTTTCCGGGAGTGTAGAGAGTTATATTCGTTGATACACGGGAACAGCACCCCTCACAGATGGAAAGACAGAGAGTGTCAGATGGAAAGACAGAGAGTGAAGAGAGATGGGCGTGTTATGCGAGATACACAACACACCTACCTGCTTACCTTGACAATCGCTCCAGCCTCGCGGCTGTTGCAATAAAAAATATTCGTATTCGGTAAAGCGCAGGGGCAGCACCCTTCAGAAAAGACGAGAGAATGAAGAGTTGAGGGAACGCGAGGGCAGCACCTCTCAAGAGAGAGAGAAACTTACCTCATTTCGCAGACCGTCCAGTGCACACAGTGGTTGTGGTTCGATGCTGGCGGTTGCGCGGCCTCGTCCATCGATCGCTTGCGGAACAGTATATTGCCGCTACAACTGTTGTATAAGAACTAGTTACTAGAAAACCGAACTCGCTGCTATCAGTGACAGGTGTTTGGACGCGTGGGCGCCGGTCGGCCCAGGACCTACCTGTTAGGGACATCCGCATGAGCGGATGTGTTAACCCAGAGGACTTCGATATCAAACCGCAAACTACTACCGTTGATGACAAACCAGTGGTCCACAATAGCTCCCGTGAGACATAATGCGATTGCAATACAAGAACAGATGTTTGGCATCTTTATCTCGCACAACAAGCACACATGTGAAATGGATAAGGAACGGGGAAAACCCTTATGTGGGCACGGGGACGGCACCCCTCAGGTGGTCAATGGTGGGACCTAGGTCTCAGGACTGGCATCTGAGTATCAGCTACCGCCGTACTGAACCCCCGACTGAGTGGTGTCGGTGGCTTATATAGGGAAGGGGGCGGGGCTTGAACCGGCGTCTCGGCCAATGGACGAGCGACGTTTCTCCCGCGCTTCCCGCCGGTGTATCAGCAGATCGGCCGTGTTCCCTCCGGTGTATCGACAGATCGTCAGTCGTGCCGTTGGCTGCAATGAGTAATCAGACTAGACTCGGAGTATCTCTCTCACAGAGTGAGATGCGACAGACAGAGAGTGTCTCTCTGTCACAACAGTATCAAATCTGATATGTTATATCCGCGAGTGGGGAAGTTGACATGCTGAGAAAGGCCCAATGCGTTGCATAATCCAACAAAGTGAAATGATTTTGGTTC
This sequence comes from Rhabditoides inermis, assembly GCA_963966185.1. Lineage (NCBI taxonomy): Eukaryota > Metazoa > Nematoda > Chromadorea > Rhabditida > Rhabditidae > Rhabditoides > Rhabditoides inermis. The sequence continues at coordinate 58,952 of CAWZYM010000211.1, read as the reverse complement.
GCTAGATGTATTATCACGCCAATTGATTTCTGGGAAATTAAAGTCACCTGTAATTATAACTGGGCAATCTATATTGAAACGGGCAATAAACGTTTCCAGATGATAAATGAAATTTGGTGAGCTTCGCGGGTGCCGATATACTCCAATAACAATAATTCTAGATCCATTAGGGAAGGTTATTTTAGAAGCTACCGCATCAAGATCATCCAGGCTAATTCGTGCGAGTAAAGTAGATCCCAAATTCGAAGGAACGCTAATCATGACATCTCCGCTTCTTCGATCTGATCGACAGGCTGCGTGAGTGACGCGCCGAGGGAAAATTGGAATCGATTTCTCATCCCGTGTCCAAATCTCCGTCAAAACACCAATCACAGAAAGAGAACGAAAAGAAGCAGTTATAAGCTGCAGGGAGTTTTTAAAACTACGAATATTACTGGTAAAGAGGCTAAAATACTTGTCTGCGGAAGTAACCATTACTGAGAAGTGGTGACAACAGACACGTTGTTAGGCGCGCTTTCCCCACCCACCTGTTTCTGCTGATCGGTTGACTTGTGCTTCTCCCGGGTCGCCGAAGTCCGTCCACGCCTCCGGGGAACCGCATGCACCGCGAGATCGCGAACAAAGTACCACTGGAACGAGGCGCGGTTATTCATAGTCCTACAGTAGTACCGAAGGAACCCATCCCTACGCCTATCCATGTATCCGAGATCGTCGCGGCAGAAGAGAGCGATCTTGGCACGGGAGAGGGCATCCTTGAGCGTCTGACGTATGTCCGGAGTGACATCATCGCGTAGGTAGATCTTCACAGGGCGGGCACCAGTCTTCTTCGGGTCCTTTGCAGCAGGGTAGCGGGCAGCCTTGATCACATTGTCCTTAGGCAATCCGGCTTCTTCGAGGGCAGTCTGGACAACAGTCAGCAGCGTGTCTTCTGTTTCGTTTTCATCTTCCGGTCGTGCAACGAGAACAAGTCGAGAGTCACGTCCTTCGTTCACACGCTCCTTCTCACGTTCTCCAGTGTTCACGAACTTTTCATAGTTGAAATCTACACAATGAGTTTAAAATCTACACAATGAGTTTAGAATCTACACAATGAGTTCAGAATCTACACAATGGTTTCAGAATCTACACAATGGTTTCAGAATCTACACAATGAGTTTGAAATCTACACAATGAGTTCAAAATCTACACAATGAGTTTAGATTCTACACAATGGTTTCAAATTCTACGAACTGAGTTTAAAATCTACACAATGAGTTTAGAATCTACACAATGAGTTTAGAATCTACACAATGAGTTTAGAATCTACACAATGAGTTTAGAATCTACACAATGGTTTTAAAATCTACACAATGAGATTAAAATCTACACAATGAGTTTAGAATCTACACAATGAGTTCAGAATCTACACAATGGGTTCAAAATCTACAAAATGAGTTCAGAATCTACACAATGGTTTTAAAATCTACACAATGGTTTCAAAGTCTACACAATGAGTTTAAAATCTACACAATGAGTTTAGAATCTACACAATGAGTTTAAATTCTACACAATGAGTTGAGAATCTACACAATGGTTTCAAAATCTACCCAATGAGTTTAAAAACTACACAATGAGTTTAAAATCTACACAATGAGTTCAGAATCTACATGCGATTGCTCACACAACACCGACACACCAGGTAAGGTTCAGTACAAATAACTTTATCCTAACAACACGAGAGTCTCCGACAGAGGTCGTCGTTGTGCATAGACAAATTGCAAACAAGCGCATGCTTTTATACTATTTATTTTGGGTTTGACGGAAGCTTCTTTTTATTATTTCTATTGTTTCTTCTTTCCCCGCGCTGTGCGGTCGGTTCGACTAATTGATCCTGTGCGAGTACCCTTGAACAAGGCGATGCAGAAGCTCACGAGGATGCAGTACTACTGGCTCGAGGAGATACATGCGACTACGTGGGAGCAAAGGAACATCCGGAGCCTCTCCACCGTCTACTATGATACTCTAATGGATTGGACTGATTATCGATCAAGTATCGATTGATTGTCGATCAAAAATCGTCGTCCACCACTAACCTCGATTGCTAAACTGTAATCCCCCGGCGTTAGCCTACCAAGATCTTGGCCCCACTGCATGCTTCCATTCATATTGTTGTGATTGCAATGTCATGTACAGCTATAACGATTCCGGATAAATCTCTGAACTCTTTGGGTTTGGCGTGTTGTTGCGCTCACATTTTCAAGCAGTAAAACGTATAGTTGTCACGAAACTTTGATCCCAGATCGATGGCAGAAGCTCCCGCTCGCAGTTTGTCATAAGACTTTAATAGAAGCGAGTAATTAGCATAAACGTACTTTTCTGCGCAAACCTGTGGGTGGATGGGAACTGTTGTGAATAGACTGTTCTCAGCTGTCTGATCATATGAGACAAGTGAAAAAGAGAGAAAGAACGCTCAAAATTTCCTTCACAGCCTTCCGATTTCAATAGAAAAGCCAACACTCAGAAAGAGAGAGAGAGAGAGAGAGAGAGAGAGAGAGAGAGAGTCTGCCTTGTCACGTTCCTATCTCTTTTTCAAGAGACAGAGATCGTCGTTGTGCATAGACAAATTGCTAACGAGCGCATGCTTTTATACTATTTATTTTGAATTTGGGATGTTGTTGCGCTAACATTTTCAAACAGTAAAACGTATAGTTGTCACGAAACTTTAATCCCAGATCGATGGCAGAAGCTCCCGCTCGCGGTTTGTCATAAGACTTTGATAGAAGCGAGTAATTAGCATAAACGTACTTTTCTGCGCAAACCTGTGGGTGGATGGGAACTGTTGTGAATAGACTGTTCTCAGCTGTCTGATAATATGAGACAAGTGAAAAAGAGAGAAAGAACGTTCAAAATTTCCTTCACAGCCTTCCGATTTCAATAGAAAAGCCAACGCTCAGAAAGAGAGAGAGAGAAAGAGAGAGAGAGAGAGAGAGAGAGAGAGAGAGAGAGAGAGAGAGAGTCTGCCTTGTCACGTTCCTATCTCTTGGTCAAGAGACAGAGGTCGTCGTTGTGCATAGATAAATTGCAAACGAGCACATGCTTTTATATTTTTTATTTTGGGTTTGGGGTGTTGTTGCGCTCACATTTTCAAGCAGTAAAACGTATAGTTGTCACGAAACTTTGATTCCAAATCGATGGCAGAAGCTCCCGCTCGCAGTTTGTCATAAGACTTTAATAGAAGCGAGTAATTAGCATAAACGTACTTTTCTGCGCAAACCTGTGGGTGGATGGGAACTGTTGTGAATAGACTGTTCTCAGCTGTCTGATAATATGAGACAAGTGAAAAAGAGAGAAAGAACGCTCAAAATTTCCTTCACAGCCTTCCGATTTCAATAGAAAAGCCAACGCTCAGAAAGAGAGAAAGAGAGAGAGAGAGAGAGAGAGAGAGAGAGAGAGAGAGAGAGAGAGAGAGAGAGAGAGAGAGTCTGCCTTGTCACGTTCCTATCTCTTGGTCAAGAGACAGAGGTCGTCGTTGTGCATAGATAAATTGCAAACGAGCACATGCTTTTATATTTTTTTTATTTTGGGTTTGGGGTGTTGTTGCGCTCACATTTTCAAACAGTAAAACGTATAGTTGTCACGAAACTTTAATCCCAGATCGAAGGCAGAAGCTCCCGCTCGCGGTTTGTCATAAGACTTTGATAGAAGCGAGTAATTAGCATAAACGTACTTTTCTGCGCAAACCTGTGGGTGGATGGGAACTGTTGTGAATAGACTGTTCTCAGCTGTCTGATAATATGAGACAAGTGAAAAAGAGAGAAAGAACGTTCAAAATTTCCTTCACATCCTTCCGATTTCAATAGAAAAGCCAACGCTCAGAAAGAAAGAGAGAGAGAGAGAGAGAGAGAGAGAGAGAGAGAGAGAGAGTCTGCCTTGTCACGTTCCTATCTCTTGGTCAAGAGACAGAGGTCGTCGTCGTCGCCAGTAATCGACTCTGCCCTGCTACCACACCACGGCCACAAAGCACGATTGCTCATTGTGAGTGCGCACCTCTATTTTCTTTTCTGTCCGTCATCAATCGATCTATCAGATCGACTCCGATCCTCGCACAGAGGCCATGCAATCCGAGGCTCGCTCTGCCGGAGGAACGATGAGTCAGCTCTGGACCGTAGAACCCAGTCCCGTCGAGATGCTGGGGGTAAGCGAATCTCGATGTGTGGATTCGGTAACATGACACTTATGTGACTTGTGTACATTTGCGTATTAAATCGTGCGTATTAAGTCGTCCAGAACATCAAACTATTTCGAAAGATTCAGAAAGAGAGAAAGAGATCCATTTAGAGAGAGGAAAATGACAATGTGCCTTTATTTTCAGGAGTGTTCCGCCTGCTGGGTATCTCCAACCACGTCTCCGCTTCGTCCTCGACTGAAGTCTGCCAGTGAGTGAAGAATAACTCCGGAGAATCGGTACCACTCTTTATCAACAACTTTTTCTTGTCTTTTCAGTTATCAGTGAAATACGAAATACTTGAGAATGTTTTTATTGTCGAAAAATATAGTAAATTCAATTCGACTATAGAATACATTTTGTTTGCTACGACAACAATCTTTCAAATCAGAGACAATACAACTACATGTACTATTAGCATTCATTTTCAGAATGTTACAATTCGAACGAGCTTCCAGTGTCTGATATTGGGAAGAGTACGGAGTGGCAGGATCGGCTAAAACATCCACACACGCAAAACACTGAGCCATGTAGCAAGTTGTTGACCGTCTTCTTTTTTTTGCGTTCATCTTTCCGCGCTTGAGGCGGTCACAAATTTGAAAACAACGATTTATACTCCTTTTTTTGCTCAAAGTAAAGATGAAGTTAAGGGGTCGAAGGAGGACTATGGCACTACACCATAGCCCAACGATTTTCCAACGACAGCTCTCGTCTATTTTAGCAATAATGCGCTCGTGAGTACCTTGCGGGTCATCTTCGCAGCAGACTGCTACCAATTTATCCCCTCGGTACGGTCAAGGCGCCCGGGAGGGAGAACGTACAAAAAAATTTTTTGCGCCAGTGAACGTAAATTGTAAACTTTTTAAACAAATAACTCGAATGGAAAAACATGGTTTCATTGCACTTTGAAAGTGTTTTATTTTTCATAGTTAGAGAGAAAACAGTGGAATACTTACAACATGGCTAAACATATCTATTTAAAATATGTTTGGTACCAACAATAAAACGTCGTTTGATGTGTTGATTCGAGAAATGGAAGAGAAAACTGAAGAATTGAACGAAGAATTGAACGTTATGAACGACACACACAAAGTGATGTTTTCTCAGAAATCTTTCGCGCCTTCTGTGACATTCGGGTTGCTGTCATTTGTTAGCATGTTGGTTGTTGTTTTCTATATCATTTACATCATGAAGAAAAAGTCAGCAAAACTGGTGAATTGATTATAATTTCAAAAAAATCTTTTTTATAGAACTTCAAAGCGGTTCTTCTCTCAAAACGGGCCCGTCAGACTTTATCGCTCAGCGATAGCGAATCGCTTTCGCTGAATGTAGAGCGATAGCAAAATTGCTGGTGCTCAAAATTGCAGTGATTTGGCTATTTTGGGCAGCGATTTCGAACTCGCGAGAATGTTGGGAGTTAAAGGTACAGTGGCGCATTATTTTGACCCCCCGTGCCATATTTGATCCATGAAAACGTAAAATAAACAAAAATTGAACGATATGAGGCCGTTAGAGCGTTACCCAGACAATTACCCAAGTCAGTTGGGTATCGGAAAGTTCAAACTTGCGCCATTTAGTAATGGAGCGCTGTAATTCGAAATGTGATTCAAGTTGGTCGCGATAATTTCAAAACGGGCGCGAAACTGCCTGGAACATGTGCAATTATTTTCGAAATGAGCTGTTTTCTTATGTTTATGATGTTTTTTATTTGTTTTATTATGAATAACTCATGTAACACTTTCATTTAGTTGTATGCATCACAATCATGTTAGTGCGGCTTGTTGTATCGCTCGTTTTTGCGTTGGTTTCCGACAATTTCATTGGTATTTCTCCCATGTTTTGTAGTTTTGTATTGTTGCATGTACGTAATTTGTTTGTCAGTTATATATTCGCCACCTATTCAATGTTAATTGAGTTTGATTGCAGTGCCGGTTCGTTGCGTGCTGATTGGAGCTGCGCCGCCTGGCCGCGGAGCGCGAGCAGTGCGCCCTCAGTGCACCCGTCGCTCACCCCTCTTCCCACGTAGTACTCAAGTGAGTGTGTTTCCAGTGTGTAACGTTTGTTTCCTGTGTGTAATGTTCGATGAATGTGTATAATGTTGTTGTTTCTTTATTGATGCATGACGTTTGATATGTTCAATTCCAGCGCGAGTTACTGTGCGTGCTGCCCACCGAGCCGGCCTGCCTCTCCATCTTCAACCGCCTCTCCCCAATCACGTGAGTATAACCTTATGTTTATGTGTTCATAAGTACACCTGCTGTTTAGATTGCGCCGTCACGATGTTCGCTCCGAGCCTCAAGATCTCAAGATCGCCGAGATCCTCAAGATGGAGCAGTATTCGCCAAATGTTTGTTACTACCGTTTTCTGCTTTTTACGTTTGTAAATTGTGTCTCTTGTTATTATGTATATACCAGTATGTTCGACAAGTTTATGTTGACATATAACAGATCGTGATAAATGTAATTGAACGTGCGGCTGGGCATGTCGTGTGGTTGCATGTTGCATTTCGGAAAGGTACGATGTGAAACATATATATTATGTTCGTTGAAATGCGATGCATTCGCACTGGTATTATTAGCGCTTTCGATAAAAAGAGTGCAAACCCGGCGCGTCTCACACGCTGGCGGCGGCTGGGCTATATAAGCGACGCATGAGAGTCACTTACAGACAGACGAACGGATTCTATGTGAAACATACAATCTCCCTTTTCGTTTGTTCGTGTTGCTTTCGCACCGGTGTTATCAGCGTTTTCTTCATCCATCACCTCGTTGATCTCTATGGCTCAAGTGGTTAGTGAGATGGCTGGTGATCTGAAGGTCGCGGGTTCCAGTCCTCCCTCCCCGTTTTGCGAATATAACTGTTCTTCACACAGCGCAATAATACGCGCGAAATTTGAAAATTTCATTACCCAACGGCTCTACTAAACGCCCCTGTTCCTTTAATAAACAGCGCTGCGCACAGTAAGTTATGAAGTGGTTTTAATTAATGGGCGTTTTTGTTTTCGAATTTGTTTACATTGTTTACGAAACTTTCATTTCGACACCATTGCTGGAAAAAACACATTCATAAGTTATAGTACAACTGAAAATGGTATAAGTAAAATACCTTTACTATAAAAAAAACATAGAAAAAAGAGAGAAAAACCGCGGAAGAGAGAGAGGGAAGAAGGAAAGGAAGGAGAGAGAGACTTTCAGCTTGCCTGTCACTCTTCGCCGCGTTAGCTAACACGGCAGGGGTACTGTATTCTAGAGTACCCCTACCGTATTCTACAGACTCGCGTCTTCACTGCGAGGAGATGAGCATCTTCATCGGAGCCAAGGAGGCGGAGCGAAGCAGCGCGATGGGCCGCTGCGTTTCTACCTCTCTCTCTCTCCCTCTCTCAACCACCTCTCTCTCTCTCACCTCCACACACTCTCTCTCTCTCTCTCTCTCTCCAGACTCATCTCGCTGGTTGGTCTCACCCGTCTTGGTCCGTCCTACCTGTAAGACACTGTGTGGCGGGAGCCTCTGATCTGCGCCGATCAGCCGCATATCGATCAGCCTCTCCAAATGCCCCAAATGAATGAAGATACTGGCCTCTTTCATTTGCAGTCGTTTGTGAAGGGCGACTGTGTGTCGCCATCTCTGCGGGGTGTGGCGAGACCCGCATTGGACGGATGCCCCCGCCTGCCCGACCATGTATGTTGGAGGAATGGAGAGAGGGAGAGAGAGAGGGAGAGAGAGAGAGAAAGAGAGATAGAGAGAGAGGGAGAGAGAGAGATAGAGAGAGAGGGAGAGAAGGGAAGAGATAAGAGGTTGCGTTTGTTCTTCCAGTGACAGTCCCTATTCTGTCGTTCTATTCGAAGATGGTATGTACATGGTCGGAACGGATAACTCTGATGATAGACATATGGCCGTTTATGTGTGAGTCTCCTTTCTCTCTCCCCCTCTATTCCTCTTCCTCTCTCCCTTCGTCTCTCTCTCTCCCTCTATTCCTCTTCCTCTCTTCCTTCCTCCTCTCTCTCTCTCTCTCTTTCTCTCTCTCTCTCTCTCTCTCTCTCTCTCTCGCTTTCACTCTTTCTCTCTCTCTCTCTCTCTCTCTCTCTCTCTCTCACCCTCGCTTTCACTCTTTCTCTCTCCACCGCATCTTTCTCTCGCTGTGTTTACTGTCTTCCTCCTCGGTTGAGCCGACGGCGAAGTACTCGTAGTTAGAAATACTGAGCACACAAAACCTCAAACACAAGATTTCAAAAGCCTTTTATAAGATGCACATACCAGGTCGCTGAACGGATGAAGGCACACTCACCCTCATCTTCTCGATTTCGGCGGCGCTCGCGATGGTCGTCCGTCGGCAGAACCATGCCGCGCACACGACGACGACGCTCGAACTCCGCCAGCACCTCACACATAAGCATACATTACCAACTCTCTCTTTTTCTCCCTCCCTCCCTCCCTCCCTCCCTCCCTCCCTCCCTCCCTCCCTCCCTCCCTCCCTCCCTCCCTCCCTCCCTCCCTCCCTCCCTCTCTCCCTCCCTCCCTCACTCTCACTACCTTCTTTCCCTTGACCGTATCTCTTGTCTACCGTATAGTGTACCCTTCATTCAGGGACGGCGACATGTACCTGATTCTCGAGGACGGCTTGCAGCTCAAGACGCTTTCTTTTGTCCTCGCTCACCTCTCACAGTTCTTTGCCAAGGCCCTGGTACGGTAGATACAGTAAGGTACCGTGTACAGTAGTGTAGTGTGAATAGTAGTCTTGATTCGGTTG
>CAWZYM010000211.1:0-45000 GCA_963966185.1 Rhabditoides inermis | reverse complement strand
GATTTGAGGTCATGGTCCCTTAACTGACCAAATTTGCATATTGGGACAAAATCACCTATACCTACCTTGTAGAGCACCCTTGAAAACCTCTATAACCGCGCACTTAGTTCCTAGGTCCCACCTGCCCAAAATTCGTCCGATTCTTACGCGGATCGTGTGATATAATATGCTACGGCATAACACGTACCGTAGGTTGTGACCTGGCCGAGCAGCTACGGCTTCTGGTCGCGTCGATTATGTCAGTTGTAAAACATCAAAGTATTTTCGCACACACATTATATGTTCAAACAGGGCATTCAGATATAAAGGCTGGTTACAAACCAGTAGATTCAATAAAACAACACAGCTCTATTGTATACAATAATGTTTATCACAAAACCCAACAAAAACAACATGTAACAAGTGTAAGAGAATAACAAACCAATCAATACTACTTTCATACAATTACAATCACGATCTAAACCTAAACAATAGAGAACCCCTGGTACACTCCGCTAGGAGAAGGGTATTTGCGGCGCACCGCTTGCTCCACGCACCTTGGCAGGCGCACTCGCATCCCCTTCTCTAGCACCCTCTTGCCCAAAGTAGCAACAAACAATCGATATGCAAGGTAGCGATAGCGACTAAATACAACATCAGTCTCACAATCATGCAACTATCCACTCACCGATTGCGCCGCTCCTCGTCGCTGTTATCCTCCGCGTCCATCTCGCCCATGCCTCCTCCTTCACGTCGTCCAATTTCGAAAAGAGTAGAACTCGCATTCAACACCTAATGAAACCTTCATAATTCTAATAGAACAACAAATAATATACCGTGGAACTGAGAACAATCTCATCAAAGTACGCGGAACGCGCGATACAGCCCTGCTCGCGAGTGAACGGACTGGTTTCAAGCATAGACGCGAGCTTCGAGCCAGTGGAAGTAAGATCCGTCGTTTCATCGAACAACTGCCCACAACAGTAACTGTGGGGACAGTCCGACTTAGAAAGCTCGCAACCATCACCACATGAACAGATATCAGTTTCATTATGTAGTAGAACGCGCGCCTTTTCCAAAGCTCGCTGTTTACGCGCCTCTTCTTTAGCCTCACGCTTGCGTTTGTCGTCGAGCGTGGGCTCAAACGCCCACTCCGTCGACATCTATACGATTTATATACTGATATGACAAGAAATTTGAAAAAAAAAACACAAAAAACACGAAAGAACGAAATTGAGAACCGAAAAGACACGGCAGACGCGATATCGATCGAACAGCTGGGGAAGTCAGAGTGCAGACAGCGAGAGTAAGCTCAAGATCGGAGCGCAATAGAGCTCGTGTATCTGTGTTCAACCGGGCTTTAATGACCATTACACTGTTCATGTTTAGCTACCGAAAAAAAATATATTTTAAATAAGAACATACTAAAGCACTGTGACACACTCGTTAGAATATGATGAGTACGCAATCAGCTATCACCCACGAATATCATACCGAACATCCCAACAACATACTACACTCGATGAAACACGTATAATAAATGTAGCTGGGGCAAGACCACAACAAGATATCTATGATCACCCTTTCCTTGCCTTCAACTATAATACCAAATTAAAATAAGTGAGAAAAAACGAAAAACGAAGAAATACAAAACACTATAAAACTAACACAACACAAGATTTTGCGTTAAGTACCGTACAACAGTTCAAAAAACCATCGAAATCACCGAATTTGCATAAAATGCTCGTCTTTCTGACCGACGATAAATCGCGTACCGCGAAAATGGGGGATACCCTATACATTAAAAAAAAAAACTCACGCATTCAAAGTAAAGGAATACGCAACACTCTATCACCATAAAATGCTCAGTAAATGAACTGTTATAAACTTATAATCCACACCCATCTCCAATTTCACCAGTCCGCCGAATACACCGACAAAAACTACGAAACAGCTCATCATCAATACTACGTGGACATAAACATCTGTAATATGTAAACTGGATCAACTTGACACAAACTTACACTACACACTCCCACGCCCACATTATCCATCTTCGCAAACTACACACAAAACATATACAATCACATCTAACACGAACACTGCAAGCTACTCCACCCAGCCAATCAAACGAAGGCAACTTGCCCCTACCCACCTTGTCTCCGTAGGTGAACTCGAAAAGGGTGGCCGTGTTCATGCGAGGCGGCGGCCAACGCTGCTCCTCCGTCGTGTACAGGTCGGCCAGCGCCTCCGAACCCTGCAACGACGCAAGCTTTACGATTTAAACTTATATCTAATCAAAAATGCAAGTCAATGACAGATGTGCAGCACAGTGGCTCTGTCATTAAACCATTACACAACGAAAGACACGAATGATTATCACTCTAAACCGTAGAGTAAAATCACGTGTCTCATCTGACAGCTGACAAATCACGACATGTGGTCTGCCCTATGATATTAACAGACGAGATAGTATCAATCAATCACCTTACGTTTTCATTTGTGTGAAAAGCAAAAAACAAAGAAAGAACAATCGGTGCCCAACTTCTCGCGGACCTTGGCCTCGTAGGCGCGGGCGCGCTTCTCGATCTCCACGTCCTCGATCTCCACGTGCGGTAGCTCCACGTACGGACTGCAAACAATAAGGAATTGACAAAGCAGAGAGAGTAGTTCACAAATAAATAAGAAACAGAATACCTGTTTCGGCCCATTATCCTGCAGACAGGCTACATAAACGTACTATATATAGAATTACTGACTAAATGATATAATCGAATTAAGACAATCCACTGTGGTGGGCCTACTGCCTGAACGCTCATCAGTGCAGGGCCACAGCAGACGAAAGGAAAGTAGCGAACAAAGTAAAACCTGGAAGAAAATAGTAGAAACCTATAATGAGAAAGTTAGAGTGAAGGTAGTAAACAAACAAACAAAAGCAAACACTTTGTCCAACGCCCGTATAGCTTGCACAATTCACTCATGATATTAGATCACATCTCGCGGTATCAATTATGTATCAACACTTCCACACTTTTTTTGGTTTTTTTTTTAATTTGGTTCCTCAATCAGTTACCCAAGTAGTCCAATAATTGAAAGTCAATCGAATAAACATTTCCACTACAAACAAGATAGCGTATCAGTTGAATATCATCAAATCAATCAATACCCACTGCTGGAGGCTGATGGGATTCTCCTTGTGCCCTAGGAGACAGCACGGTGAACTCGCGGTTCAGCCCCGGCCAGCGCTGCTTCTCGTACACCATAGATCTAATCTTGCGCTGGCTGGTCACGCCTAAAGAACAAGTACAGTACTCCAGCTACAGTAACTACAAATGAAGGTTCACATATTCGAAGTACCGTACGGAAGTTGTGCGAGTTGAGCGAGCGCACACCGCGCTGCGACACAGTCACCGCCAGTGACGTCATCTGGAAGAGGGTGTGACGTCACGAATAGAATCAATATAAATTCGAGATAATCCTTCCGGACACGGTTTCGACAACCGATTGAACAAGCATCACACCACAATCAATCAACTCACGATAAAACTCTTTATTATTCAAGTGCTATTCTGAACCTGTCTTCGACACCGGCACATCACATAGCAAGTACAACCCGAATAAATCAAATCACAAAAATCACAACAATTCGATATTCTACATAGCAATCATTCCTAGATACCTGTAGGGCACGCCTCCCGCACAGGCTCTGCCCTTCAGAGCCCCGCCCTGACCGTCTTGCCGAGCACGTACTTGCAGTAGGCGCTGTTCATCTCTACTGCAAGTACGTGCTTGGCCACGCGATGCGAGAGAGGAAGATCATTTCTTCCTCTCTCGCATCGCGCGGTCGGGTCGAAATGATCTTCCCCCAGTACCCTTGAGCAAGGCGGGGAATAGCTCATCGAGAACGCTGTCTTCCTAGCCCGTGAAGTTACTATTACTATTTGTGGATTATAATGGAAGGAAAAGAACACCCGGAGCTCCACTGTCGTCTATAATGGTATCCAATTATATTGGGTTATGGAAAGGAAATCGAACGACTATCGACTGATTATCGATCTAATATCGATTTTCGACTTTCGACCCTACCATCCTCGTTGCTAAACTGTGCTTCTCCCAGCGCTTAGCCTTTGTGGTGTACCGTATGCACTTGTTGTATAGCCAGGATATAGCGCTTCTGGATAAATGATTGATTGATTGATTGGCATGAAGGTGAGCACAGTGTGGGTCCGAGGCGCATGTAATACGGGGTGAAGCCCTTTCACAACGCAAAAAACTTCTCGTTCCGCATGATCTCGAACGTACATTGTGCATATAAAGTAATGGAGATTTCATATCAATCAATCGATAAATCAATAACCTTGGCCCACACGTCCAACGCGTTGCGGTAATCGGGCACACCGTCGACGATACGCATCGACTGGATCCTGCATAAGAAACATGTCTAACGTACAACCAAATACGGTATTAATTTTAGTTAAAGTACTCACGTAAATAGTGTATTTGTGTTCTTCCTAATTTAACAGAAGCGCATGCATTTATCTTCGTAAACAACACCAAGCAGCTCAGTGCGCATGAATACACTTTACAAGTTTAATATCTATCTGTCATAAATATTACCGCCTTGAGTATTACCGCCGTTTAAAACCGCCTTGAGTAAATTTGACTTGTATACCATTCACCAACTATAACTATATATCTATTTCACACTTATTATGTTCTTATGCACCGATGTCACACTTGTCCTGCTCACATGCACCGTCCTTTGTCCGCACCGTCCCGTCCCCTGTCCTTGTCCTATGGAACCGGTATAAAACACTCTTCTTTGCGCCGCGCGGTATCTCACTCATCCTGTCTATCCCTTGATTCTTCCGGTGACTGATTCGTACTCATGCTTATGTTATTATCATATGTCTTGCTTTCGTTCTACTTCTGTTACGTTTCTCACATTATTTCGATTAGAGATAAATGTCTATCACTCAATATTTTCACGATTCGAGGCTTTGTGTTGTTTTCCGAAGAAAAATGCATGCGTTTTTGTTAAAATAGGAAGAACACAACGACACTATTTGCGTGAGTACTTTTACTAAGGATAATGAATGCACTTTTGTTGGATTTCATAGAAATTAGCAAAACTTATACTTTTCCATTCTGCGAGACACTGTCTACGCTCTCTACCGACTGTGACACAGAAAGACAGGCCAGACCCGGCAGCGGGCAAAACATGTAGAGGAAGTCCGCGCCACCCCACCCTCCGAAAACGATTCGGCTGCGATTTCTAGCGCGGCGCCAGTAAGAACACAAAGGAGCGGGCCGCTGCGCGCCCGCTCTAATACAAGGTTACAGTACCCTGTCCCACACATTAGTATCCTACAGTACCTCGTCTTGGATATGTCGACGATAGTGGACCAGTCCGCTCATCATCGAAGCAATCCAATGACACAGTCCTGGAAAACGAATTGGAAACAATGCGTATGATACGTATCAACATTCACGGCTGTCCGAAAGGCGGCTATTTCGGAACAGAATTCCTCAGGGGCGAGCAAACGCAGCGCGCCGATTTTGATCTACCCGCTCTGGCCGTCTCTGACACATCGATTTGTCTTTGACAAAAGCAGCTTGCAAGATGGTTGAAAAAAGTGAAAAAAAAACGAGAAAAAAAACGGAGAAAAAGGACAAGAAAAAAAGTGAAAAAAAATCATTTTTTGACAAAAATTTTTTTTGATTTTTTTGATTTTTTTTCAAAAAAATGAAACAAAAATTTGGTCCCAAGACGAATAACGTTATCGGAAAATAAGATACTGTATCTCATATCAATCAATAATCGATGAAGAATACAAAAATGATGTAATATTATTGATGTTTCATTAGTATTTACAGAGAGATCAATGAAGTAGTCTGGGACCACAAAAGCAGGATCATAAGATCCATCTGCAAAAAACCAAGCTCCACACCAACATCCAGGATATAAACGTAATTACGTCACACTCCAATTAAAGAAAATTTCTATTATTGATTTTCTGATGTATGAAACAATGAGTCACCATCAGCTTCCTGCTATGTGACATCAAAAAATGACGACGAATATTCCCTGATAATACAGTACTATTAATTGTAATTGTCAGGACCATTATTACACAAAAGTAAGTCAAATAATGAGGATTATATTTAATTTTATTTTTAATATATTTTTTCAAATTAATTTATATCACATTTATGTCAGGACATTAGTTACGTTCTATGTATACTATAATTGCAGGTTCCTGTGCAAGCTGTATGTAGGAGCCGGAGTTGCTGTCGATTTTCTGATTCCGGACGCGCCATAGCTGGGTGTCGACGTTCGTGCAAGCGCAACGCATTAATGATTCTCCTCCACGTCGACTAGGAACGCGCACTCACTCGTTCTCTCTCCCTTTCCAGGTGAGGTCAGGTGAGGAGAGAGGAAGGAATTTTGAAGAAGACGGAGAAAGTAGATAAATTGGTGACACTTCTTTTTTCAGGCCACCTCGTTCATCGATATTCTGCAGCTTATTTACAAGTGCTACGCCAACCCCACGGAGCCCTCGCGCTTCATCGGCTGCGTCTACAACCTTCTCCAGTCGTCGTCGGCTGCCGTGCGATATAAGGCTGCTGGTTAGTTCAGTGTCCTTTGGATAATTCTGCTTTTATTATTTACTAATTTCTCGTAGGAACTCGCATCACTCTGTCGTCGGCTCCCGCGATCAAGGCTGCTGCGTCTCTACGTGAAGCTGATTATGCTGGACCGGCTGATCGAGCTGCGTCGCACGCCCACGCTCGAGAAGGTGCGACGGGAGCTCGTCATGAACTTTCTCTGCGCCGGACTTGAGGTGGGATATAATTGGATTGTTCAATTGATTCTGTAAATGTATGTTTCATATTGTTTGTAAGAAAGACAATTCACACATCCAGTTCTTATCAAAAACGTTTAGATGCGCAAGAAGACGTTGAACCAGGCGCTAGAGCCGACAAGGCGGGCAAGTACCGGCAGTGCCTCGTCAGAACGCACCACTCGGCCGGTGGGTACTATAATATGATTGATGGCGAATGCATTCAAAATCATTGGGAATGTAAGTTTCATTGTCATTGTACAGGGCCCCCCGTTTAGAATGAGATGTGCATATATTACAGAAGAATTTGAATATGAAAACAAAAGGAGTTTAGATGATTATTTTCGACCATTAATTGGTAATTCGTATGACTGTTGACTTTGCAGGTGGGAGTGTCTGGACCGGCCGCCCGAGTGTACGATGGAGAGAAGAAACGTGTAGTTCGAGTTGGTTCCCTCTCACGCCTTCTCCTTTTCTTTATTGACTTTCCTTCAAATGCTCTCTTATTTGTGCACGTTGGTTTTTGTTCTTCCGAAATATGCCGTGTATATTATTCGATGTGATAAAGATCTGTCATTAATATCTTGGTATGTTGGTATGGAATTGCAGAGATTTGGCAGGGTGATTCATGTCGGTTGTGAGGCGTTGAGTGGGGTGAAGGTTGTTAAACATTTGTTCGTATGTTTGCAGAAGTCGGCTCCTTTGCCGGTGGACTCCACACCGGATCGACTGGCCATTCGAACACTTCAAGCTCGTCGTCAAGTCGCGTCGTACGCACAGCGCAGGATACAACTTGATGAGGTCGACAGGCGTGTTTTGAGCGACCCGGTTCGTCGTTTCCTGGATGCATCAGTCAACCCTACGACTCGATACATCAACGACATATACAGCCACATGACTCTATTTATGTGCACAGACACACAGTGCCGGGGTCTGTTCCCTCTTACATCCGACTTCAAGTGGTTGCGCGAGATGATCAAGTCGTGTGCAGAGGGAAACGCTTCCACTCCTGCCCCACTCTCCAACAGAAGCATTATTGACAAGATGCTGCAGACGAATCCTCGTCTACTGCATGCCATTGTTCCGATAATAGATGACCGTGGTGCACTCCCTGATGCTGTCTCCTCTCTGATCTTACATCTATTCGACGTGGCGGAGCTGAGCATGTCCTACGACCGAACAAAGCTCAAGAAGCCGATAACTCAACCAACAATCCCACCTGTCTCCGACCCCTTAGAGTGTTTCCCCTATTGGACCAAGAAGCGAACGGCGCCACTGTACACGAAGGACAGCCAGAAATGCGAAGGACAGTGCAGTGATAAACTTGCAGGTAACTTCCCATCCAATTGATTCATTTTGTTCATATACACTCTTTTTTCAGACGCTGGTCATCGATTGGGCGACGGGATTCTGACGGTACAGTGCCCGCATCTCCATCTGTACGGCTTCGTTCTACTGCGCGAACCCGAGTCTCCGCGTCACATCTTCAAGATATTTTACGAGTACATGGATGAATCTGAGCTACCACGCGTTCTCATATATGATAATGCGTGCAAGTTGTTGACGTATGTGTTGGCAAGAGAACCCAAGTTCTTCACAGGTGTTGCCTTCCTGATTGACAGATTTCACGGTGTGAACCATATAGGCTGTAACTTGTCTCTCCATCTGTGCACATATAGCGCTTGCCCTCTCCTTCGTTGTGTGAATAGTAGTGCTGCAGAGCAAGTCAACGCCCAGATTGACAAACTCACCACTCACTTTGCATACATGCACGGCGATTCACGCTCAATAAAAACGGCAGGCTGAGCGCTGCGTACGCGACGATGCGTCGCGTTTTTGCGGGAAAACAGTTTGAAAATAAATACCAGACATGTCACTAGGAATGCGTACATAAAAAATACTAGTCATGCATTTTGTCATGTCATCCACCTCAACAACTTCGCACCGTGTTATTTTGATATCAAATAGGTAATAAATGAAATTGAACAACGAGAATGATTGTAGTACTTTTTATTTCGAAACAATGTAACTGTAAACAGTAACAAACAAATAACAACATTATCCGATAATAAGATATAGGGTGCAAACAATGGGATGGTTGTGTGGCGTTCGTATTAGGCCTTCTCTTTTTATTGCTCAGGGCAGCCATGGAGGAAGACCTGAAACAATCTTGATCAGAGGGAACAAATATACCTCAAATCAATCAACCAATCAATCAATAGTCAGTCCCACTCACCTCATTGACAGGGATAGTCTCTATCTCCTGCTCCTTCTTCACCTCGTTGCGAGTGCACGCGAATCTCCCTTCCCCCCTTTCCCTCCGAGACAGCGCGACATCGTCTTCCTGAACAATTACATGAACAGGGACAAGGTGAATCAACACTTTCAAAAGTAATCACAGATAAATCAATCAACCAATCAATCAATAGTCAGTCCCACTCACCTCATTAACAGGGATAGTCTCTATCTCCTGCTCCTTCTTCACCTCGTTGCGAGTGCACGCGAATCTCCCTTCCCCCCTTTCCCTCCGAGACAGCGCGACATCGTCTTTCTGAACAATTACATGAACAGGGACAAGGTGAATCAACACTTTCAAAAGTAATCACAGATAAATCAATCAACCAATCAATCAATAGTCAGTCCCACTCACACGTGTGTTGCTTTCTTCCATGTCCATTGATTGGTTCACAGTAGAAATGACCAGCTTCAGAGCATTTCGTTGTTGATCCTCTTGGGTTCGCCTAAGAAAAACTTTACAAAAAGTAATGCACGAAAACCTACCTCGTCTCTATTCTATCAGAGAGCCGTTCATGTTGGACGCGCTTCTCCTCGTTGTACGGATTCAAGCACAGTTCAAGACTTGACCTGGTATATGCCATGGTTAGTTCGTCATCCGGCAGCCGCTGGCGGTCAGAAGAACATACCGAGGTACGCGCTAGACACGATTTCTGAAAGAATGTAAACAACTAATTGGAAATACTTCAAATATTACAAGAAATTCACCTCGAAGGAAGACTGGCAGGTCTCTCCACCGTAAATGAAACAGATGTAGATGGATTCGTTCATATCCATTTCGATATCCACCACAACTACATAGTGTAGAGCGAGTATGAAGAAAATCTATATATATATATATTTATTACGAGTTATTTAACTATAAAGAAGTCACTCACGGAACGTCTTCTTGCAAGGAAGGTGCCCAACTCCATCCTTATCTTCCCTTCCGTACCCGTCACCGACACATCCTTATACTCAATGTCCCGCAACTGGATCTCCTGCACAACGTCCCACGCAGCTCTCGTAAGGGTCTGGACACTTGATAAATTAATATCACTCTTTATACATACCTGATGTGTACGGTGTGCCGAACACTCGCGTTTCTCGCCCTCTTCCTCTTCCCCCTCGGATAGTCCGCACGTCGGACAGGCACACTCCTTCATTTATGCCCACTTCATGTAAGTTCAAAAATAATTCCATATAAAAACCAGACTCACATGCAGTGTATCGCTTGTCCAGTCTTTCACTTGAGCGACCCAGAGATCATACTCCTTTACCGTGTCGTTCTCGGGAAAGTAACTACGATCGCATAACACCTTGTTTTTGTCGAGAAACTCGTTCATTTCATGCTGAAATATGGCATTTATAATATTTAATGTCTGCACTATCACTACCTGAGGCGCGTTGTGGCGATCGATTCGCTCGTCCACCTCTTGTAGTGGCTGCCGACGTCGTTTTTTTGAAGGAGTAGGCTGCTCCGCCATCTGTTGATATGCACGAAACATTATATACACATACCATAAGTAAGATATTTAAGCGTTAGTAACGCATGGAAAAATTTGTTTAAAAAGACAACTTTTACACTCACAATTTTTATTGAACCAGGGTTAACAGACAACATACCTTTCAAAAAAGGAAATAACTTTGATCAACAAACAAAAATATACAAACTCTATTTGACTCAACAAAAAGTGTACACGTAGACTACGTATTTCTTGTTAGTACATACCCTCTAGCGCATCACCGCGTGCTGCTCAATCACATCTGTAATAGATCTCAGCACCCCAGTCAGGAGGTCGGCGTGAAGCGAAGACGCTGCTCCGATGTGCTGACTCTGCTGCCGAGGGGTCCGGTGGCTGGGGGGCGCCCTCGCAATCCACGAATCGGAGAAAGATCTGAATTGATGTTCACACACAACATCAACAATCGCAGTAAAGTCGATAAGTTGGCAAAATAATACGTACCGGCGTACGGCGGAATCACGCGCAAAACCGAAATCGCCAGAGCCTGCGGCGTCAGAAGTTCTGAAATCTTTGAGTGAATGTTTTTATAAAAGTTGTATAACAAATGATAAAGGTACAAAAAGGTACCTTCTCCATGTATCTCCGCGGACCGGGGGGCGGTTGGTCCACGCCTCCCTCCTGGACTCCATCCGATTGTCACGCCATGAATTCTTCAGTCTCTTGTTGTTAGGCTCCTCTCGTCCGCTGTACTGTCCTTTCCTCTTCCTGTCAACATCCTCCTTGCGGCTCTTCTTGTCGTACGAGTCCCTGCTCCTGCTCCTTCCTCTTTTCTTCTCGTGCGTAGACTTGGAGGTTCTCTCGCGCTTTTTTTCCTCCCTGCCCCGATCCCTGCTCCTGCTCCTGCTCTTGCTCCTGTACCGTATAGGAGAGTGCCGAGGCATCCTATATTGTAAGATGAGCCACGTCAGACAAAAAAGAGATATTTAAACGTTTCTTGACGTTTGATGAAGAATTATGAGAAATATGAATACATAACATAAAAAGGTTTATTAATTATACAAAATAGTTATATTACACAAAAACGATAAGCTCCACAATTGTTTCTAGAAACATTTACAAAAAAAAACGAAATCGCGACAAATTCCACATACACAGTTCACAGTTTGAAAAATTATAACATCTACATTGTCGAATAGAACTCTACGAGCATACTTGTGACCGATGACCAGTTTACTTTTTGGCTGACTTCACACTGACCTCGCATATTCGCAATACAATCGAAAACCAATATAGAGAAAACACAAGAATGAGAGGTAAATACGAGATGAGAAGAGAATGGGAGAGATGAGTATTGGAGATGAGATAGAGAAAAGGGGAGCACACTCAAAGTACCGTAACCCACGTCTCCGAAGCTGTAGAGTTGGCCGGAGTAGAGTTGGCCGGAGACATCACCTACAACACACACAATTACTAAAAAAAAAGAAAGAAAAAAACCTGGCGGTTTCCGGTCTCAGTTCTGACACGATACCACGAAAACAAAAACCTTGACTCGAGTCACCGTCCTCGTGAGACGAAACAACCCATCCTCTCTCTCCCCCCCTCCCTCTCCCTCGACTAACCGTCCTCGTGGTCCTTCTCCCTTTCTGCTTCCTCCTTCTCCCTCTTCTTTAGTTGTCAGACTCGTTGACTCCACTGTCTGCCTGAAAACAAAACAAATAATTATATCAATAAATGTGTTTGTGTAAGTAACGTCTCACCCCAAACAGGTAACCATAAGTAGCGTCTATTCCCTCCCAAGTCTCCTCCACTTCTGACTCCCACTCGGTCGTCATGTCAAACTCTCTGTTCTTCAGGGCGTGCTCCTTGAGTATGGCCTCCCACTTGGCCACCTCGCTCTTCACGTTGCGGTATTGAACCAGCATTCTGTTCACATCCGCGTGGATATGCTCAATGACTTGCTCAGACAGCATGCCCCACCATCCATTCTCAGATGCGAACTCCAGGACATGGGAAGAAACGATGTGAAATTTTGGAGTGAGTGACAGCGAGGGATCTGCTTTGGCAATGTTTGTGAAGAAGTCGCGAATCGACTCGTCAAGTTCACCATATCTGACATGAGTCATGCGACCACCAAAACACGACTTCTGAATACCCCTCAAGGCGTGCATGGCCAGCTTCAGGTGTTGTAGGGCCGAAGTGCCCTGGTCGTTCGGAAACACCGCATCAATGTTCACCTCTTTTACAAACGCCTTGGTTTGATTGCCTGTTAGGCGCTGATGCCAGCTCGAAGGATCCGCACCCACTGCCGCCAATCGTGACTCGAGCTCCGCCGTCTTATCCCCGCCGCCGTTCTTGAACACGCAGTCTAACTTCGAGAGATCCTGCTCCGCATCCACCTTATCCGCACGAAGACGACCCAGAACCATTTCCCATTCATCGCACTGTCTCTGCTTGTCACGTAACAAATCCTCGATTGTTTTCGAACGAGAACAGAGATGAACATAATTGGGATCTTTGATGTCACGTATCACCTTGTGATTATGTACGTAGTCACAACAAGCGTGTACCCAGCACGCACCACCATCATAACTGGAACATCCACGGGAGCAAGCAATCAATGTACAACCAAGGATAGAGATTCCACCGAACGCACGATCGCGAGCCAAACAATACTCGCCATAAGAACATAGAGTCTCTTGTTCATCGTCTGCTGGTGGAGAGATCCGCTTCTCAGAAATGGCAACAGCACAAGCTATGCCCGCCTTCAAATCTCCAATCTCTGCTGCGATAACCTCAATCTCATTCCCCTTTTCCTTTATCTTCTCATTCCATTCTCTCCGCAACTGCCGCACCTTGTTGTTTCGCTCTTTGGAGTTGCTCTCGCTCACAGCAGGAAGGCCAACAGCTGCCGCGTCTGCTGTTTTGGCGATACCATACGCCGACTCAAGCATGCAATCAGCCAAGCCCATAACCAGGTGGAGAGAGGGCGGAATGACACGAGCAAGTGGAACCTTGAACAATGGAGGCTTGTTCCAGCTGTACCTCGCGGTCATCTCTCGCTCGCCACGCAGAGGGAAGTGCTCATTCCACTGCTGCACCGTCATAGCCTTTCCACGGATACAATAAAGACAAGAATGGGTGCTGGAACAACCTTTGTGTCCACATACAGTGCACAGAAACTTGAGATCTCCACCGAGATACCATTTCACGCGATACTGCTGAGGGACTCCACGAACAACGACGTCAACAGATGTAATCGCGTTCACCTGCGCAATCATCCCATTGAAACCTCCGAGATGAGCCTGGATGTTCTCGTACGTCTCCTCATCAGTGAAACATCCGATGACAGTGGCATTCGCCGGACTATTCGTCCCACCCTTCAAACAAGGAACTACAACAAACTTGGAGCTCTCCCCTCCTTTGTCCCCGAAGAGACCAATCTCCACTTCTCCATCATCCGTCACACTGGCTCGATCGCGAGAAAACAGATCAGAGAAGCGCTGGTTGAGGACAGACTGAATGTTTTCCAGCCACATGACAACAATCTCCTTCGGCCCCTTCTTCGAGTTCACCGTCTTCTTCTCGACAGAGTACTGCCACTCAGACACCAAGTTCTGGCGAAGCTTCAAGACGGAATGGGTGGGAGCGAACCAATCATTCAACCCACTGGTGCGTAGCCAACGCTTCATACTAGATCGACGGTACTGAGTGATTCCATTAGCCAAACAGAAGAGCAGATCTTGCTCTGGAGAGAGGGGACGAGATGATGTTAGAACGGAAATGTCAAACTCCGATGCTACTCTCCGCACAATCTCACAAGTATCCTTCTCACCTCCTCCAACCGCGCGAATCTTCTCCGACACACTCAATACGCGGCTACGCTGAGTCTGCGACCCCATTCCGAGAAACGGCGCCAACTTCCTCTTCTTCGCCGCAGCACGAGTAGTCGAAGAGGAGGAGACCAGCTCTGCACGTTGGAGATCATGAAGCTGCTCCAGCGTGGAAAATTTCACGTCCGAAAGATTCTTCGACATCTTCTCCACGGAATTTAACGGCAGTGAACTTCCTCCCCTCAGTACCAACTCTTTCACGCCGGAAATATCACATCGCACACTGCCGAGCCAAGTAAGGATCTTATCGGAAGCCTCCTTGGGAACAAATCGAGACACCGCGGAAAATCGATCGAGAACACGCGCGAGGTCCATGTCGCATCGATCTAACTCAGCGATAATTTCGACTCCTCCGGTGGGATTCGTCTTGGGCACAGTGACTTGAACGAAGGGAGAAGCGGGAAGGAAAGCAGTACTCGACGACGTAGTCACACTGGAACCATTCATCGTCAAACGCGGATCAACGAGTGGAGATCGAGCCACGCCAAGTGTGCGCTTGATAGGGATCCAACGAACTGCCGTCGATGTGGATGCCAAACACTGAGGACTCCGAATGTTATAGAGAGGGACGTTGGGTACGCTGTTCATGGCGAGAGTCTGAGATGCCACAGGAGGTGAGACGTCACGAGCCGACAATGAAGAGACGAACGGAGAAAGCGAATGGGATGCGGCAACACATGCTGGACGAGTGTTGGACTGGACAACGTCTTGAGCCTCACTAGTAACCACCTTTCTCGAGACAGAAGACAGATACGGAGAGAGAATATCAACATTGTGTCTAAAACGCAAAAAATAATAATTAAGTGATAGTTGAAATAATAAAAAAAAAACCCAAAACACACAGTTCCATCCCCACAACATGTATTCCCATCTGAATTCACTCACTTCCACGCATCCATTCGACGCCTCCACTCCTCCGGCGAATGCGGGCGCGCACAGACGGGAGACCCCTGTTCAGCGTTCTGCATAGAGTACCTGAAACCAACGAACCTTATCACAAAATAAGGTAGGAGAAAATAGAAGTGGTAGTTGTTAAAAACACGCATCTCTCGACAACTCTCACTAATATCAACACAAAAGTGTACACAACACGAAAAGAAAAAAACAACGAACCCAAAAATTGGCAGCGATTCAGTACATCATGAATGATAAAAACATTAACATTATCATGACTCACTTTGTTTCGTTCTTGTCGAATCCTGCAGCTCGTATTTCTTTCCATAAGTGATGTCGATCAAGAGCCTGCAACACTTTAGTTAATCAACAAAACCAACACTTAATTTGAATTTCGTATGTTCTGACATGTATTAAAAAATCATTCATTCAAATAATTTGTGACGAACAGAGTATCTAACACATCCAAAGCTATGATACATAGAATTTTGAAACAAAAACACACTATGAATTGTGGGAAAAACCAACCTTTCCATTCTTTCCGAGAGTAGCTCCGCAGATAGCACAAGTCACTTTATGTGGTCCACAACCTTGTGGCTCCACCGCCATCTGAAATCATAAAAATAAAATTTGTAAACAAAACGAAATGAAACAAACCAACAAACAACAACAAAACCAACCATGACATCAACATTCTGCTCGAAATGACGTCATAGCACTACAGTAATCTGAACCAAATTTCAAAAAGCATGCTATTCGTGGCGAGACCTTTTATTTATTTTTTCCTTATTTTTCCCTGATTCATTTCGTGGTTGTCAGTTAATTCTATACTGTGAATGTTTTACGCGTTGTTTTGCGCGTATAGTTTTTCGCCTTCTTGAATCGCCGTGACATGCATACTACAAAATTCATGCGCTTTCTCCGTCTTTATGTGAACCGACACAACCATACTGTGAATGGACGTATGATTAAGAAGTGATGTGATATTGCACTTATGTTTTTGAGTTATTGAAATGTTGTATATATTTGTAAATAATAAAAAAGTTGACTCCAACCTGAAATACGAGCTGTTTTGTGTTGTGATAAGGTGGTACGTGAGTCCTACTGTAATCGAGGAGGGGCGGAGAAGAAATGGGCGTGGCATGACTGTTGCTGTATCTCGACAATTAGAAACCCGATCCACTCCAAACTTTCAGAGCATGTTCACACACATATTTGAAGAAGAAAATGTTTCGAAACCAATGCATTTTGGGAAAAAAGTTGACTCCAACCTGAAATACGAGCTGTTTTGTGTTGTGATATCCAGGTATGATGTTGTGCTGAAACTATGAAACGTGAACTGTCAAGAAACTTCACTCCAAGCTGTCAAGCAGCTATTAAGTTCCCAAAAATACAAAAAATAATGTGAAATAAATGTCAAAAAATACCGAAAAATGTCTAAAAAATGCGAAATAAAATGTCAAAAAATATTGTAAATTTTTACAATTTTCGCGCGCCCCATTGCCAAAATGTCGAAAAATACGAAAAAATGTATTTTTGGAAATTTTGTCATTTTTTGAACTTAATAGCTGCTTCAAGGAAATGTTTATTCTCACACACACATATTTGGAGAAAAAATTGTTTCGAAAGCAATGAATTTTGGTGGTGATAATATTTGAAAAAGTCAAAAATTGACTTACATATTTCATACGCTTCTTTGGAATAGGAAGTCAACTTTTGACTAGCAGTAAAGTCAATTTTTGACTTCGCTCGTGAAGTCAAAAATTGAAAAGCGAAAGTCAATAATTGAATACATTTTCTTCAACTTTTGACTTTACCGACTGAAGTCAAGAATTGACGGTGGTGCTTAATGGAAACAATAAATGTAGACACAGTATCTTATTTTCCGATAAAGTTATTCGTCTTGGGACCAAATTTTTGTTTCATTTTTTTGAAAAAAAATCAAAAAAAATCAAAAAAAAATTTTGTCAAAAAATGAATTTTTTTCACTTTTTTTCAAAAAAAAATTCATTTTTTTTGTCCTTTTTCTCCGTTTTTTTTCTCGTTTTTTTTTCACTTTTTTCAACCATCTTGCAAGCTGCTATAGTGCGCGCGTTAAAGCCAGACAGAAAAGTGGTAGATCAGACTGCGAAAAAGGGCGCGAAATGGGACGCGTTGCGGCGCCCGCCCCTGAGACTTTCTCTTGCTCTTCAATGGCCATTCCGCGAATAATCCGCCGTGACATTATGATGCAAACACTGAGTCAATTTGAAGGTACTGGAGATACCGCATACAGGTGGACTAATCCGATTCGTAAAGAACATGAAGCACGCTGTGTTGTAAAATCAGCGAAAATTGAGTTGGTGAATAAACAACACAGCAATTTCCGAGCCTCACAGTAAAACAGCGTTAGAAATCGTGAATATGTTAATAATAAGTAGCACACATAGTTTACAGTAGACAGCATTAATTGAAAGTAATAAAATGTTTTGTCTTGATCGCCTAAGCCTAAAACAACAAGTAGACGCTTGAAACAACAAGTAAACAATCGCCTTACCTTGACGATCTTGTTGTGGAGGAGTGTCTGCTTGGCCTGCGAGTACGTTCGCTGTGTGAATACGTTCGCTGGCATTCATTGCCGAACGAGCTGAGCCGCGTTCACCACCATCGCTCGGGTCACAGTCGGAACGCAACCCTGCAGCACATATACAGGCATATGTTTTTCACTGATTACACGATTTGTATGTTTATCGAAATATTTATAAGCACGCGTCAGCGTCGGGAGACAGCCCTGCGAGACAAAGTGCACGAACAACGTTAAAAGTCACGACGATACATACAAAATAATACGAATCAATATATAGACACTCACCCTCCACAGCGCCGCCACGCCCTCCTCCCGGACGATGCGCGCGAGAGCGTCCGTCACGCCCGTGTAGTTGCTGAACAGGCAACATGAAAAACAATAATCGACCAGCCTCATTCACCGCCGCTGATTCAACGGAAGCCGACCGTCGCCAGTCATGCGGATCAGAGCCTGAACGGGAACGTAAACAACAACCACAACAAAAACGCGCACCTCAGTCGGGGTTCCGACGAACGAGTAGACAGCGCCGGCGCCCATTCCGATTGCCGCTTTGGCGATGAACGACGATGACGAGGTGGCGCTGAACAGATTATGGTAAATAGTAAATTGTATATATAATGACTTTTTTACATATACACTATCAATAACATGACTGACTCGGCGAAGTGCTCCATCATCCACGTGTAGACGCCGAGGCCAGTGGTGGTGTAGATGGCCTGTCGGAGTAAGCCCGCAGAGAGACCCGTGTAGACCTGAACGACATGCGTTTCATATGTTTCAGTTTCTGGAAACGTACCGCGAGCACGCCCTCGTTGCGGACGATCGAAGAGAGTGCGTGAAAGCTGTTGCAAAACTTCTTCAATGATGTGAAATAAAAATATAATAACGACAAGAAAAAACAACAATAAAACTGGCCTTTTTTCCAGTGAGTCCGGAGAGCTGCATGCGGTTCTTCACGAGATCGAGCGGCTGCACGAACAGAGTCGCGCCCATGCTCAGTTACTTCTGCGCCTGCCATCATGACATCACACGCATGCATACAGTGTATAGCCACAGTCACCATGATCTTATCGATTTATCCATACAATTTGTGAACTGCCTACTATAAAATCACATACATCCGCGGGACGGATCAATTCAATTCAATTCAATTCAACATTTATCCGGTATCGCATTATGTGATCATAACTCAAAACATCAATCATTCACAGAGTAGCGCCGGGAAGCAAAATTCTTCCATCTTGTTGCATCAGCGTCCGCGGCCACACTCTTCCATTCCTCCTCGAGGGTCCTCCTATTGGTCTGGATGAGTGATGGTATAGACAAGTATGAATAAAATACCTAGTGTTGTCCGGCAGATTCGACGGTGATTCAGTACATGTTGGCCCTGTCGTTGGGTCGAATGGCGCCTTGTGCTCGCCCTCCTTATACCGAAAAAGTACAGGTATAACCGAAAAAGTACGGGTATAAAAAGAAGATTCAAAACTTGTTAAAAGTAATACTGACCGTGTGGCATAGCGCGTTGTCGGGGTCGTACTCTAATCCGACAGAGAGATTAGACTCAGAATCACAACGTCGTCCGCCTAAATCAATATTAGAACACGAATCAGTTTTCAAATGCGAGAGAACGAATCAGGAAACATGAGCGAGACACAGTGAGATGCAGAAGAGATGCGACATACAGTTTGTCTGCAGTGTGCGTACCTGCTGAATAGTCGTCGCTCATGTGTCCGGCGCGTCTCTGCAAGTGGACCAAAATATAATAAACAACACAATAATGGAAACAAATTGTTACTCACCTCATCGCTGCATTCAAAAACGGTCACTATCGGTTGATTCGCGTAAGGCATCTTGAAATGGAGGAAGAAAGTGTTCGCTGAAAAATGCGATACAAAAAAACGTTAACGAAAATGAACGCAAACAAACGAAGTAAAGTACGAACAAAACAGTGAGTGGGATGAACACACCGACCGAGGACCGGGCGCTAGGTAAAAGTAGTTTTCTGCTACGCTGAGTATGAGTGTTGACCAACAGTCCGTAACCGTAAGAAGTTGTGCGCATGCTTTTTTTTGAACGATTGAGTAGTCCGCGGCGACAAACAGAATTAAACGGAGGAAGGGGGGGGGGGGGGTTAAACAAGTTATTGCCTGGAGCTTACGTTCGAAGCAATGTCGCTGAACGGAAAATCGCAAATAACAAGCAGCCAGGTTTTGCAACCCGGCAGTACAGTGCGGGAAACGAAGAATAGCCGATCACGTAACTTTTTCGAAGCAACTTTACGTCAAGGGTAATCTAAACAAATCTTTATTATTCACAAACGAACAAATACAATAAACTTTCAAGAGAATGACTTACAACTGCGGTAATCTGATTTTACACTACAACTGCGGTAATCTGATTTTTAACGAGCAAAACAAGAGACAGAACTAAAGAAGCTACACAAAAGAAACAAACAGCAACACAATGAAAAACATGATCTGACATGTGATAGAAAGGGATAAAAGCACCGTCGGAGATTCGATCTCTACGGTGGTTCCATGAGCAACAAACATCAGATTCGACGGATAAATATAAAAAAAAACGTGAGAACAATAAGTAGCAAATCACACACATACATACAGGAAAGTAAGATGCATACACGTCTATTCTCCATTACAAACAGAACGTCGATCGTCGGCGAGTGTGTCGGTCGGCGAGTCGCGAGTCGAGTGGAGAGACGGACGAGGATTCATCTCGTAGACGAAGAGCAACAGAGCGATCGACAGACCTGAATGAAAAAGTAAGATATGTGAATACGTTCGCTGGCATTCATTGCCGAACGATAAAATGACATTTAGTGTACTGTATTTAGTAAATTGTATAGCGTCCACCAACTGTAACTTTTCGTCACAATTTTCCTGTTTTTACGAACCGTCCCTTGCCCTCACTGTCCTGTCCTCTATCCATGTCTCATGGAACCGTTACAAATGCACTTCTCTTTGCACCGCGGTACATCACTTATCCTCTTATTCATTTATATCTATTTATATGTTCTGATGTACAATGTGTGTTTGATTTGAAAATAGAATAGTCGTAGACGCGAATCGCGGTCACTAAAATTCAAGAAAAGCTTCTCCACACACCGATTAGTGTCGCCATTTGGGTCGAGTGTCCGTGTCTGGTGATTTCTTGAAATACTTGGCGAGCACAAGAATGTGGTGGTGATGGAGCTCCGTGTAGCTTCGAGTGCTTGCGCCGTGTACATTTTGTAGATGTGACATCGCAACTCGCGGATCTGAAATTGGAACAATGTACGTAGGAAAAAGAAGTGAAATGAGTCACCTCACCTTTGAGTTCTGTAGTACAAAGAGCTCCCGATCTCTTTGCGATACCGCAGATGAGCGGCTCTTTCTTCCAGCAACGGGCGAAAATCTCCGGCATACTGTTCGGCGTCTACAGAGATAAAGTAACAATAATGCGATCAACACTCAAACAAACAAGCGCCGCTGCGCGCCGACCCAGATGTGAAAAACGAGAAAAGAACCTGATCATTAAAATACGCTGGAGGTGGGAAACCACCAGACTTTAAAACGAGAAGGCATAATGATCAATCAGTGCAATTCTGAAATAACGAACCTTGAGATACTTCTTATCCGTGATCTTCGACCATCTTGAGTCCACCTCCGCTTCTCCAGTCTTGAGTGCTACCTCAAAATTTCAACATTAGCATTAGCACATCACACTTCTCAATTCCATGTCCACAACAATAGCGTAAAAGTGAGTTATGAAGATCAGATGATTGTGATTATTAATCTGATCAATTCCTCCAGTCTACACTAACAATGTATATAGAAATTCATATAAAAGATAAATATATGATGAGCAACACTCACCACCACCGACGCCCTGCCCGGAGGCGCGATCTGCAGTGTTGTCCTGCGGTCCACAGCTGGCGCGGTACTACAAAATGAATCATCAATACAATCTACAACCAAAACTAGCACAATAGTATGCTCTTACGATGCACATACGGCTTGTAACACTCATGATTGCATCTTATTACATCCTAATTCAATTGCATCAAAATGCAAATAATGACTATAGATAGTGCAGTTACCTTTTAACAAAAAAAAACTACATATTACCTCTTTTTTCCTTAATCTCTTGATCCCTTCCCTCTTCTTAGCGAAACACAAAACACATGCACTGATGTAGCATCCAATCCTCTTTTCGGACAATTTTGATACTGTCGGAAACGCTATTGGGTCGGATTGATAAACATGTGGGCGGGGCCTAGGACCGGCTGGACAACGATTATCCATTCTGGGCGTTTGTTGTACACGACAACAAGATCAGACATTCCCCTTCTCCCTCTCTCCCCCCCCCTCTCCCTCTCTCTCGTTCTCCCTCTTTCACTTTTATCTTGTCATTCCTTCAATAATAATAGAGTATTTCATACATTCAAGAAGTATAACCACTCACAGAGACAGGGCGGGTGCTGCATCGTCTTGTCGCCTCTCCTCTCCTCTCCTCCTTTCCTCGTCGTCCTGAAACAAACAAAAACTAAATCTAAATCTAACAAACTTTTTAATCAATAATTACGATAATCAATAACAAGAACATTATGTTGCTACGCTTCTTCAAAATGTCAACATTAGCACATCACACTTCCCAATTCCATGTCCACAACAAGTAAAAGTGAGTTATGAAGATCAGATGATTGCGGATACTAATCTGATCAATCCCTCCAGTCAACACTAACAATGTATTCAATATATATATATATATATATATATAAAAGATAAATATATGATGAGCAACACTCACCACCAATGACGCCGTGCCCGGAGACGCGATCTGCAGTGTTGTCCTGCGGTCCACAGCTGGCGCGGTACTACAAAAAATTCATCAATACAATCTACAACCCAAACTAGCACAATAGTATGCTCTTACGATGCACATACGGCTTGTAACACTCATGATTGCATCTTATTACATCCTGATTCAATTGCATCAAAATGCAAATAATGACTATAGATAGTGCAGTTACCTTTTAACAAAAAAAGACTACATATTACCTTTTTTTCCTTAATCTCTTGATCCCTTCCCTCTTCTTAGCGAAACACAAAACACATGCACTGATGTAGCATCCAATCCTCTTTTCGGACAATTTTGATACTGTCGGAAACGCAATTGGGTCGGATTGATAAACATGTGGGCGGGGCCTAGGACCGGCTGGACAACGATTATCCATTCTGGGCGTTTGTTGTACACGACAACAAGATCAGACATTCCCCTTCTCCCTCTCTCCCCCCCCTCCTCTCCCTCTCTCTCGTTCTCCCTCTTTCACTTTTAGCTTGTCATTCCTTCAATAATAATAGAGTATTTCATACATTCAAGAAGTATAACCACTCACAGAGACAGGGCGGGTGCTGCATCGTCTTGTCGCCTCTCCTCTTCTCTCCTCCTCTCCTCGTCGTTCTGAAACAAACAAAATCAAAATATAAACCTAACAAACTTTTTAATCGATAATTCCGATAATCAAAAACAAGAACATTATGTTGCTACGCTTCTTCAAAATGTCAACATTAGCACATCACACTTCCCAATTCCATGTCCACAACAAGTAAAAGTGAGTTATGAAGATCAGATGATTGCGGATACTAATCTGATCAATCCCTCCAGTCAACACTAACAATGTATTCAATATATATATATATATATATATATATATATATATAAATAAAAGATAAATATATGATGAGCAACACTCACCACCAATGACGCCGTGCCCGGAGACGCGATCTGCAGTGTTGTCCTGCGGTCCACAGCTGGCGCGGTACTACAAAAAATTCATCAATACAATCTACAACCCAAACTAGCACAATCGTATGCTCTTACGATGCACATACGGCTTGTAACACTCATGATTGCATCTTATTACATCCTGATTCAATTGCATCAAAATGCAAATAATGACTATAGATAGTGCAGTTACCTTTTAACAAAAAAAGACTACATATTACCTTTTTTTTCCTTAATCTCTTGATCCCTTCCCTCTTCTTAGCGAAACACAAAACACATGCACTGATGTAGCATCCAATCCTCTTTTCGGACAATTTTGATACTGTCGGAAACGCAATTGGGTCGGATTGATAAACATGTGGGCGGGGCCTAGGACCGGCTGGACAACGATTATCCATTCTGGGCGTTTGTTGTACACGACAACAAGATCAGACATTCCCCTTCTTCCTCTCTCCCCCCCCCCCTCTCCCTCTCTCTCGTTCTCCCTCTTTCACTTTTATCTTGTCATTCCTTCAATAATAATAGAGTATTTCATACATTCAAGAAGTATAACCACTCACAGAGACAGGGCGGGTGCTGCATCGTCTTGTCGCCTCTCCTCTTCTCTCCTCCTCTCCTCGTCGTTCTGAAACAAACAAAATCAAAATATAAACCTAACAAACTTTTTAATCGATAATTCCGATAATCAAAAACAAGAACATTATGTAGCTCGCATGTCTACGTTTTGACAGAATATCAATTGATTTTAGAGATTTGACCCCCGAATTTTCAATAAGTAAATTTTTTAAGTCATAGTTTCTAATTAATAGTAATTTCATAAATTAATAGTACATCAGATTTTTAGGAAAAAAACAAATAAATGATAGTCACCTTTCTTGTTTCCTCTGCTGTGATCGCGGCATGCAACTGCCTCACCGCGACTGCCATCGCGGTGTGTTCACGCGAGAACTCCACGTTGAAGCTAAATGAGCACACATACAATGAAAAGTTAAAGTAGACACTAAATCAGAAAAAAATCAAAAGCATAAAAAATAAGTTATCAATCACTTCGCCAGTTTTATGTCTGCAGCATGAAGTTGAAGCCGAAACAACACCAGAATCGTGGCAGCTCTTTCGACAAGTAGAACCCGCCGATTCTTCAAATAGTAACTTAGTAACCTTCACTCTCACAGACCATCTTCTCTTCGTACCGTGGCAGAAAGAGCTCGTCGCGCGATGTATCGAACCACGTTGATCGAGATCAAGTGGACGGCGCACTTGACGGTATCCTTAAACACAATGTGATTGAAAAAAATTAAACAATGTTGAGGATTAACATACATATCTTCACTTTCTCATTTTCTCACCTCCAACTCTGCAACCAGAAGGTCGACATCACAGAGAGAACTCGCCGCTTCTCCGTTCAATGCATGCCACATGTCAAACTAAAATACTCTTTAAACAAAAGCTGCCTCTCACGCGAATGACCAGAATCTTAGAATATGACTTAACTTCTTAACTATGTGGTTGCAAACAAGGATCATTCTACTATCAATATGTATGTCACCAGGTACCTTTAATAAGTGAAAGCAAACGCACCTGCGCCTCAAGAAACACTTCCAGATTGAACAGAGCAGGTAGATCATCTTCCTCAAAGGGACTGCGAAATCTCGTGATTCGCACTCTACGCCTAAACATTACAAAATCAATGAAAGAATAACAAAGAGATCCCACCTGAACTCTAGCACATCCCTCTCCAAAGCAGGCAAGTCCAATTCCTTGGCCACCATCTCGAGAACTTCTGCGTTGTCAAATTCTCAAATCATAGGGTAAATATCAAAACAAAAAGGAAACCACTCACTGATGAGGCTTCCGTCGAGAGAGTACAGGTACTCGGTGAAGACAGAGAGTGCTTCGTCGTTCAGGGGCTGAACAATCAGTGTGGAATGGTAATTAGGAAGAACTCACGATGCGAACGATCCTCCAGCCATTGTGCATGGGCGCACTGAGCAGCAGCCGCTCGAGCTTGGTGCTCGAAGCGGCAACCACAACGGAGTGAACACGGGCCTTCTCTCGCCCCTCGGTCGTCATCAGGATCGTGTCCGTGAACCAGCCGCGTCTGAAGGAATATAGAAAGTCACAACAACTAGCATGGGTTGTGCTTAGATTCACATTAGCTGATTCGTACGTATCCCCACATCGAAAGCCAATTTCACTTTTCTGTTGTCAATATTGAGAGTTTAAGAAACGAATCGTATCAATCATTCGTAACATTCGTTTCATTCGTAACAACAAGTGTGAATCTGAACACTACACATGTAAAGCACGATCAAACAAATGTAAATGTGTCATTAATGTTTTGCTCATTCCACTTAAAGAAAAAACATTTAAAAAAAATTCCCTCACCTCCACAATGCAGTCATACTCCCGTGTCTGTTCTCCAGTTTGAGCTGGGGCCACACGTTCCCTTCCTGAACATGATAATTAAATACTGTAATACTGAGAGGGATGGAGAGAGGGAAGAAGAGAGACTGACCTATTCCAGCTAGCTAATTGATACATGTAATTAGTAGCTAATTTAACTTGATACGTATCACGATATGTATAATTCCTTTTATGGCTACATGATTTATATATGTATGTATATGTATCAAGTTCTCGAGTACGAAATGTTTAAAATATGATTCCAAAAGTACTACAGTGGACATCGGCAACGCACCATCGCTGCGGCGCCGCAGCGGCCAACCGGAACGACCAGCTGAAACAGAGAGAACATGAGCGACATTAGAATAAAGAGTGAATAAACTCGCGATATACGAGATATACAGATAAACAGTTAAACAGATATAGAGATATACAGAGGTGGTCAGTCAAACAGCTCGTTTTGGTGTCAAATTCGGTCAACGGATCCACAGCGGGCCTTTTTCGGGTCTCCATTGAGCTACAGAAATATATAAATTGGTGACATCGAAAGCTCTAACTCTTATTGCATATCTACGTGAGCGGCGAGCTAAAAAGACAAGTCAAGCGTTTCTGTTATTATCGATAACGATCGATATCAGTTGATCATCGTAATCTGAATTTCACAGAGTCATCCGAATACTGTGTCGATAGATCAGCGACAACAACAATAATTTCTCCTTTCGCTCATCGCACGCAACTGCTATGACTAGGAACTGCTATCCGCTCAGGAGAAGCTGGAATTTAAGGGTGTTACGACTCAAAACTGGGATAAGAAAACATTTCAATCGGTAATGGTTTTATTATAACAGATAGATAATTCCAAAAAACTGGAGTTCTGTAGCTTTACAGATTCCGATTTTCTAGAAGAGGGATTTGGTCAGCTTCGGCCGAATTTGACCACAATATGGCGAAATGTGGATAAAAGGGGGACGTTTTACTGACCACCTCTGTAGATAAAAAGCTACGGCAAATGACACGAAATAGTACAAGAGACAATCCACACGGGAAACGTATGATCATGAATCATACGTTTCCCGAAGTTGCACGATAAAAAGACAACAAACGCGTAATATGACGCAAATAAAAGCTGTATGGCAAAAGAACTCCGTACGCACACAAAGATAATGCCTTTAGATATAGATAATATAGATAAATATAGATGATAGATAAATATAGATAAAAATAGAAGAAAAAGGTACAATATAGGTATAGATAAATACTTATAGGTATAGATAAAAATAGATAAATATAAATAAGAAGCGAAGCCGCCTTGTCGGCGTTGTCGCGAAAAGGGCTACTGATAGAACCAGGTGAAGAAAAAGAAGAGAGAAAGAGAACACCTGGTACTGCGTAGTCGCAGCAAGAAATATTCTCGCCACAGACTGTCATTATCTGTTAAAAAGTACTTGCGTAAAGAGAATCAGTTTGTCTTGACTCAATTCAACAAAAGCGCATGTATAAATGTTTACAAAGACGAACACAAACCTGCACCTCTCTCGCTGTCCATCTCTCTCTCTCTCTCTCTCTCTCTCTATCTCTATCTATCTATCTATCTATCTCTCTCTTCTCAGTCTTCATTTCTCTCTCTCTAATACTGACACTATTTATTTGTTGTGTTATTTTATTTCAACTGTTAGTGTCAACAGTCCGGTATGCGCAGGTTTGTGTTAGTATTTGTAAGCATTTATACATGCGCTTTTTTGAATTGAGTCAAGACAAACTGATTCTCTTTACGCAAGTACTTTTTAACAGATAATATATGTGCTTTTGTTGAATTTCATAGAAATTTCCTCTGTTACAGATTGCCAAGCTCTGTCGTTCATTAGTATGCACAGAAAGATAGAGAACACATTGTAACGGGGTAGCAAGCATTGAAATCGTGTTTGTTGCTTATATGCAACTATATTTTTTGGGTACTGTATAGAAACGCTTCGAAACGACTTTTCTCTCTGTCTTTTCGTTCGCCGCTGCGTAAGTGCATATGTCATTCATCGGCGCTCTCTGCCGAAAGCGTACTCTCTCGCGCGCTCTCTCTTGCGTCCCGCAGAGAACGCGAGAGAGTACGCTTTCGGCAGAGAGTCAGAGTGACTGGAAACGACACCCACACACACACACGTTGGCCTCTCGCCTCATGGGAGCGCGAGATCGCTCATAACTTCTTTCGGAGAAACGATACAAAGATGCCCGCAATCAATGATAAGGCCTACGGAACGGTGCGAATCTGACTAACATGAATTGGATGAGTTCACATTGTTGCTAACATGATCTTTGGATATCGGTTTTAGAAAATTCTGGCGCGAGCCCTATTTTAAGCGAAAAGAGAGGGCGCTGCGCTCTCTCTAATTCCTTGACGTACCCCTCACATTTTGTTTACATTTTATTTACATTTTGGTACATTTAGGATAGGACATTTTGGATAGTAAGTTATGGATATCGAGATAGGGGTACAAATGCAAAAGCGTGGCCTGTGATCTGTGCTAGATCTCACGCGAGTCGTGAACGACTAGCACGCTAGTCAAGAGCGGGGAAATGGCAAAGATAAAAATTACACGCTGTTCATCCGCGTGCGAATCGCGTGAGGATGAAGATAATGCGAGGACGGGGGAATAACGCGCACGAACGGCTTAGACAGAAATTTCTTCATATACATACAAAATTAGGCCAATTCTCGAATACGGCAGTGAAGTATTTTGTCTAATGAACAAAGCTTTCACGAATAATTTGGAAAAGACACAGCGAAAATTGACTGGTTTTTTTTCCACAAATGAGCTACGCGAGCCGTCTTGAGTCTCTCCAATTAGTATTAGAAACACTATATATGCGTAGAAAAAACAACCTCACTCTAACAAATAGCTAATTTTTCAATAAAAAAAGTCGGTTATGTCCTATGTATTTCATACATACTGTATGTTGGTGTGGTGGTGTGACTTCCATAATAGCTATGACTCGAAAAAGAAACGGTCTATTTCACGTTAATAAATAGACAAAACACGCTTAACAAAGACAAACATTTTTTTGAGGATTTGGTAAAATCGGTGTTTGAGCTCAAAACTCAGTACTGAAATTGTAATTCAAATTGAATGACATGTAGAAAAAGTAGATATAACTATGTGTTCGCTCTTTTGAAACTTCAAACATTGAAATCAGTAGTGAAATTGTAAAACCATGTCAAACGAATGAAATAACGAGGCTCGTCTGATCGAGAGAATCAATTTGACATATTGAAATCACAAATTAGTTCACTCCTTGACCTTTTACAACCGTCTCATGTCAGCGCCGGCTCGCATCACTTTGGTCGCGACGACAACAGACGGCTGACGAAGGGTGCAAGTATGGTCATTTATTTCTCACTACGAAATGAAAACTTCGCGGCTCGTTTTCGACATGTTCCATTCATTTTAGAATGTGATTTAATCAGGAAAAGTTATTATATTTTGATATTCGTTCACGTGGCACGTGGCATTCTCGGTTTATACACGAAATTAAGAAGGGTGTGTTCCTTTGAACGACGGAATGTTGAGGCGAGTTTTTGACGCCGTGGCGTGGAGCGGATGGTGAAATGGTGAACAATGACATTGCGAAAAAGTACGACCTACTCTACTAACTAGCGTCGGCAGAAATTTGATCCGCGGCCAGAGAACGGTGTTTCGGGCTGTGGGAAATTATAAAATTGATCGCGATTGCGGAACGCACCACGCGAGAACCGTTCGAGATGCAGCTAGCTCGCGCGCAGCGAGAAGTGGCGAAAACGCGCGCGACAAAAGTTCCCTTTGATCGTTTTCAAACAAACAAAAAAAACGTTACCATATGTCGGCGAGAGAGCGCATGACGGCATGAGTGCTCGTCGTCCGGAATCTCTTCCGGATCCAGCAGGCGATGCTGCTGCATCGGTCTCTCCCTCCCCTCACTCACATTAAACCCTTGCATGGGTGGTGCTCCGAGGGCGGCTGCGAGTCCCCCTCCTCCCTGCTGCATGCCCATTCCCATCTCCATCTTCCCTCCTCCCATCATCTGCTGCTGCATCTGATCCATCGAACCCCCGGGGCCACTCATGTCCATCGAGTCTGCAACCAATCGTGTCACCACACACACTACACAAAATGGAACAGTTTCCGTTTCGATGAGTCACTATAGTCGAATTGGATCCTATATGCCATCCGTGACATTTCACGTGTTGTGCAATTTTGTGCTGCACAACATGCAATTCTTCAAATATCCACATGCAATTCTTCAAATATCCACATGCAATTCTTCAAATATATTCATGAGAAGGAATCGAACCCGAGACAGCACGCAACGATTGAGTTCTGGCGGCGCGCATAACCACTACGCCATTGGCGCTTGTGCTGAGAGGTCTTTGAATTTCAAAGATTTACTTGCTCGTCATATCTTTTCATAGTGCACTGAAAAGGCCAGTGGAGCTATATGGGCTCTCTCTTCGAATTCTAAACCACCGTCTCCATGGCGTAATGGTAGTGGGCGCCGCCAGCACACAATCGCTGCGCGCTGACTCGGGTTCGATTCCTACTCATGAAAGCGTTTTGGATATTTGAAGACCTGCACGTTGTGCTGCATAAAAGTGCACAACATGTGAATTGTCACGGATGGCATATACGATCCAATCCGACTATATCACCCATCATGCTATCATTGTATGTCGGAATCATGCTGATAAGCAGCAACAATAAACAATATGTCACGCAGAGAACAGTAAAGAAGTAAGAATGCGACTTACCCTATCCACCATGTCCTCCTCGTTCAGACTGTCCTCCCTCGTTGGATGCCTTGGTGAGTGCCTCGGTCGCCGCCTGTCGCTTCGCCTTAGCATCCAGTGCCAGCGCCTCCCTGCAATGCACAACGGTTAGTATTATCAAAAATTTTATGTATCAATATCCCTACAATTTCCAAAATCAAGTGGCATCTCATTGCTGATGATATCAGAATATTCAACCAGTGCATTCATTACATACGTTTCACACCTATGCAATACTCTTCTCAATAATGTGTCGTTCGAAGACAGAATTCAAACCAACATAGAGAAAAATGGCTGATAGTTTTTTTTATAATTATTAACATTACTTGACAATCAACTTCCATTATATCCCATTGCCCAGTCCACCCGAGAAACAGAGCCGACAGCTGGTCCTCCACACATTGCATGTACTGCTGAGCATAGTGTGAACGGACAAGGTGTGACAATATCAATCGATAATCACTCGATCCCACCTGTAGCCGTGCCACCATCGTCTTGTCGTCCACGTATCGGCCGATGACGTTGAGGAAGTCGGCAGTCGTCGAGCCGCCCATCTGAGAGTACTTGCTGCCGCCGAGGGGGCGGGGGCCTGTCAAGGAGAGAATAAACAACATGTAAACAAGACAAACAAACAAGTAAACAACTCACCAATCAGCAGGCACAGGCACCCGTCTCGCAGTTGGTCGCGAATCAGGGAAATGTGGCGGCCGAATCGCATGCGCTCGTACGTCCTGCAAACACGAGATAAAATAATTCAGGAAAAATTTCAACGCCATCAAACCCAAGTTGTTACAATTTCATATATGATACGTTTCAAACACACATCGAGTCCCAGTTGGAAAGACGCACAGCAATCCATGCTTCGACTCAGTTCACCCGCACAACAGACACTTATTGGATCTCTGACTACTAGTTGTATGTCCCCCACACCCCCTCGTGCCCACTGACTGGCTGAGTGCGTCCATGTACTTGCTCGTCTTGTCCCACATGCCCGATCCATCCGGCACCACAGCCACCCACAGCACGTCCTTCGGCTGGTCGATCGTACCCAGAGACAGCTGCTCTCACATCCGAAGCCAGAGACCACGAATCAAATAAAACTATAATTAGATTAGATCAAACTCAGATGCGATAAACACCTAGTACACAATCAAGCTCGTCGTACCTGTGGGCTGGCCTTGGTGGCTTCCTTCTCGGTGGCGACGATGACGTAGGGCACGGGCTCCGGTTCGACGAGATCGTCGTCTCCGGGCACGGGCCGGGTGCTCTTGCCTGCCAAGGCCCGTCACGTCAGAGGACCCTCCACGATGCTCGATGGGAGAGCACGTACTCGAAGTAATCCAAGATGGCCGTGCAGTCAGACGACACTACCACTGGCTGCAATCGGCTGGCATACGTTTCAGATCATATATATATAAGTATGTATATTATGATAAATCAGGCTAATACCGAAAATCCGAATTTAGTTAGTATAGAGACTGAAAGTTAAAATGAACGAACAAACTTTAATTTAATTGTCATACTTCCACGTAAAACGCGCAAATGAAAAGTGGACGCGGAACACGCACCTTCAGTGCCCTGTCGGCATGCGCGGCGAATGCAGTGGCCTGCTGCACGAGGGCGCCCATGTCGGGGTGCTGACACAGGGTGCGCAGCAGGTCCAACAGGTTCATGTCCGCCCGCGAAGACGAGTCGAACCACACCTGACCCGACGCATACGTACGACTGTTCACCTGAAATAGTGCCTAACAATACAAATTCAAAATATGAGCAAATACGTTACACGACCCTAACAAGATCAACCATAAAAAAGTCACAGGCAATGTTAATGGTCTGCATTTTTTTCCAAAGAAAGGAATAATAACACTGTGTGTGCTGACCTGGACCTGAGCGACGGCATAGTCGAGTTCGGTCGCCTCCTTGGCATCCTCCCCGAACAGACCAGCACACATGGACAGATAGCGGTGGCGGACCGCGCTGCAACAAACAACACATCTCACTCTGTCCGAGTTCCGCCCATCCCGACCCCGCCCACCTGAATCCGCAGCAGCACGTGTTTGCCTCTCCGTCCTGGACGTGGAATCCGCTCCAAGGGTGGAGCTCGCGCGCCTGTCTCTCGGCCGGCAGTCGGAGCACCTCGTGCGGGTCAGGTACATGCCCAGCTCCCTGCAAACAACAGCAAACGTTCTCTTTCAACTTTGTCATAGCTGACACTTCAACAAATATCAATGCATCAATCCTCCGGTCCCTCTACGTTCACACACACAATACACAATTCTATAAACGCAAATGTCGTCCAATTTTGACTCGCCCTTTACAGTGACCAAACCAGATTCACTTCTCGACAGGTGATATTTCTCCTCCCTGCCTTCTCTCTTCCCCCCTCTCTCTCTCCCCTCATCCATCTCTTTATCTCTCTCTCTCTCCCTCCCCTCACCTCGCCCTGATGTTTGTGTTGCAGGAGCAGATGGGACACGAGTCGAACACACTGTTGTAGTGCCAGGTCCAGCACAGTGTCCCATAAAAACGTGAAATTTTTTCAAATAAGTTTTTTTTAATACTTGACGAAATACAGAAAATACTAAACATATGTAGTATGTTTTCTCTGCCCACGTATTACAACTCTATGCACTACATTTCTAATATTCTCTCCTTTGTCGTATGACCGCATGTGAAACTCCAAACGTACCTGTAGCAAGAATGTCATGACGACGCTGGTTCCCTCGGCCACCTTGCTCTCCACTGCCTTCTCCATCCCACCACCGCCCATTCCACTCAGTCCAGCCATGCCAGACTGCAGCTTGCTGTCCATACGGAGCCGCACCCACCATCTAAACAATACAATCAAAATGGTATCGGTATCGTATCATTAATGGTCGCGTTCACGCTTCTCAGTCGTGACTATGCAGGTTCAGAGTCTGCCAGAGACAAAGTCATTGTAATCAAAACATACAGAACTATGATTAACCACAACAAACCTGCTTGCCCATGGGGCGCATCTGTCCTGGCTGGGGACTGCTGTCCGTACTGCGGCCCTCCTCCATACATGTCTCCTCCCATCCCACCCATCCCCATCGGACCACCCATCGGAGGCTGCATACCACCCCTGCATGCCCATTCCACCACCCTGAAATACACACTTCTACATGGTGGTCAATAGAATGAATAGAAGGTGCTCACCTGCATTCCAGCATGCATGCCGGTGCGGGACCGTATCCAGGCTGCATACCGTATCCCTGGGGAGGCGCATGCCACGTCTGTACATCATCTGCTGCTGCGGGCCGCCGTACGGCCGTACATCGGGGGACCCATCTGGGGTGCTGCATACCGTTCATCTAAAAGCGATTCTTGTCACAGAGAAAAAGAAAGAGAAAGATAGAAATCGC
The DNA here is from genome assembly GCA_963966185.1 of Rhabditoides inermis. Lineage (NCBI taxonomy): Eukaryota > Metazoa > Nematoda > Chromadorea > Rhabditida > Rhabditidae > Rhabditoides > Rhabditoides inermis. The sequence continues at coordinate 10,721 of CAWZYM010000211.1, read as the reverse complement.
ACTCACCTGCTGTGCCATGTACTGTGGATGTTGTGGATGTTGCTGGATTGGATAGCCTGCCGGCCCCATCTGTGCTCCTCCCATCTGCATGCCTCCACCACCCATCATACCCATGTTGTATGGGGGCGGGGGCTGGCAGACCGCGGTCTCGCGGGCTGCGGCTGGAGACGAGCCGCCAGCTGCTGCTCCCGAATCAGGTCTTCTGCTGGCCGCCGCCCCCTCTCCACCGCCATCTCACGGATGCGATCCTCCGCCTTCTCGCGTCGAGGCATCAACTGCAACACATTGTATCTGAACAAGACTGCATATGAACAAGGAGGGAACTCTTCTCTCTCTCTCTCTCTCTCTCTCTCTCTCCTCTCTCTTTCCCTCCCTCCCTCCCCTCACTCACATTGAACCCTTGCATGGGTGGTGCTCCGAGGGCGGCTGCGAGTCCCCCTCCTCCCTGCTGCATGCCCATTCCCATCTCCATCTTCCCTCCTCCCATCATCCTGCTGCTGCATCTGATCCATCGAACCCCCGGGCCACTCATGTCCATCGAGTCTGCAACCAATCGTGTCACCACACACACTACACAAAATGGAACAGTTCCGTTTCGATGAGTCACTATAGTCGAATTGGACCCCTATATGCCATCCGTGACATTTCACGTGTTGTGCAATTTTGTGCTGCACAACATAGCAATTCTTCAAATATCCACATGCAATTCTTCAAAGATATTCATGAGAAGGAATCGAACCCGAGACAGCACGCAACGATTGAGTTCTGGCGGCGCGCATAACCACTACGCCATTGGCGCTTGTGCTGGAGAGGTCTTTGAATTTCAAAGATTTACTTGCTCGTCATATCTTTTCATAGTGCACTGAAAAGGCAGTGGAGCTATATGGCTCTCTCTTCGAATTCTAAACCACCGTCTCCATGGCGTAAAGGTAGTGGGCGCCGCCAGCACACAATCGCTGCGCGCTGACTCGGGTTCGATTCCTACTCATGAAAGCGTTTTGGATATTTGAAGACCTGCACGTTGTGCTGCATAAAAGTGCACAACATGTGAATTGTCACGGATGGCATATACGATCCAATCCGACTATATCACCCATCATGCTATCATTGTATGTCGGAATCATGCTGATAAGCAGCAACAATAAACAATATGTCACGCAGAGAACAGTAAAGAAGTAAGAATGCGACTTACCCTATCCACCATGTCCTCCTCGTTCAGACTGTCCTCCCTCGTTGGATGCCTTGGTGAGGGCCTCGGTCGCCGCCTGTCGCTTCGCCTTAGCATCCAGTGCCAGCGCCTCCCTGCAATGCACAACGGTTAGTATTATCAAAAATTTTATGTATCAATATCCCTACAATTTACAAAATCAAGTGGCATCTCATTGCTGATGATATCAGAATATTCAACCAGTGCATTCATTACATACGTTTTCACACCTATGCAATACTCTTCTCAATAATGTGTCGTTCGAAGACAGAATTCAAACCAACATAGAGAAAAAATGGCTGATAGTTTTTTTTATAATTATTAAACATTACTTGACAATCAACTTCCATTATATCCCATTGCCCAGTCCACCCGAGAAACAGAGCCGACAGCTGGTCCTCCACACATTGCATGTACTGCTGAGCATAGTGTGAACGGACAAGGTGTGACAATATCAATCGATAATCACTCGATCCCACCTGTAGCCCGTGCCACCATCGTCTTGTCGTCCACGTATCGGCCGATGACGTTGAGGAAGTCGGCAGTCGTCGAGCCGCCCATCTGAGAGTACTTGCTGCCGCCGAGGGGGCGGGGGCCTGTCAAGGAGAGAATAAACAACATGTAAACAAGACAAACAAACAAGTAAACAACTCACCAATCAGCAGGCACAGGCACCCGTCTCGCAGTTGGTCGCGAATCAGGGAAATGTGGCGGCCGAATCGCATGCGCTCGTACGTCTGCAAACACGAGATAAAATAATTCAGGAAAAAATTTCAACGCCATCAACACCCAAGTTGTTACAATTTCATATATGATACGTTTCAAACACACATCGAGTCCCAGTTGGAAAGACGCACAGCAATCCATGCTTCGACTCAGTTCACCCGCACAACAGACACTTATTGGGATCTCTGACTACTAGTTGTATGTCCCCCACACCCCCTCGTGCCCACTGACTGGCTGAGTGCGTCCATGTACTTGCTCGTCTTGTCCCACATGCCCGATCCATCCGGCACCACAGCCACCCACAGCACGTCCTTCGGCTGGTCGATCGTACCCAGAGACAGCTGCTCTCACATCCGAAGCCAGAGACCACGAATCAAATAAAACTATAATTAGATTAGATCAAACTCAGATGCGATAAACACCTAGTACACAATCAAGCTCGTCGTACCTGTGGGCTGGCCTTGGTGGCTTCCTTCTCGGTGGCGACGATGACGTAGGGCACGGGCTCCGGTTCGACGAGATCGTCGTCTCCGGGCACGGGCCGGGTGCTCTTGCCTGCCAAGGCCCGTTCACGTCAGAGGACCCTCCACGATGCTCGATGGGAGAGCACGTACTCGAAGTAATCCAAGATGGCCGTGCAGTCAGACGACACTACCACTGGCTGCAATCGGCTGGCATACGTTTCAGATCATATATATATAAGTATGTATATTATGATAAATCAGGCTAATACCGAAAATCCGAATTTAGTTAGTATAGAGACTGAAAGTTAAAATGAACGAACAAACTTTAATTTAATTGTCATACTTCCACGTAAAACGCGCAAATGAAAAGTGGACGCGGAACACGCACCTTCAGTGCCCTGTCGGCATGCGCGGCGAATGCAGTGGGCCTGCTGCACGAGGGCGCCCATGTCGGGTGCTGACACAGGGTGCGCAGCAGGTCCAACAGGTTCATGTCCGCCCGCGAAGGACGAGTCGAACCACACCTGACCCGACGCATACGTACGACTGTTCACCTGAAATAGTGCCTAATAATACAAATTCAAAATATGAGCAAATACGTTACACGACCCTAACAAGATCAACCATAAAAAAGTCACAGGCAATGTTAATGGTCTGCATTTTTTCCAAAGAAAGGAATAATAACACTGTGTGTGCTGACCTGGACCTGAGCGACGGCATAGTCGAGTTCGGTCGCCTCCTTGGCATCCTCCCCGAACAGACCAGCACACATGGACAGATAGCAGTGGCGGACCGCGCTGCAACAAACAACACATCTCACTCTGTCCGAGTTCCGCCCATCCCGACCCCGCCCACCTGAATCCGCAGCAGCACGTGTTTGCCTCTCCGTCCTGGACGTGGAATCCGCTCCAAGGGTGGAGCTCGCGCGCCTGTCTCTCGGCCGGCAGTCGGAGCACCTCGTGCGGGGTCAGGTACATGCCCAGCTCCCTGCAAACAACAGCAAACGTTCTCTTTCAACTTTGTCATAGCTGACACTTCAACAAATATCAATGCATCAATCCTCCGGTCCCTCTACGTTCACACACACAATACACAATTCTATAAACGCACATGTCGTCCAATTTTGACTCGCCCTTTACAGTGACCAAACCAGATTCACTTCTCGACAGGTGATATTTCTCTCCCTGCCTTCTCTCTTCCCCCCTCTCTCTCTCCCCTCATCCATCTCTTTATCTCTCTCTCTCTCCCTCGCTGTGGGAGTACATCATGTGTAGGATTGTTATTGGTGTTAAGCCACGCCCAGGCTCTCTGATCGCATAAAAGCCGGACAGAGAGACTGGGAGTGGAGCCGACTGCTGGGCATGATATCTCGCTAGCAGATAAACACGTGTTCATCAATCGTGTATTGGATTATTGGGGATGGGAAGTGTCGGGATAAAATCCCCCGGCAGCGTGGAGGTCCCTTCGATCTGAATCCCCGTCGCACTATATTGTCTACCATCTACCGCTACACCATCGACAATACCCCATTCCCTATATTCCTATTCGGCCCCGCGGCAGCAGATTTCCTCTTCTACCTGGCTGTATTCCATTCCATTGCCGCCGAGTCTGCCTGTGCGAGTCGTCCGAGCCGAAGACTCTTCTCTGTCGACTCGCCATTGCCGCCGCAGCAGTCGATCACTCGGTGAGAGGTTTCATCTGGATAGCCGGCCTCGTCACCCGCGTTATCAACCTGCTAGCCGAGGATCACCCGCCATCACTACCCGATCAACCATCGACTGCTCTGATCACCCGTGTTCACTGTGACTACTCCTCACACACACCCTGCGTCGCCCGTGCCTCGCTCTCCGATTCACCGCCGCTCGGTGGCCGCTCAACAGCTGATACGACTGGCCACACAACAACTCGCTGCTGAGACTAATTGAGCTGCACTCGGCTCTCAATTGACACAACAACAAGACGATTCTTCAACTCTCCTGGATTGTTCACTGCTTCCGACCGCCGCACAGACACACAGCCGTGATCTGCCACACTTTTGATTTATTGATGCTGATCCTCCGACTCACCCGAGCTACCATGAAGAGAGCCGAGCAACCAAGAAAAGGGAGCGGAGGACTACTATTACGGTGGAGGCTGGATCGAGAAGAGGAACCCCCGAAGCTGAAGTCGTCTGCATCGACAACGGAGGGACAACTTCGCTGCAGATCAACTACATAAAGAAGAAAGGATGAAATGATTTCACATTATATTGACTGCACTTATTCACTATCGTTAGATGCATTGTTGAGATTCGTTTAATTCGCATAATAGCTGAGCCGGAGCTTCATCTTAAGGGGGTAGGACGCTGTGGGAGTACATCATGTGTAGGATTGTTATTGGTGTTAAGCCACGCCCAGGCTCTCGGATCGCATAAAAGCCGGACAGAGAGACTGGGAGTGGAGCCGACTGCTGGGCATGATATCTCGCTAGCAGATAAACACGTGTTCATCAATCGTGTATTGGATTATTGGGGATGGGAAGTGTCGGGATAAAATCCCCCGGCAGCGCCCTCCCTCACCTCGCCCTGATGTTTGTGTTGCAGGAGCAGATGGGACACGAGTCGAACACACTGTTGTAGTGCAGGTCCAGCACAGTGTCCCATAAAAACGTGAAATTTTTTCAAATAAGTTTTTTTTAATACTTGACGAAATACAGAAAATACTAAACATATGTAGTATGTTTTCTCTGCCCACGTATTACAACTCTATGCACTACATTTCTAATATTCTCTCCTTTGTCGTATGACCGCATGTGAAACTCCAACGTACCTGTAGCAAGAATGCCATGACGACGCTGGTTCCCTCGGCCACCTTGCTCTCCACTGCCTTCTCCATCCCACCACCGCCCATTCCACTCAGTCCAGCCATGCCAGACTGCAGCTGCTGTCCATACGGAGCCGCACCCACCATCTAAACAATACAATCAAAATGGTATCGGTATCGTATCATTAAATGGTCGCGTTCACGCTTCTCAGTCGTGACTATGCAGGTTCAGAGTCTGCCAGAGACAAAGTCATTGTAATCAAAACATACAGAACTATGATCAACCACAACAAACCTGCATGCCCATGGGGCGCATCTGTCCTGGCTGGGACTGCTGTCCGTACTGCGGCCCTCCTCCATACATGTCTCCTCCCATCCCACCCATCCCCATCGGACCACCCATCGGAGGCTGCATACCACCCTGCATGCCCATTCCACCACCCTGAAATACACACTTCTACATGGTGTCAATAGAATGAATAGAAGGTGCTCACCTGCATTCCAGCATGCATGCCGGGTGCGGGACCGTATCCAGGCTGCATACCGTATCCCTGGGGAGGCGGCATGCCATGTCTGTACATCATCTGCTGCTGCGGGCCGCCGTACGGCCGTACATCGGGGGACCCATCTGGGGTGGCTGCATACCGTTCATCTAAAAGCGATTCTTGTCACAGAGAAAAAGAAAGAGAAAGATAGAAATCGCACTCACCTGCTGTGCCATGTACTGTGGATGTTGTGGATGTTGCTGGATTGGATAGCCTGCCGGCCCCATCTGTGCTCCTCCCATCTGCATGCCTCCACCACCCATCATACCCATGTTGTATGGGGGCGGGGCTGGCAGACCGGGTCTCGCGGGCTGCGGCTGGAGACGAGCCGCCAGCTGCTGCTCCCGAATCAGGTCCTTCTGCTGGCCGCCGCCCCCTCTCCACGCCATCTCACGGATGCGATCCTCCGCCTTCTCGCGTCGAGGCATCAACTGCAACACATTGTATCTGAACAAGACTGCATATGAACAAGGAGGGAACTCTTCCTCTCTCTCTCTCTCTCCTCTCTCTTTCCCTCCCTCCCTCCCCTCACTCACATTGAACCCTTGCATGGGTGGTGCTCCGAGGGCGGCTGCGAGTCCCCCTCCTCCCTGCTGCATGCCCATTCCCATCTCCATCTTCCCTCCTCCCATCATCTGCTGCTGCATCTGATCCATCGAACCCCCGGGGCCACTCATGTCCATCGAGTCTGCAACCAATCGTGTCACCACACACACTACACAAAATGGAACAGTTTCCGTTTCGATGAGTCACTATAGTCGAATTGGATCCTATATGCCATCCGTGACATTTCACGTGTTGTGCAATTTTGTGCTGCACAACATGCAATTCTTCAAATATCCACATGCAATTCTTCAAATATATTCATGAGAAGGAATCGAACCCGAGACAGCACGCAACGATTGAGTTCTGGCGGCGCGCATAACCACTACGCCATTGGCGCTTGTGCTGAGAGGTCTTTGAATTTCAAAGATTTACTTGCTCGTCATATCTTTTCATAGTGCACTGAAAAGGCCAGTGGAGCTATATGGGCTCTCTCTTCGAATTCTAAACCACCGTCTCCATGGCGTAATGGTAGTGGGCGCCGCCAGCACACAATCGCTGCGCGCTGACTCGGGTTCGATTCCTACTCATGAAAGCGTTTTGGATATTTGAAGACCTGCACGTTGTGCTGCATAAAAGTGCACAACATGTGAATTGTCACGGATGGCATATACGATCCAATCCGACTATATCACCCATCATGCTATCATTGTATGTCGGAATCATGCTGATAAGCAGCAACAATAAACAATATGTCACGCAGAGAACAGTAAAGAAGTAAGAGTGCGACTTACCCTATCCACCATGTCCTCCTCGTTCAGACTGTCCTCCCTCGTTGGATGCCTTGGTGAGTGCCTCGGTCGCCGCCTGTCGCTTCGCCTTAGCATCCAGTGCCAGCGCCTCCCTGCAATGCACAACGGTTAGTATTATCAGAAATTTTATGTATCAATATCCCTACAATTTCCAAAATCAAGTGGCATCTCATTGCTGATGATATCAGAATATTCAACCAGTGCATTCATTACATACGTTTCACACCTATGCAATACTCTTCTCAATAATGTGTCGTTCGAAGACAGAATTCAAACCAACATAGAGAAAAATGGCTGATAGTTTTTTTTATAATTATTAACATTACTTGACAATCAACTTCCATTATATCCCATTGCCCAGTCCACCCGAGAAACAGAGCCGACAGCTGGTCCTCCACACATTGCATGTACTGCTGAGCATAGTGTGAACGGACAAGGTGTGACAATATCAATCGATAATCACTCGATCCCACCTGTAGCCGTGCCACCATCGTCTTGTCCACGTATCGGCCGATGACGTTGAGGAAGTCGGCAGTCGTCGAGCCGCCCATCTGAGAGTACTTGCTGCCGCCGAGGGGGCGGGGGCCTGTCAAGGAGAGAATAAACAACATGTAAACAAGACAAACAAACAAGTAAACAACTCACCAATCAGCAGGCACAGGCACCCGTCTCGCAGTTGGTCGCGAATCAGGGAAATGTGGCGGCCGAATCGCATGCGCTCGTACGTCCTGCAAACACGAGATAAAATAATTCAGGAAAAAAACTCAACGCCATCAAACCCAAGTTGTTACAATTTCATATATGATACGTTTCAAACACACATCGAGTCCCAGTTGGAAAGACGCACACCAATCCATGCTTCGACTCAGTTCACCCGCACAACAGACACTTATTGGATCTCTGACTACTAGTTGTATGTCCCCCACACCCCCTCGTGCCCACTGACTGGCTGAGTGCGTCCATGTACTTGCTCGTCTTGTCCCACATGCCCGATCCATCCGGCACCACAGCCACCCACAGCACGTCCTTCGGCTGGTCGATCGTACCCAGAGACAGCTGCTCTCACATCCGAAGCCAGAGACCACGAATCAAATAAAACTATAATTAGATTAGATCAAACTCAGATGCGATAAACACCTAGTACACAATCAAGCTCGTCGTACCTGTGGGCTGGCCTTGGTGGCTTCCTTCTCGGTGGCGACGATGACGTAGGGCACGGGCTCCGGTTCGACGAGATCGTCGTCTCCGGGCACGGGCCGGGTGCTCTTGCCTGCCAAGGCCCGTCACGTCAGAGGACCCTCGACGATGCGAGACGCAGACTGCTGCACACGACGCACAGACTGGAAGCCATACATGTGGTATATAATTAAGAGACAGAAAATGTGGTGTACATTAGGAACGTACTTTCGTACTAGGTACGTACTAGGTGTACTTTCGGAAAATTTGTACGTGTGTACTTTCCAGGTTATCGTTTTCATAATTTATAATACCGGAAAAAAATTTATGCGACGCCGACGACACTATTCGCCCGCATTCAGATGAAGAAATGGAGAGGACTTTGTTTGGAAAGCATTTCCAGAGTACTAAAGTTGTGATAATGTTTTTGTACATATACATTCAGAGACTTCAGAGATTTATCCGGTATCGTTAGAGCTGTACATGACATTGCAATCACAACAATATGAATGGAAGCATGCAGTAGGGCCAAGATCTTGGTAGGCTAACGCCGGGGGAATACAGTTTAGCATTAGAGGTTAGTGGTGGACGACGATTCTTGATCGATACTCAATCGATAATCAGCCAAATCCATTAGAGTACCATGGTAGACGGTGGAGGGCTCCAGGTGTTCCTTTCCTCCCACGTAATCGCATGTATCTCCTCGAGCCAGTAGTACTGCATCCTCGTGAGCTTCTGCATCGCCTTGCTCAAGGGTACTCGCGCAGGACCATTTATTCGAACCGACCGCACAGCGCGGGGAAAGAAGAAATAATATACATATATGTTATTGCCTATACATATATGTTGGAATCTACACTACTTAATAGAAAGTCTGGCTCACCCCGATTGTCCGATTTCTCCCCACATTGTACTATTTACAACATTAACTCCAACGTTTAGGTGGAAGAAATGCGTGCATATTTGCATCTCATGTATGCACACCTGCCTCGCATACCTTGCCGGCCTTGCCCAATTTGAGGGCGAGCTGCTTGTCGGCCGTATCCGAGTACCGAGCAGATCGTCGATTCGAGAGCCATGTGTGCGACAAGGCCCCCTACCTCCTCCCCGCCACTATTCTCGTTGTACGCCCTCTCAATCTTGGCGTTCGGGTCGAAGCTGAACTCTAAAATGGCATTCAGGTACACAAAATGTGTTTTCACTTACCCAGCACCTCCCTCGGATCCTCGCAGCCATCTACCGAGACGGGATGAGGCGTCTGCGCGCGGCACCACTTGCAGTGTGGTGAACTGGAAGCGGGCTGCCTGTTGGGGTCATAACCGCTCAGATCACCAGACGACGCACGCGCTCACCGGTGAGAACTAAAGAAAGGTAACATACCACAGAACACTGGAATATGCATTATACATATTGTTTTACAATTGACCTTTTTACAATGAAACCCATCTTGGCGTTGATGATGGAGACGAGCGAAGCGTAGACACGCACGAAACGCGCCTGCGCAGCCAGCAAAACTGCGAGCCAGGAGACCCCTGAAATATAATGGATACAAAGCAAACCGGACAAACGACTCACTTGTCGCGCAGCACGTTCTCCCTCTGCAGCTCGCGCATCACCGCATCCACGTTGGTGGTGTGCACCTGAAGGTAATGATTGTGGTAGATGCTCAACTTGTTCACAGCGGCCCGGAAGCTTCTTCGTAGTCGCAGCTAGTTCAGACCCTGGTACTCGTCCGTGCTTGAAGGCTACATAGATGGGATGCTGACTCACCCAATCATGGTTGCTGAGGGGTTTCTTGAGGCGCTTGGCAGTCGGGAAGTACGAGCGTCGTGCGGACGACCTATAGAGCACACTGGGCTGGAGTCAATTATAAATGATAAAATAATAAAATGAACTATTTCATAACAAAAGGAAAGAAAAAAAAACAGATGAAGAAAGATTGTCGGCCACCATTTTTCTCATGTTTACACTTACAACGTTTAGAGCGTAAACTGCCGTTAGTTCAAAGTCATCTGTACCGTGTTGAAAAAATATGAACTTTTTTTTCTTTTTGTTATGATATAGTTCATTTTATTATTTATATTTATTAATTGACTCCAGCCTACTGTGCTCGTCTTCCGCACGACGCTCGTACTTCCCGACTGCCTAGCGACTCTAGTGTTTACATCTTGTGTTCGTGCCCAGGCATGGGCATCTTGGAATCGCTCGGAGCCATTGAGAGGAGACGTCGCATGGTGAGGAAAGAGCTGGAAACGGGAAGTTGGAGATTCTCCCCCCCCCCCTCTCCCTCTCTCTCCCTTTCTCTCCCTCTCTCTCTCTCTCTCTCTCTCTCTCTCTTTCTCTTTCTCTTTCTCTTTCTCTTTTCTCTTTCTCTTTCTCTTTCTCTTTCTCTTTCTCTTTCTCTTCTCTTTCTCTTTCTCTTTCTCTTTCTCTTTCTCTTTCTCTTT
>CAWZYM010000210.1:197500-298733 GCA_963966185.1 Rhabditoides inermis | reverse complement strand
GAATCGACCTATGCAGCGTAAACCACTGTACCATATGCATGTACCAAACCCTAGTCAACCCTCACTGCCACAAAAAGAAGGCGATACTGTTCCTCGCGCTCATCACAATAATCCCCGGTACGCTTCTGGCGCTACTGATTCGCTGCAGGCAACGCATAAAGAAGGCATGGAGGGATAGGACAATGTGCAGACGATCTGCTGGATGTTGCGCAAGAACCGCTGCGTGCTGCGTGCGGAGGAAGAAAAAGGACATTCCCCGACCAGCCGAAGAAGAGGAAACAACCGAAAACATGCTAGACGAGAGGGTAGAAGAGACGCAGGTTGACGTTGAAAGGAGAGAGTCAGACGACATGAGCGGAATCAGCAGATACACCCCAATCCCATTCAACGTGCAGCAACCAACGTGCATCATACGAAGCGACCGATCAGTGAGGTACTCTAAACGCCCACTGTCCATGTCACTCTCGACCCTCACCCAGATCGCGATAGCAGTAAGCTTTATCACAGCATGTACCGCCGAGACATGCGATAAGACGACCCCAATTACGACCGAGGCCATAACGTGCTCACGGGACTCATGCTCAACCCAAACGTCAATCAACATGTTCTTTACGAGTATCGATCGAACAGTGTGCATAAACATTGAATACCCCGGTAAGAAAATGCAAAAGACGATGATTCGCTTGAAAGACGTGACATGGACCTGTGGAGCCTCTCGCACTCTGTACACCAGAAACATAACGACAAAAACTGAGTCGATTAGAAGATGTGCGGGGAGCGGATTGTGTACCGGAGGCAAATGCAACGACATCGATCAGGACACAATCATTAGCGAGTTTAGCGAAGCGAACAAGTACAGCGGGGCAACATACTGTACAAACAAATGCGGATTCCTCCTGTGCAAGTGTCTCACACTGTCAAGCAGCTGCCTATACTACAGAGTATACGCTAAGCCAACGACATACGATTTAGTGGAAATTATCGAGTGCAACTATTGGGTGCCTGAAGTTTCACTAGAAGTAACAACGGTCCCACCCCACGGAGAAAAGACGATTGAGACAGTGAAGCTTGTCGATAGCATGGCCACGAGTATAAACAAAAAGGTATACAACGGATCGACAATGAAATTGATTCACTTCGACTCACCACGAGTTAAACTAGACAAATTTCTGCGCATAAACAAAGAAATCGCACACATCCGACAAGAAGAAGCGGATCCAGTTCTGCGATGCTCTAACGCAACTCACTGCACGTTTATAGATCGATGCAGGTGCGATTTCGCAGACGACAATGCTTTATGCCGATGCCCAGATACCGACTACTACTCGCTCCTCCGTGATCCAAACAACATGTTGCCAACCATAGGCGAAGGGTTTGAATTGAAGGTAACGTCGCAAGTGAAGCCGCAATTGATTACAACACGCGACGCGCTGCACATTCAATTCAACATCCAAGAACGACTAAACCTGTCATATTCCCAATACGACACTCCCTGCCGGGTGAGTGACGTGTCCCCCATAACCGGATGCTTCAACTGCCTCAAAGGGGCAAAATTCAAACTAAGATGTCATTCGGAAGTACCGGGAGCCGCCCAGATACAATGTACGGACAATTTTGTAGACACAATTCAATGTGACAAAACCGGTCACGTGACTAAGATCAGACGCTATTTCGAAGAGCGCGAGGTCAAAGAGTCGTGTACTGTGCATTGCGGAGGGAAATCGATCGCAATCGCAACAACCGGTGAGCTAGACTACATTGAGGGCAGCATACCAATGGCAAACACAGCCAAGGGCACAACGTACATCGCTCCAGAAACTATCGGGATATGGGACCAGCTGTGCGAAACAGTCGAAAAGACTATCAGGTTTCTGAGAGCGATGGACGAGTGGCTACCGATTATCCTCGCAATAGCAATAATTATCTTCCTCATCGTGCTATTCTCGCCCACAATATGGCAGCTAAACTGCATGCAATGCCTCAACAGGCAGCAGCCACAAGTACAATTCGCGATGCTGCCAACAGGAATCGCCCACCCAAACCCAAATGAAACCTACTAGTTATCGAATGTGGTGTACAAATTGTATATAATGTATATAATGTGTATAATATGTATAAACTGTCTATACAATTCCATAGTCATTGATACGGGTTCAATTTGCCAGTGAGCATGGGAGGGCGGGTAACCTAGAGAATACGGTAAACCATACCAGTAATACGGTTAATAACCTTGATCTCATAACCAAAAAGAGAAAACGAAAGAGGATAAGACAACGCGCGGAGCCATAATGAATGATGGATGACAGGAGAAGGACGCACGCGCAGCGTATCTTCCCGCCCACCCCCAACGGCATTCATTCCCAAAGACGCCGCGCCGGAGGCACCTCCCCCGGGCATCTCCCCCGACCATCTCTCCCAGACCCAATAAGGGGTCATTGACCCCTCTCTCTCTCTCTCTCTCTCTCTCTCTCTCTCCCTCCATCTATACGACTCGCGGTATAAGCTAACCATAACAAACGCGACTAACCGATCAAACGCGATATCGTATTACGTCATTACCAAAGGTTGCGAGAGATAAATCGCGCATTGCAGGACCGTAACTGATCCCAATCGACTATGTCCAGCCACAAGCACAGCCATCGCAACGACGGTGCCTACCCGAGAAACCGCGCCCGGAACACAGCACCCGACTACCCCCCGACAAGGGATGTGGAAGGAGGACGGCGAAACGGTAAAATAGGCAGCGTCGAGCAATCGAGAAGAAATGAATTGCAGCCCCCGCGACAGCCCAGCAGCTAAGACCCCACTGCGCCGTATGCAGGAAAAACGGGCATGTGGCAATTTCCTGCAAGAGACTATCAGTCATGCCGACGCCAAGGCTCCAGGAGTATGCCGTCGTCTCCGACTTCTGTTTGCTGTGCATGGAGCCTGCACATCAGCCCTGGGCGTGTCACAATCGCGCGGAAAAAACCGTCCAAGAAGGACGTTGCAGGAACAAGCGGTGCATGGCCACTGGCGGTCACCATTGGGGCAGGGTATGCCCCCTCCTGGAGGATGGAGTCGGCGAGGAGGAGTTCAACCGCCTGGTGGAGGAAAGGATTCTCCAGATCGAAGTAAGTGAGGGAAAAAGAGAGAGCCAGAAAGAGAGAGAGAGAGGGCAGGCATAGGATAACCCTCAATTTAGTTCTTGATGACGGGGAAAACGGGACGATGAGGAGGACACGACCGAGGACAAGAACAACGAGGAAGAAGCAACTGAGCTCAAGGTGAGAATGAGAAAGAGAGCGCGAAAGTCGACGATTGGGAGAGAAATAATAGACAAATTATAGGAGAAGCTGTCCGCTCTCCAACGCCAACAAGAGTTGGAAGAACGCGAGCGCAAGCTGCAGGCCAAGAAGGCCGAGCAGGCGCTCAAGGCCATGCGGGATGCAGTAGAGCGTGCGCAGCACGACAAGGAGATCCTGGAGAGGGAAAAAAAAGGCGTTGGAGGAGAGGGTCAGCCAGATTGAGGCCGACCTTCTCGAGACGCCGACTCGCTGATAGCCCTCTCCAGATGCCAGTCGCGCCCGCCACAGTCTCCCTCCGCACCTCCTCGCCAGCCAGCCTACCGCCAGCCTCATCCCATCCTACCTCACTCCAGCTACCCCACCGACCAACATGCACCCACCACTTATATATCGACGGCGACTCAATAACACACCAATCGCCACCAAATAACACCACAACACGAAGCAAGCACAATTATATTCATATCGCACAGATAAAATGAACAAGTGAAGGCAATGTTGAATGTGTTATAAAAATGCGAGCAATAAAGGTTATTAGTTTGTGAATGAACGGAGAAGATCGATCATAGTGTTATCGGAAGGGCGTTGGGAGAGGATGAGGCCGAGGTCACAGAGAGAGTAGGGGAATAGAGAGACGCAGGCGAGTAGACTGAGAGGACGCGCGAGCGCGGGAGGCGCCAGGGGCATCGCGCTGCCCAGCGGCAAAATGAGCGTCACTCACAAAATGGCGACGGCGACGGAAGAGGGTGATGGCAGGAGCAAGGTGAAGAGAGGAACGCGCAGATTCACGAGCAGCTGCGCAGCGTGCAGAGAACGCATGGGATTTCACATTCACTTCCTCCAGCCTATCCACGATCAACCTATGCTCAGACCAAAAATCGTCATCCGACTGGTCCATCCGGCGGAGGGACTTCAAGTGCAGCGTAGCCAGCGCGGAGAGCCCTTTGAGACCGCGCGCGATATCACGGGCGGACTAAAAGGGAGGCGTGAAAAAGTACTAGCCACGAGAATAGCACTCACATCTTCCATGTTGAACAGGCCCTCGAGTATGGCAAAAGCGTCGCGAGCATACTGTAATACTGTATGACGGGAGAAGGTGACAGACGCCACTTACCGTATCGCGAGCAGACAGATCTTGATCAGAGAGAGTAGCCGCCTGTCCAACTAACTCTTCCCAAAGCTCGTGAAGAGCACTACAAGACGAACGCGCATCGTCGAGAGCACTCTGTAGCTGAACAGTGACGCGAGCGCGGTCAGAAAGAAAGACAGAACGGTCAGCGACCCTCGCACTCAATTCCGTACGACGATCCGACTTGCGAGCGCGCAGCTGACTCATGGCAACTAAACAAAACAAAAATCAATTTATCTACAAAAAAAAAAAAATGCGCTATCAATGCGATTCACGAGCGAGGAAAGGCGTACACTACATTAGCATAAGCAGACGCCGCCTCCAACTCCGAGGCTAGCTCACTGGGGTCAGATATAAGCTCCCGATAGCCAGGAGGTGAACACGGCGTTCAAGGACGCGAATACTGGGAAGCAGGGAAGGGGACTCCCAATCAAGAGGGACAAAATGAAAACGAGTCGACCGCTCAGCCGGATGCACATGATGAGGTAGGGCGACAACCGGAAAGAAAGGCGATTACAAAGAGGATTAAAATTTTGTAATTGATATCCACCTTTTCGACGACAGCCGCTATCCCCGCAAACTGCCGCACGTGAGTACGCAGCAGAGCGAGGCCACGCCGCACCCCACGGCAATGATTGGCCACCGGGCGCCAAAAGAGACTCTGGTCAGACGCCGGCGCATCCGATATCTCAAAGGGGCGTGCGCGAAGCGAAGTCAGCCCATTCAAACCAACAAGGGAGAAAACAAAAGAATCCACAAGTTGAATGAGAGCGAGATCGATCAGAGCGAGCGGAGTGCGACTAAATGATTGTAATACAATCAAACGGATCAGCTACAGTATACCTGACGCGCGGCGGATCGGCAATGAATATAAGGCCGCATCGACGAGGGACGCGAGTCGGAAGGAATAGCTGGATCCATCCCAAAACCCCAGTGACAATATAATCTCCTTTCACCAGCACATACATCGAAACTTCTAGAGAGTGAAGCTCTCACTCATCAAGTAATAGAGATGTGCAGATAGGCGCACTCACCCGCCTCCAATCAAGGTCATTGCTTATCATAATTTATCGGGACAAGCAATTGAAATAAACAAGGATGAGGTAGCATGTGTGGATCGAGAAACGCAAGATTATATCATGAGCAATTGGACGCGACAATCGGAGAAAGAGTATGGCCTAGGCAGCGGATTAAGACGACAGGGCGCGCAGAGACACAAGGCGCATCTGAGCAGCCGCAGGAGGAGCATACTCACGCCTACCCGCCCCCTGACGATACAGAAGGTAAGCGACAGCAAAGGTGGAGATAATGGCGACAATGACAAGTACAATATGGCCGAGATCAATAGAAGCCGCGTCACACTCAACACACTCGCGAGAGCGAGAAGGGGAAGCGGATGAAAGGGGCACCGCCGAAGTAGTCGTAGGAGGCACGGCTGCTGACGGCGACGATCGGTAGCATGAGACGATAGCACGCTCATCGGAAGACAGTGCACGATCCAAAGTCTGGAACAACAGATTCCACCCTCTCTCCTTGCGCAATACACATTGGATAGCAGATAAACAACTCACTCGGAAAGACGGACGATGCACAAGTGCCCCGAGGGACACCTCGGGCACGAGGCCGACACTTGCCACTCCCCGCAAGCCGACGGCGAGCGCGAGACGTACACACCAAGCGACGCCAAGCAGAGCAAGAAGGAGAAGGACAAGAGAACGCATCTGAACGGGCAAATAGGCAGAGTTTCTAGAAAACAAGGAAAACGAAACCAGCCGCCCTCGCCAGCCGAGTTGGATACAATGTATGAGGAGTGTCCAAGCCATGTCCTGTGAAGGCACATGTGGCGGATTCAAAGGGATTGCAAAGGGCATCCGAACCGCCACGCCACACACGATCTGATACAAAAGATGTAAACAATGATCGTAATCAATTGGCGTCACTCTAAAAACAAAAAAGGAGAACTTAAAAGAGGTTCTCGGAAGAAGAAAAAACAGTAACGTAATCGCAGCGCGCACTCACTCTACCGTCACTTCACACCAGACGCGACTATACCTACCAGCCGTCAGAAGAAGCCTTCATCGTCAACGACAAAACAACACGTCAACGACAACACGTCTTCAACAAGCGACAGGAGGAGACCCACTACCGAACGTAGACTGAGAAGCCCAAAAAACAGGGCAATTGTCACTTTATAAATTTATAAGTATCGATTATCTCCCCCCCGTGTCACATCACTCATTACACTCGAGATGTTCTCGCGTCCCCCCCGAATGTCCCGACCGGAACGAGAGAGTGAGAGAGAGCACAGACACGTAAGAGAGAAGTGAGAGAGATCGACACTTATCGCCGGGACGATCCGCGTGAGCGGTCGCCCTTTCATGTATATTTACTATATGCGATAAAGTCACTTCTATATTACTGTTATGTATTTATTGGCGAGAGTATTGTGGCAACCCTCTCGACGGCCATGGAGACAGGTCTGATGTATTGTATTGTTATCACTGTAGATTACCGTAGTTACTATTACCATTACTGTAGTTATTAGTACCCTTACTGTAGAGTACCTTAGACTGAACCCTGCCCCATAGCTTAGTCTTGACAGCGATGAAATGCGATTGAAATGTGCATTCCGTGCTTGTGATTGAGACAGTATTTCATGTTTTCTAGGATTCCGATGAAGTTCACTATATTTCGTTCACTACCCACGCCAACATACAGTACTCACGTGACGCGCATGGGTGCCAAGAGTGAGCGTGGGTAGTGAGAGAGTGGCGTGGATAGAGAGTGCGGCAGACATAGGAGAGGGTCATAAAAGAGGGAGTGGGATGCGCAATTGCACAATCACTCAAGTTGAACTGGAAACAAGCCCGGGTGGCGATACCTGGGTTTCTTCAAAATGGTCGAAATATCAAAATAAAGATGTTTTTTACTCGTCTCGACAAGCCAAAGACATCACAACAAAAATCGTCGCTTGTTTCTCAAAACACTATCGACTGCTCGATGCTATATCCGAAAGACAAAGTTCATCGGAACCCTATGAACCATGGTATATTCTTGTTTCTGAATACAAGATGAACTACAATACCATACTTATGTTTCATCAAAACAAAATTTCGAAGCTTCGAGTGTTGCAGAAGCGAAGCCAATCACAACAGCAGTCGTTCGGCAGACTGTAACCGCTTGAGGCAGAGTGGCGGAGTACGAGGGAGGAAAGCGAGAGAGACTGCTGTATCGGGGGACCAATCAATGGGTTTGCTATATTGGGGGACCAATCAATAAAGAAAAAAACAAATGACGAAAATAGTTGCAATAAAATGTATTTACTGACTAAATCAAGGATTGTGATCAACCAGTAATACATTTCATATAGAATATTGAAGTCAAAACTGAATTCAGTACTGAACATATACAACTCGTGAATTTGATTTGAGACCTATGAAATATGATATATTTGTGAAGCTTGAATCAAAATATGATTGACCATGATGATTTCGTTTAATGAAAACTTCATTCCGAAAAAAGTTTATCATCAACCACTACATAGACTCGCTCTCTCCCCTACATCATATTGCCAGAGGGGACAATGCGAGGAGAGAGGGGAGAAAGCGAGAGACTGTGAGAACAGGAGAGAGTGGCGAGACAGTCACAGAAATTCCGTGATTCCGTGGAATCCGTGGAATCCACGGAACTGGCTCATCGCGGATGAACAGTACTGTATTACAACAGGTTTGCCACCAGCCGGAACCGAACTCGAGCCATGTGTCTCAACGGGCGCAATCGCTAACCACAACACGACTGTGCGCACGGCAGGGCACGCGATCTGAACGATATCAGTGCAATCCACAGGCAGTGCGAAATGTGCACCTCCTGTCTGCTGGGGGCAGCCGGTGCGCGCCACCCCCCCCCCCCCCCCTAGAAAACCATCCGTACACAGGGGATTGCCTGCCCCTCAGGGGGCCCGCGCGCGTATCTCGCTTCCTACAACAGCTAGCGTTACCAAAATCGAAACTTAACCATTTTCTAACATCCTGATAACATCTATCAGCATCACATTGTTCTCGCAAAGATTCTAAGGGACCTTTGATTCAGTCGCCTTTTGCCGATTCTAGCGCGCGACTAGGCTTAACACAAACCAACCAGCCGCGCGCTGCCGCGCTGGTTGTAATGCAATCGTGACAGGCACCGGTACTACGTATCGATTGATGATGACTCACCAGACGGTGGCGCGATATTGGCGCGATGAGCCTCGCCATTGCACAAGTCGCTCGAGCATTGCACACATAAGTAACCTAAAGTAAGTTTCGATCTCTCTCTCTCTTCTTCTTCTTATTCTTTAACTCACCCTCCCACGTGCTGAGGGCGCAAGCAGAAGTGCAGCCGCGGCGTTTCACTGGAATTTACACGTTTCTATCTTGCAAACATAGTCAGCTGATGAACGCTCGTGATAAGGAGATGGTGCGAGTGTCAGATTAATCACCCACCCGCGCCCAAATACGTTTCATCACCATACACGGCGCGCACATGATCGTCTGACAACTCTGAAAAGAGCTCACTCTGGTCGGCATATCAGGTTGTGCTCACCGTTTCGCCGCAACAGCGTGAAGCAGTACTCTCGCTCGGGACTGCAGGATATGCGCTCGAGTGACTGCTCGCACGTGACTTCCTCACACTCAT
Source organism: Rhabditoides inermis (assembly GCA_963966185.1). Classification (NCBI taxonomy): domain Eukaryota; kingdom Metazoa; phylum Nematoda; class Chromadorea; order Rhabditida; family Rhabditidae; genus Rhabditoides; species Rhabditoides inermis. The sequence continues at coordinate 289,643 of CAWZYM010000210.1, read as the reverse complement.
AGCATTCCCGGTAGACAGTGGGAGGGCGCACTTCAAATAGACATGATGAATGGTGTCTCTTAGACTCCAGCAGAACCGCCGAATCAGCAGCTCCTGCCAAACGTCTTCGAAGCACAGTGTTTGATCATGTTTCGAAGCGAAAGCAGTTGCGAGCAGACTGACCGCCACTTGACAATAGTTTGAAAGCGGAAAAGAAAATCGATAAACTGACTGTTGTTGCCGGCGAGGGGCACGCACACAGCGAACACAAACACGAGGCGCGCCGCGCGCAGCATAGGAGTCGACGTCGATCGATGCTTGTGTAGCGAAACTGAATAATGTGAATAAGTTCACGAATTTTAGGGTGTGAAACGAAAAAAAAACAGCAGAAGGAGGAGACAGCGAAAAAAAAACAATGATGACCTCTCAATGAGCGTTATCAGGCATCAGGTGGGAGAGGGGTTGGCAAAAATTGATAAGCCTAACTCCCCATGGGGGAACAGACAACGAACGGGTGATACGGTAACTAAGAGCACTGAGACCTACATTTTCTTCTGAATTCAATTTTCCAGTCACATGATTTCGTAATGTGTATTTTTTTTAATAAATGGTAAGTTAATAAATCAGTATGCTTTTTGAGCCGAGAACGAGTTGCGGCCAAAATTCTCGAGTGTCGAGGCAACAATTTTTCTCGTAACAAAAAATGACACATCGAAGCTACAGATGTGGCCAGGCACGGCAACATGGCTGTAACTCAGCTCAAAGTTAAGTAATCGTCTCGTTATTTGAATCTCATATTAATAATAATTTATACGGGTTTTTAACAACTCGTGCAAGATAAAGACATATCACATATGTACAAACATGACAAGATAGGAAAAAATACAACAAAACGAATCTCAAATGGGGAGCCACCGTTGGAAAGCGGCAGGGGAAAGCGCAGCAGACGGGGACATTGTGTTTAGACAGCTACTAGGAAGGAGGTGAGAAAAGCTAGTGACACGGACATTGAATACATGTTCCCGGGCGCTGACTCTGAATCGAGGTCGGACAACCCGTATTTAAATCGATTGAAAGCTAGTGATGTCAGCTACTCGGCGGTAATGTCTTTCATATCAATATCACACTCTCAGATGAAATCGAATTCCTCTGAAAGTGTCAATGAGACCGCTCACTGGCATTCGATTGCGCGCAATCAGCGCCTCTCCGCCGCTGCCTGCTGTCTATGCGAATTCGAGTTGTGAGTACTGGCTGGGGGTTGCGAGTACTCTTTCTCCGAGTTACGAGTACTCTTTCTCTCACCCTCTTCCTCCCTCCAGATTCCCGGTCGAGGTGGACACGGGGTACATGTACACGCACGACTGGACCAAAAACAACCTCGAGCTCGTAAAGGCAGAAAAGAAAATCGATAAACGCACTGTTGTTTTTGCCGGCGAGGGGCACGCACACAGCGAACACGAACACGAGGCGCGCCGCGCGCAGCATAGGAACCGACGTCGATCGATGCTTGTGTAGCGAAACTGAACACAACCAGCCACAACTCCTCAGGGCGACATCAAAACTTTTTTGGGGGAACGGACATCGAAACCACGCGAGCTCGATGCCACAACGCAGAGCACAAGCACTGATCGTGTCGTGAGCCATAAAGCAAGTGCAAGTGACACAGAGTGTCGCAAGTTACAAAGTATCATTTGCGCAAAGTATCATTTTTTGTTTTCCAGCCAAATTTTTGCAGTGATCAACTATGAAACCTCATTATTGCGTATTTTGGGACTATTTCTAAGATACTGACAACACCAATATCATCGAGAAAAGTGGATATTGATGGAATTTTGATCGATAGTTAGTTCCATTTACATATCCGAAAATTTAGACTGGACCACAGAAACAGAACACGCGCCGTTCTCATTTGCATGTCTACTACTGTCCACCAGTCTCCGTCCATCCTTACACTCTTCCATTCACGCTCGCTGTTCCTCCAGTGGCCAGTATGTTCCGACGACTCAAACAGAACATCAAAGAGAAGACCGGACGCGCCAACGTCAAGTCCGCGTACGTCTTCCTTCCTATCTCTCTTTCTCTCTCTCTCTCTCTCTCTCTCTCTCTCTCTCTCTTTCACCCCTCCCTCTCTTTCTCCAGATTCCCGGTCGAGGTGGACAAGGGCTACAAGTACACGCACGACTGGACCAAGAACAACCTCGAGCTCGTCAAGGGATTCGACGTACCGCCCGTCTCTACTTACCGTATCCCAGCCGATCGTTGCAGGAGGCGCTGGTGGGTATGAAGAAGTCGGTGACCACGCGCGACTATCTGCGCATCGCCGCCGACGCAATCGCCAAGCGACTCGGCACCACCGCCAGCGTCAAGGCGGTACTGACCGTATACCTAACTGTCATACTGTACTCGACTGTAGTTTGCCGACGTGATCGCTTCAATCGAGAAGACGCAGGCTGACACGACGCGGGTGCTGCGCAAGACACAGACCGAGGTGAGGGGCGGGGCTAGAGTGGGCGGGGCTAACGCAACTGTTCAGATGCACCAGCACTGCGACTTCATCAAGAACTTCAACAAGAAGGAGGTGAAGGTGTTCATGGATCACTGCAACACTCTCAATCGACTGCGCATGGACAGGGACGCACTGGAGGGCGAGCTGGGAAAGTGAGGGAGAGAGAGAGGGAGAGAGGGAGAGAAAGAGAGAGAGAGAGAGAGAGAGAGAAAGAGAGAGAAAGAAAGAAAGAGAGAGAGAGGCTCTGTTCCACTCAGGACCCCGACCGACGCGGAGAAGGCCAAGATGGACGCTGCCGACTCCGCCTACCAGGCAAAGATTGTCGAGATCGGCGAGTTGTTCAAGTGAGTATCTCTCTCTCTCTCTCTCTCTCTCTCTCTCTCTCCCTCTCACCCCCTCCCCCTCTCTAGGACCATCGAGGAGAAGGAGAAGTTGGTGAGCGACCGTTGCCGCGCCGCTCTGCAGACCAACGCTCTCATCTATGCGGTGCCTGTGCCGGGAGGAGGAGGAGGGGCGGCGGCAGCTCCGGCGGCCGCGGTCAGTCGCCTTCCAGTATCAACGGAAGAGAGAGGGGGAGAGGGGGAGAGGGAGAGAGGGAGAGAGGGAGAGAGGGAGAGAGAGGGAGAGAGAGGGAGAGAGAGAAGAGAGGGAGAGAGCGCCTTCCAGTATCAGCGCTGAACTACACTATCCATATCACACAACTTCACGTCTCCATCTTGGACCTGGAATCTCTAATTCAGGCAGCCGATGCCAACTCTGCTCCCGCTCCCGCTTCTCCTGCCTCTCCCGCCGCCGCAGTCACCTCGCCCGCAACTGCCGAGGAGAAGAAGGACTAGACTCATCTCACACCACTTACATTTCCTTACATCAGCACTTTCAACTACGCAACACAACGAAATTCATCCGATAAACGCTTACATTTTTTTTGTCAATGTTTCGTTTTCAATCTGATCGTTGACCATTCACCAATTTATCACAATCTATACACATACAACATGGAAGCATCTCAAAAGAAGGGGAAAGTGAAAACGCATGTCAAAGACACTAGCAAGCAGAGAATGCAAGGCAGCAAATACTAGAACCGGGGGGCAATGTAATTTCAAGAGGTGATTAGGCTACGGTATAGGGTTAGGTATACGGTAGCTTACATGTCGCTGAACGCCTCCCATCCCTCGTACAGCTCCACATAGTCGTCAGCGTCTTTCTCTGCCAGCTCCGACTTGCCGTTCTGCACTGCGACCTGAAACGGAGAAAATTGTACATACCGTAACCCAGTAACCTTAGCTACCGTGACCCGCACTTACCGTGCCGTCCGCCTTGATCACCTTGAGCTGCGGAATGCCGACCACCTCAAACTTCGCAAAGAGACCCCTGCAAATAGTAAGTTTACCCTTAAGAAAAAACTATATATCAAACTCACACAACTCAAAATTTTCTGTCTGTTACCGTACAGATAACATAACTCACATGCGCTGTTCGTCGTCGAAGGGCACGGCGGTCCAGTCGCCGTGCTTCTCCTCAAAGTACTCCTCGAAATCCTCCTTCTCGTGATCCTTCGACACAAACACCACCTCGAACGGCTTTCCCTCCGCCTCCATCTTGTCGTAGAAACGCTAAGGGGAAGTTGAATACCCGATGTACCAAAAAAACGAGAGAGGGAGAGAGGAAGAGAGGAAGAGAGGAAAAGAGGGAGAGAGGAAGAGAGGAAGAGAGGAAGAGAGGAAGAGAGGAAGAGAGGGTGAACGACTTGCCGACCTTGAGCTTGGGGGTGAACTGGCGGCAGGGTCCGCACCATCCGGCCGAGAAGTACAGGGCGACCATCTTGCCCTTGAGGCGCTCGGCCGCCTCCACCTCACTCCCGTCCTTCAGCACCAGCTTCGAGCCAGCAAACAGATCGGCCATCTGCGAAAGTGACAGATCAAAACGATGTAAAAAAAATACACAGTGCCCATAACTGTATGACAAGTTACCAGTAACATCAATACGGTGAAACAAAACATAAACAAATGAAGGACAGGTTGACAGGTAACCACATCGTGGCAAGTCGTCGCGACTTGTGAACAATCAACACCGAAACAAATACAATCCATCCAAAACGTTTACTGTACACACAAAATATACAAACTTGGTAAAGTGAATGCGTTAAAAGCATAGGTGCATAGGCGGAACCAGTCGGCAAAGTGAGATGAAAACGTAAGTGACTTTCACAGGGTACCAGAATAAATAGGTTACAGTAAGCTAAGCTACAGTACGACTACAGTAGTCTACATGTCGTAGAAGGCCTCCCAGCTCTCGTATAGCTCGTCGGGGCTGTCGCCGCCCTTCTCGGCCACTTCGGTGCGCGCGTCTGCCACCTTGACCGACCCGTCCGGAGTGATCACTTTCATCGCGGGAATCGTCTTCACCTCGTACTTCTCCAGAAGCTCACTGCAACATACATCCTGGTGTGTTTTCAACGTTTTTCGTTTTTGGGATCTCCGAAGGGGATGGCAATGATAGAAATAACAGAGTGTAGAGATTGTAGAGACATGAAAAGTGTCGACTCACGCAATCTTGGGATCTCCGAAGGGGATGGCGGCCCAGTCGCCGTGCTTCTCCTCGAAGTACTCGTTCAGGTCGTCCTCCTCTCTGTCCTTGGACACAAACACCACCTCGAACGGCTTGCCCGCCTCCGACAAGTGCTCGTAGAAGCGCTGAGAAGCAAATCCATACAACCAATGCTATCAAAGCCATTCAATCACACAAATAACACCATGCTACTCGGTTCTGCATGAGATGGGAAGGCATTCTTCACAGAATCCTACAGCCTTATCAATTATCATCCCCACTACCTTGAGCTTGGGGGTGTAGGCGCGGCACGGAGGACACCATCCGGCAGAGAAGTACAGGGCCACCATCTGCAAGAATGCGAGTAAGCAATGAGGCTAAAATCGCACAGATAGAATAATCAATTCAACATTTGTTCCCGGCGCTACAAATTTATTCTCCGTGCTACAGATAAATACACAACTCAATTCTGTTTCGCCCCCTATAACCACACAACTACACTAGAAAAGGTAATAGCAAAGCAAAGGTGAGGTAGCAAAGCAGCCCCACCTTGCCCTTGAGGTGCTCGGCCGCGTCGACCTTGCTGCCATCCTGGAGCTGCAACTGAGTGCCGGCGAGAAGAGACGCCATTGCTAAGACTGGAATAGAATACGGTAAGAATACGGTTTACAAATCAAAAATCAATACAAATCAAATTTCAAATCACGCGAGATAACCCATTCAAGGGGCGAGTTGCGGCAACTCGTATACACAAATAATAACGTGATCGATACCGAATAGGGTAAAACTCTTTACGCACTCGGAAAACGGCAAACACAACAATCACTGGGGGGACAGGTACGAGGCTCGCGTGAATAGAATGAAGAGATGGGGGGAGAGATGGAAAGGAGGAGGAGGAGAGAGACCCATAGACGACTCAACATGTACAACACGGAAAGAGAGGGTGCGGGGTGAGAGGGGGACAACAAGGGGTCAGGGGAGGGGTGGACGGTCGTCTACTTGTCGCCGCCTATCATCTGCTTCTGCACCACTTCCGCGTTATACTTGAGAGCCTCGCGCTTCACGCGCTTCTCATACTCAACCCTGAAACACCAGACAACTAGGCATATCATTCAATGGGGAAGGAATGAACAAATAATCGCTGCCTTAGGAACCGGATCAAATAAACAATCAAGAAGGGGGAAAGGGAGCTAGTCACACACTGTGAGCGAGTCGCGATTGTTTGCTTGAATGCTTTGGGCGCAGCGGAAAAGGCAATATATAGAAGACTTTTGTCATCATGCGAAACCACCAGAATGCAGAGATAATGAGAAAGGGGGGAGGCCTATGACGTTTGGGGAGAAACATCGGGGTCGAAGTCAAAGCTGATTACGAAATAGTAAGAGCGAGAAGCGAGATGGAATTCTGGCACCACAGAACGTTATCAGGTGGGAAATGATGAATGCTTGTCAACGCTAGATCAGACTACGCGCAAGTTTCGTCACCCATTCGTACAAGCGATTCACTCACTAAAGGTGAAAGACGCGTGACGCCTTCAGACAAGACAACACAAGTGTCTGCGATCCATAATCGATGTACAATCACGAAACACCGCAATAGGCTGGACAGCAGTGAACCGGTCTTGTCAACAACTGTTCGCGGCCGTAGTGTCCACACCCACACAGATACTGGTAACTGGTAAACAAATGTGTCAGGCGCCGCATTTTGCTAGTTCAGTAAAAAAAAGTGTACAAATTTGATGTTACTAGAATCCAAGTGAGATAGAGATTAGATTAGAGACTGAGGAAATCATCTCGCATCCGCGCTTCTTGAGGACTTGGGCCGAATACGTAATGATCAAGATAAATAATTGAATTGGAAAGTAAGACATACCTGTTCTGGCAGTAGATCTGGTACGCCTCAGCCTGGGCGGGATCGTCGGGGTTGGGGTTGGAGAGCAGGTCCTGGATGCCCACCAGCAGCTGCTTCACCGAAAGAGACGGCTTCCAGTCCTGAGAGGCAATATGATCAATACATTGCGACTTTGAACAACTACAACTTTGTTATTGCAATTTGTAAGTCACAGCTTCAGAATTAGATGATTATCAAACCACGAAACCACGATAGTGTTACAGTAACACAAACTACTTCACTGACAGAGACGGCTTCCAGTCCAAAAGGATCAATCCATTACATTAACCACAACTTGTGATTTTTAATATGACTTCAGGAATACGTGAACATCAAGCTTCAATAGTTTTACAGTAACACAACCTGCATAACTCTGAATCAAAGAGTAACTGCTACCTTGTTATCTTTCAGTCGATTCATACCTTGTTCTTAGGCACAACTGTATGCTACCTATCATCATGATTGTGTTGTCACATTCAGATATAACGATTCTGGCTAAATGATTGAATCATACCTTGTTCTCGTCGAGGAGGGAGAGGCACACGGTGCCGGAGGGGTAGACGTTGGGGTGGAAGAGGGGCGGCTCGAACTTGCACTTGGGAGGCGTCGACGGGTAGTCGTCCTTGAACAGCATACGCACCTGAACAAGTAACGGTAAGTAACATGTAAGTAACCCTGAACAAGTAAGTAACCATTCTGCAGCGGACTTCTTCTGTCTGAGCTTCTGACTGACACCAGAGTCTGACACCATTAATAGCCCAGTGCACAGCAGCACAGCGATTTTCCAATGCCATGAGTGAGATGTGAAACAATATCAATCAATCGTTTATCCGAAATCGTTATATCTGAATATGACAACACAATCATAATGATATGAAGCATACAGTAGTGCCTAAGATGCTAGATACATAGGCTAACGCCGGGGAAAGACAGGTAGGTGACGAGGTTGGTGGTGGGAAGACGATACTTGATCGGTATTCATTCTTGGACCGCGCAAGAATCCAAGAAACAATATGTTCCCAAAAATGTTCATGACATGTGGGTAATGTAAAGAACGATCCCTCATAGGAACATAGATGGCCGTTGATTTTAAACACTCATGCCTGTCTACCAGTTACAAGTGCAAGTCGTACCTTGTAGAGTCCTCCCTCCCAGATGGTGTCCTTCTTGCCGGGCACGGCGCACTCCCAGTTGAACAGGTTCAACGTGCCGTCAGCGTTCTGAAAGAGAAAGTCCACATGATGTCAACAGCGAAAAGGTAGAAAGACGAACTCTAACTAGAACAGAACAAAACTAGAACAATTTCCCAACAGGATTGGAGGTTTGGAGGAAGAGATATCAAAACTGCTCCGGAGGGAGCTTCCCTACTAGAGGAGGGAGTTGAACAGTTGCAAGATCCAATACTGCAAAACAATTCAAAGCCACTCACCTTGACGGGCTTGGCGATGAATCCGAAGGGGTGGTCCTTCCGCCACGACTTCCTCTCCTCGGAAAGACGACCAGCCGCGATGCCCGACATCTGAAATACAATAGAAAATGACGTCACAGCGCGAAATGGATAGACTAATAATCATAATCGATGTAATGAGCGAACATGTACTGTGCGGAGTGAGGACACAGTGGTAGTGGGCGGAGGGAGCCGTTTGGCGCCAAACCGATTCGCAAATTTCCCGCCTTCCCGCCAACCACCGCGCAATGCTTGAGGGTATAATTGCAACCAGCATGGTCATGTATGAATACGTTCATTACGAAACAGTTGACGAAAATGTATAATTTGCATATGTTAATTTCGTACATATACTAACACATAATGCTACAGAGGATATCAAGTCCGCTCAGAAAAAGTATGAAAAACAGCGACAAAATAGGGCAGAAACGAGGGGAAACCGCACCGCTGGCCGAACGGTTGGTTGTGACGAAATCACGTGAGCATAGAACGCGCGCGCTGCGGCACACACAAAAGATACGAATTGATTTTTTCGGCGGAACGAACGTTCCAGAAGTTTTTCGAACCCGATCAATAATGGGCGCGAAATCGTCAAAATTCAAATTCGCAGCGGAGCGCAGAACCACTAAATTGAATAACGAATATTTGTGCTCCATCACCACTATTGTGAAATTTATGTGTTTTTTTTTTCAATTCACACTGATTTGAAGGGGCTCTTAGATACGGTAGCACCAGCCGTGCGTCCAACACACGTCGTGCGTCAATGTGTTTCTGTGCGCTTCGTGCTGTCTGTGCTCTCTCTATTTGTGTTGTCTAATGTTGTTCTCATAGTGTCTCGTGTCTCTCGATGTCATGCACTGTCTATGAAAATCGTCTTTTCTCTTATTTATTCGAATTTTTGTTAGTTTTTTCGAGTTGTTTTTGTCAAATTTGTTTTTTGTTGTTGTGATCGTGTTCTACAATTTGTAATACTATCACTGCTCATGTTGTTTCTAGCACTATAGGCAGGTTCACCTACTGTTTTCGTTTCATGTGAGTTTACAACAAAATGTAAATCAAAATCATAATGAATTCATAGTCATCAAGTTATTCATTAATTAATCATCTTCATAAGAACAAACTACGATATCATATAACATTGTTGTGCTTTATAGTTTACTGAAGTTTTATAGTTTACTGAACGTTTCGGTATTAGTACCCTATTCCTTGCTGTTATCAAAAGTTTTATCCATATCTCTATACACAATCCGATGGTTTGGTTCGCCATGGAGCTGGTTCCGTGAGCATAATCCGATTCCATTTGTTGAAGTCGTCACTTTTTGCTAGTCTCGTCCAGAATTCCGCTCAGCCTTTGTTGATCCATGATCTCCTCCAGATCGTCACTCCAATTCACATATGGCACTCCCACTCTTCACTTTTCTCCAAACGGTTTCCATTCAGTCACTCGGCGCGTCCATCGGTTGTTCAAGTTGGTCACCTTCCTCGCCCAGCTCGCTTTCTTCCTCCAAGCAATCTCCATAACGTCATTCATTTCCGTCAATCCTCGTACAGTCGTATTTCTCAACTTGTCGCGCAGAATTACATTCAACACGCCATTCTCCGCTGTATCCGCTGCTCCACTCTTCACATTCACTTCCGCTCGTCCAGGGTTGACTTGATTTTTTTCTTCACATTCAAGTACACCTCATTCAGTAGTTTAATGACGTATCCTGGCACTTCTTGTCGATTTATCGTATTACAGAGGCCGTTCCATATCTTACTACAGACAACCCATTTCTATTTACGTTTTGGGTGTCAAAAGGTTCTGTCGCAGTCATCACTCTGCTAAACTACCCTTTGTTCTTAACCGGTACTAGGATGTTTGTGCGGTTTGATGATTGATACAATATGGCAATCAGACGTTTATCCGGAATCGTTATATCTGAATATAACAACACAATCATAATGATATGAAGCATACAGTAGTGCCTAAGATGCTGGATACATAGTTAAGCTAACGCCGGGGAAAGACAGGTAGGCTGAAGAGGTTGTTGGTGGGAAGGCGATACTTGATCGATAATCATTCATGGACCATTAGATAACCATTATTGACGTGTAGCTCCGGGTTTTTCTTTGCTTCCATGCCAATTAGTATCTCTCGCGCCAAAGCTGCTTCCATATGAGGGTACTTCCCGCCTCACTGGTCTGGTTACTCAGGAAGGATTCTTGTCGATGACCGAACATTCGGCGGCGGTGGGGCAAAATGAGGACCCGATTGCACGCCGCGGGGAAAAGAAGAAGAAAATAGATAAACTATTATTATACTATTGTAGGCTTTCTCAAAATCCAAGAAGACGAGCAATAGTCGTACTTGTAGATGTATCACTTCCAGATCGTGCCAGATCGCCAGCAACATCCTCGAGAGGTCGCTCAAATTTTCGCTCTTCGGGATCAGGGTATTTGTAATACCGTAGTTTTTTTTCATAGTACCGTATTTCTTGTTTTAATACCGTAGTTATTTTCATAGTACCTTTTTTTTCTTGTTGTAATACCGTAGTTTGTTTGATAGTACCATACTTATTGAACCTTAGTTATAGTGCATCCATTATTTAACCTTTACCTTTCTTATTGATTTGTTACTTCCTAGTACATCTGGATGCGATGTCTTTTGCGTGTCGGAGTTCCGCTGCGCGGACCCCTGCCAGCACAGTCAGAGTACCCTCTCAATAGTTTTCCCGTCGAGAGAATTCGTTATATATAGTTGACCAGTCGTCGTCACGCCTATCGGCGCTCCTCCTCCTGGTTATGTCGGGATGGGCAATGGCCGAGATGCAATTTATTAGAAATTTGAAAACAATTTCATTAACTTTCGTCAACCCTTATAAATTTATCTGAAATTTCGTATGCTACCTCTAATTATCCCTGAAAATCCCAGCTCTCGTTTTCGCTTTGACCAAAATGGAAATTTTACATTTGAGCAAGGGACAACCGCAGAACTGCGCCAGTGTCTCAATCACCATGATCAGCGGTGAGCAGTAAGTGGGTTTGATTTGTATTTCGCGGTTGTCTTGTCATTGTTCGTGTATTTGGTTTGGTGGAATCCACTAACAGTTGCGAATGCGAAAAGTAACAGATATTACTATTCACTTATGAGTTGTGACGCTTGTCGCGTTTGTCCCCGCTTCTTTCACTCGTCAGATGAGAGTGCTATGTAGCCTCCACCTGGGGTGATTGGTGCGGTGACATATCGCAGCTGGTTTACTACTCAACTTTGATTGCTAGGACGTAAACGGTTATTACAATAAGGATTGGGTATTAGACATTATACATCATTAAAAGTTTTCGATGGATACAACTCTCCCTCTCCCTCTCCCTCTCCCTCTCCGTCTAACTCCAACTCTAACTCTAACTCTCCTCTCTCTCTCTTTCTCTCTCTCTCTCTCTCTCTCTCTCTCTCTCTCTCTCTCTTACGACGGTCTTAGTGCTCATTGGAATCCCTCTATCAATTGAGCTACTGTAAACAATTGTTCATTGTTTATTCACTGATTAGGTAAGTTAGTTTTCTCCAGACCGTCAACGTCGATGTCCATTCATGTCGAGCCGACATCGTGAGACACGGAAACATCGCCCATACGGTTACGCCTGATACTAAACATACATTCCTTCAGAATGAGTAACATTGTCAGCACTTTTCCCGTTCCGCACTCTCTCTCTCTCTGACAAAGACTGACAGTGCTGTGGGACACGGATGATGTGCATGTGACGCGTGAGGGTTGAGACTCTCCCACACTGACCCATGTAGATAACCTTAATAAATATGCCCAGCCCTCCTTCTTCACCGCATGTTCAACTACCACTTGTGAGTTTACCGTAAGTTTAACAGAGAAACGCATTTGTCAGGATCCCTATTGCTAACCCACACTATGGCCATAGTATCGTATCGTACGTGATGAATCGTGATCGTGATGATCACGATCACGATACACTCTTGTCTTATCTCTTGTCTATTCTTTTTTGTTGTACGACAAATTAAAGGAATGTGAATGGTAACGGCAATTAGGAATTCGCACCACGCACCACCGCACCACTACACCACGACAACATCGCACCACTGTACCATCACATCATCCCACCACATCCCATCGCACCACGCTTCATCGCACCACTAATCGCACCGCCCATGGGTGTCACAACTATCATTTTTCGAGCGTAGTTTCGTAACAAGCATTTTGCTCATGCAGTTTTTGATATAATTTTCGTTTCAAATTGATGTTACTTGTTTTCACAGAAGAAATATAGTTAGTGACATATATTATGGTATCATATATTATAATCACTCGACTTCTATTTGCAGTAAGCTATTTGGTGATAATGAGGCGTCGCGCGATAGAATTGGTATTCGCATTATCACATTTAGCGTTTAAAAAGTTTGTTTATCAGCAGATTCAAGTTATACAACCGTCGACCTAGCCATTAAAGTGACTGACCTAAGGCTCTCGAGTACAATTCGCTAGCTGCTTACAAGGTGTCTATCGATGAATGCAATGAATTTGGACCAGATGACATCACAGACTTCTGACTAGAGGCTCACGAAAGCTGTGAGGGTGGTCGTCACTCCATCGTGACTAGCGGTACATCATTTGCCGCCGAGAGGATTGAATCCGGGACCTTCCGCTTGATAGCTACGCGCACATCCACTGCGCCAGCCACCCCCCACCCCGCTGTGGGTAGCAATTGCTGACAAGCGCGGGGGTTGCTCACAGACTGCTACATGTTTTATCTAGCAAGTGATGGTTTGATCTCTGCATCCAATACTGACAGTGACAACAGTCTGACCGTTACAGGGTAGCCAACTAAATGAATGATATTTTGTCTGTCAGAGAATAGGTATAACGAACCCGCGACCTATTATACGGTTAAACGAAAATGGCTTATCTCACACTATGTATGTAAGGAACTCGGTATGCAAATGTATGACGAAATACTAACTGATGGTGATGTTACGGTATACGCACGCATATGCGGCACGAAGCGGCATCAGGGAATGACGGAAAAAAACATACATATAATACATCATTATCAGCAAGTGGTGCGATAGCTTAAGTGGTTGTGCGATCGGTGGTGCGATGGTGCAGTGGTGCGATAAAATGTAGTTCGATTGTGCGGTGGTGCGATAAATTGTGGTGCGATTGCGATGGTGCGGTTTGCGATAAAATGTGGTGCGGTGATGCGGTGGTGTAGTGGTGCGGTGGTGTGGCGGTGCGTGGTGCGAATTCCTAATAGCCGGTAACTCGGGATGATGGTCAAGACAACGTACGAAAAAAACTTTGACAACACAAGGTTGATGGTGTTGCGTTCAGTTTCAGTTGAGTTAGTGGGCCTGGGCATCTATCGAATTCCCTCCCCTTTTTTATATCCTTCAATTTTAGATTATCATCATGTTTTGTATACCAAAAAAAGATAACACGTACCATAGAAAAAAAATAATCTTGTGATTTTTCAAATTTTCCAACAAAAAAAAACATCGGCAGCGGCGACCAAAGGAGGCGATGGTCCCGCGCGGGAGAGGCCCTGTAGGTCCGGTATTTCTGTGTTTCCTACTTTTATTCATTGATTTTATGGGTAGCCACATAGTGGTTTGCCCTGTAATGGATCGGTTCGAGTGTGAGAGCGGGGTGAAAGTGGTGATTCGTGCGGGTGCCCATATGGCGCGGCGACCAAAGGAGGCGATGGTCCCGCGCGGGAGAGGGCCTGTAGGTCCGGTATTTCTGTGTTTCCTACTTCTATTCATTGATTTTATGGGTAGCCACATAGTGGTTTGCCTTGTAACAGTTCGGTTCGAGTGTGAGAGCGGGGTGAAAGTGGTGATTCGTGCGGGTGCCCATATGGCGCGGCGACCAAAGGAGGCGATGGTCCCGCGCGGGAGAGGCCCTGTAGGTCCGGTATTTCTGTGTTTCCTACTTTTATTCATTGATTTTATGGGTAGCCACATAGTGGTTTGCCCTGTAATGGATCGGTTCGAGTGTGAGAGCGGGGTGAAAGTGGTGATTCGTGCGGGTGCCCATATGGCGCGGCGACCAAAGGAGGCGATGGTCCCGCGCGGGAGAGGGCCTGTAGGTCCGGTATTTCTGTGTTTCCTACTTCTATTCATTGATTTTATGGGTAGCCACATAGTGGTTTGCCTTGTAACAGTTCGGTTCGAGTGTGAGAGCGGGGTGAAAGTGGTGATTCGTGCGGGTGCCCATATGGCGCGGCGACCAAAGGAGGCGATGGTCCCGCGCGGGAGAGGCCCTGTAGGTCCGGTATTTCTGTGTTTCCTACTTTTATTCATTGATTTTATGGGTAGCCACATAGTGGTTTGCCCTGTAATGGATCGGTTCGAGTGTGAGAGCGGGGTGAAAGTGGTGATTCGTGCGGGTGCCCATATGGCGCGGCGACCAAAGGAGGCGATGGTCCCGCGCGGGAGAGGGCCTGTAGGTCCGGTATTTCTGTGTTTCCTACTTCTATCCATTGATGTTATGTTTAGCCACGTAGTGGTTTGCCCTGTAATGGATCGGTTCGAGTGTGAGAGCGGGGTGAAAGTGGTGATTCGTGCGGGTGCCCATATGGCGCGGCGACCAAAGGAGGCGATGGTCCCGCGCGGGAGAGGGCCTGTAGGTCCGGTATTTCTGTGTTTCCTACTTCTATTCATTGATTTTATGGGTAGCCACATAGTGGTTTGCCTTGTAACAGTTCGGTTCGAGTGTGAGAGCGGGGTGAAAGTGGTGATTCGTGCGGGTGCCCATATGGCGCGGCGACCAAAGGAGGCGATGGTCCCGCGCAGGAGAGGGCCTGTAGGTCCGGTATTTCTGTGTTTCCTGCTTCTATCCATTGATGTTATGGGTAGCCACGTAGTGGTTTGCCCTGTAATGGATCGGTTCGAGTGTGAGAGCGGGGTGAAAGTGGTGATTCGTGCGGGTGCCCATATGGCGCGGCGACCAAAGGAGGCGATGGTCCCGCGCGGGAGAGGGCCTGTAGGTCCGGTATTTCTGTGTTTCCTACTTCTATTCATTGATTTTATGGGTAGCCACATAGTGGTTTGCCTTGTAACAGTTCGGTTCGAATGTGAGAGCGGGGTGAAAGTGGTGATTCGTGCGGGTGCCCATATGGCGCGGCGACCAAAGGAGGCGATGGTCCCGCGCGGGAGAGGGCCTGTAGGTCCGGTATTTCTGTGTTTCCTGCTTCTATCCATTGATGTTATGGGTAGCCACGTAGTGGTTTGCCCTGTAATGGATCGGTTCGAGTGTGAGAGCGGGGTGAAAGTGGTGATTCGTGCGGGTGCCCATATGGCGCGGCGACCAAAGGAGGCGATGGTCCCGCGCGGGAGAGGGCCTGTAGGTCCGGTATTTCTGTGTTTCCTGCTTCTATCCATTGATGTTATGGGTAGCCACATAGTGGTTTGCCCTGTAACAGTTCGGTTCGAGTGTGAGAGCGGGGTGAAAGTGGTGATAGAGCAGGGCTTCAGATCACATGTCTTACATGAACAGAGGACGACTGAAGAACTTGCCATCGATTGATACCAAATTACATGTACGGCCTATTTGAACATCAGGAAACTCATATATAACGATAATTTATCCCACAAACTTCTCTAAACCACATATTTCGCATTGCGGGTTACTGTAGTTTTCCTCCTGGCCCGCCGTGAAAACGATCGCGCGCGCTCTCGAAGCCCCGCCCCCTGAGAGTCGTTTTTCGTTAAATTCGCCGCAGTGTGAATTGCAGTTTGATTTCATCGTTGATCTCAATTTTTGTATTGAAGGTATGTCGAGCATCCTACAAACAGAACGAGTGCGCTACGAGTGCGCGTGTGGTGATTGGTACGACCTGTGCCGGCTCTTTTTCTGCCGACATTGCTCCGAGCTCAGGTAGAAATATCAAGGTTTGTAGTCATTGTAATAAACCCATTCAGGTGCCACACATGCGCGTGGATCGAGATCGACTCGACGTTCTGTCCGCACTGCCTCGAGAACCTACCCGCCGGCGAGGCGCGGCTGAAGCGCAACCGCTGCGGCAACTGCAACCAGTGCCCCATCTGCAGTGAGTGCATTCGATTCAACTTTCGATTCAAAATTCATATAAAGTTAACAATATTCGAATTCTTAAGCCTCGCCTCTGATCGTGCGACAGGTGGACGAGGCGTGCTACCTGCAGTGCAATAACTGTCGGTGGTCGACGCGCGACGTAGACCTACCCGACCAGCCCTCGCCCGCCAACTGGCCAACGTAAGTGATATATAGTAGTGGTATTCTCGCAGATCAGAGAAAAAACAGAGAGTTAGCTAATTAGCGTGCACAACAAAAAATGTCGGACTGTTGAAGCACCGTTTTCGATCTGCAACACTGCAACCGCGACAGATCGAAGTACTATTGCTCTGACCTAGGCGTTAGTAAATATTTGTTGGGTTTGCGTGCATCACTGCTCTCACTCAGCTGAAAACAAGACACCATCTTGAAATACAAAAAAAGATTTCTTTTCAGTCAGAAGTGCAATCTGGAAGCGGAGCTGAACTTTGTGCAGGACCAGATGAAACAGCTCGCCGCCACCGAGAAGGCCCACAAGGACCAGACCAAGTTCAAGCGGTACGTTTCTGAAAGAAAACTAGAAAACACTACGTTTCAGTTAAGTAACAAAACAACATTAGAGAGTACATGTCTCAATTGAGATCATTTCGGTCCTTTTGCTCAATTGAGACAATCAGTACAAGCAAGATAATTTGCTGATTGTGCTGAACAACAAAGCAACGTTTGATGTGATGTTTCGATATCTACTCGCTAAATCATAACTATTTGATGAATTTCTACCGTTTGAGTCGCTCGAACGTGAACGGCTCGATGTTCTCGGATCGGTTCGGTCTGCAGGCCATGTACAACAAGAGAAAGGCGACCATGGAGAAGCCGCCCGTCGTCGCCCCGCAACACGACGCCAAGGAGGTCAGTGTGCTTGTTGTTGTTGTTTACTTGTACTCTTGTACAATACAATACGTTTTTTATGATCTTTTAGACGTTAGACCAATGAGTTGTGTGCAATGTGCATGTGCGCAGCGGAAGTTTTCTGCATTGGATGAAGCGATGTCCGATAGTCCGATGTGTGTGAAGAGAGGAAGAGAAGAGGATCCATGTTTGCAGGCGGACGCCTTTGACGAGTCCATCCTCGACGAGGATGTGGACGTGGGTGCGGTGCTCACCCTGGACGCGCGCATCCGCCAGCCACTAGCCGGTTCGTGTCTTCTTCACACTTCACTTCTTCATTTCACCCCGTTGTCCGTTACTCCTTTACTCTGATTCACACTTCCCGTGTGCTACAAAAATGCGCTTATTCCACGTTTCGAATGTCGAATCTTATCCTTATGTAAATATTGAAAGTTGAAAGTGAAGCTGAATCTGCGTGAGTCAAGAGTATAAACGTGCCGTTCGTCAATCTTCAAACTCTTTCACGATTGAATTTATTACACCACAAGGATGCGTCACAATGTACAAACGCCATTGAACAATGTGTTAATGGCTCTAGATAGACCCTCAGAAAAAGTGAGAAATAGAAATGCAGATGACGTTTAATGTCATAGTCCTCCTACGACCCCCTTCCGCAGAGTAATCGCTTGAATCAGGGGATACCTTTACTTTTACCTTTACTTTTCCGATGCCAGTTCCCCTTTCAGTGCCGTGTGGCGCGATGCCGCAGCGCATGCCACTGCGCGCGCGCAAGGCGCTCCGCTGCAAGAAGTGCGAGTTCAACCTGTGCAAGCTCGAGTACAGCCCCAGCTCCGTCAAGTACAAGATACAGGTAGCCGTATTTGAATATATCGTTAAAAAGGCGTTTCGAAGTCTCGGAAAGACTGACAACATGTTCCATTAAGTACAAGACACTGACTCGTATTGGTTGTTAGTTGTAGGGTAATTGTTGGTTATATCTTTCAAATTCAAACGAGAAATTGTAGCTGAGTATAAGAATGATGTGCCATAGCTTGATGGTGAAACGTACATTCATTTTCTCTATTTTTCACTTTGCATAGCATTAGAGAGGGCGCGCAGCGCCCTCTCTTTTGGGTTCAAATAAGGCTCGCGCTAGAATTTTCAAGAAGCGATATCAGAAGGTCCCTTTAGCAACAATGTGACTTCAACCAATTCATGTTAGTTAGATTCGCACCGTTCCGTAGGCCAGATCACTAATTGACGGCATCTTTGTATCTTTTCTCCGAAAGAAGTTATGAGCGATCTCGCGCGCGCATTAGTCGCAAGGCCAGCGTGTGGGTGGGTGTCGTTTCCAGTCACGCTAGCTGATAGCTAGCCCTCTGCTGGCGGGCGAGCGCGAGAGCACGCGAGAGAGCACGCTGTTTGAGAGACAGATGCACTTTGGTGGGGGCGATCAATAGGAATTAGATAAGGGGAGAGAGAAAGAGAGAACGAGAGAACGAGAGACCGAGAGAAAGAGAGAAAGAGAGAAAAAGAGAAAGAGAGAAAGAGAGAACGATATAACAAGAGAACGAGAGAACGAGAGAAAGAGAGAACAATATAACGAGAGAACTACATAGAGAGCGAGAGAAAGAGAGAAAGAGAGAAGGAGGGAAGGAGGGAAGGAGAAGGGGAGAGGAGGAGAGAACGAGAGAAAGATATAACGATATAACGAGAGAACTAGAGAACTAGAGAAAGAGAGAAAGAGAGAAAGAGAGAAGGAGGGAAGGAGGGAAGGAGAGAACGAGAGACGGAGAGAACGAGAGAACGAGAGAACGAGAGAACGAGAGAACGAGAGAACGATATAACGAGAGAACTAGAGAGCGAGAGAAAGAAAGAAAGAGAGAAGGAGGGAAGGAGAGAAAGAGAGAAAGAGAGAACGAGAGAACGAGAGAAAGGGAGAGCGAGAGGAAGAGAGAACGATATAACGAGACAACTAAAGAACGAGAGAAAGAGAGAAGGAGGGAAGGAGGGAAGGAGGGAAGGAGAGAAGAAGAGAACGAGAGAACGAGAGAGCGAGAGAACGAGAGAACGAGAGAAAGAGAAAACGATATAACGAGAGAACTAGAGAACGAGAGAAAGGGAGAAAGGGAGAAAGAGAGAAAGGGAGAAAGGGAGAAGGAGGGAAGGAGAGACGGAGAGAACGAGAGAACGAGAGAACGAGAGAACGAGAGAACGAGAGAAGGAGGGAAGGAGGGAAGGAGGGAAGGAGAGAAGAAGAGAACGAGAGAACGAGAGAGCGAGAGAACGAGAGAAAGGGAGAACGAGAGAAAGAGAAAACGATATAACGAGAGAACTAGAGAACGAGAGAAAGGGAGAAAGGGAGAAAGAGAGAAAGGGAGAAAGGGAGAAGGAGGGAAGGAGAGACGGAGAGAACGAGAGAACGAGAGAACGAGAGAACGAGAGAACGAGAGAACGATATAACGAGAGAACGATGGAAAGAGAGAAAGAGGGAAGAAGGGAAGAAGGGAAGGAGAGAAGGAGAGACGGAGAGAAAGAGAGAACGAGAGAACGAGAGAACGAGAGAATGAGAGAATGAGAGAACGAGAGAACGAGAGAACGAGAGAACGAGAGAACGAGAGAAAGAGAGAAAGAGAGAACGAGAGAAAGAGAGAACGAGAGAACTAGAGAACGAGAGAAAGAGAGAAAGGGAGAAAGAGAGAAAGGGAGAAGGAGGGAAGGAGAGACGGAGAGACGGAGAGAACGAGAGAACGAAAGAACGAGAGAACGAGAGAATGAGAGAATGAGAGAACGAGAGAACGAGAGAACGAGAGAACGAGAGAACGAGAGAAAGAAAGAAGGGGGAAGGAGAGAAAGCGAGAACGAGAGAACGAGAGAAAGAGAGAACGATATAACGAGAGAACTAGATAACGAGGGAAAGAGAGAAAGAGGGAAGAAGGGAAGAAGGGAAGGAGAGACGGAGAGAACGAGAGAACGAGAGAACGAGAGAACGAGAGAAAAAGAGAAAGAAAGAATGAGAAAATGAGAGAACGAGAGTACGAGAGATAGAGAGAACGAGAGAAAGAGAGAACGAGAGAACGAGAGAAAGAGAGAACTAGAGAACGAGAGAAAGAGAGAAAGAGAGAAGGAGGGAAGGAGGGAAGGAGAGGGGGAGAGGGGGAGAGAACGAGAGAACGAGAAAACGAGAAAATGTCGAATAAATTCGAAATGAAATTGATGAAATAATGAGAGAAGAACATGCATGAAGATGAGAGAGAAAATTTCTATGAAATTCAACAAAAGGACATATATTATCTTTTAAAAGTACTTCCGTAAAAAATGTTGTTTGTGTTAACCTGATTCAAGAAAAGCGCATGCATATATTATTAATTTTTGAAAAATCAAATCGTAAACACCTAAACATGAAAACTAACACAAACTTGCTCTTTCAAAACGAAAAATGTTGAATAATTCCATGTTTTTTTGACATTTTTACACCTGAATGATAAGTCAAACAACATCAGGATTAACATATTATTTTATTGATAAACCGTTTGTAATAAATATTTCGTGTCCGCAAAAAAACACTAAATAAACAAAACACTCGTATTATTCTGAATGTTTCGTGTAACTATTCTATATTCGTTTGAAAGAGCAAGTTTGTGTTAGTTTTCATGTTTAGGTGTTTACGATTTGATTTTTCAAAAATTAATAATATATGCATGCGCTTTTCTTGAATCAGGTTAACACAAACAACATTTTTTACGGAAGTACTTTTAAAAGATAATTCCACCTGTGATCGTTGTATTCAGTTCTTTGCCCGCAACGTGGTGCCGGACATTCGGATGGTGCGCGAGCCGTCTCTGGCGGCCGACGGCGAGTCACACCCCGTCATCCTCCTCCTCTCCAACTACAGCCCCGCCAAGACCGACGTGGGTGGTCGATTATTTTGTAGGTGCATGCTCAATCTCGCTCGATTCGCGGATCTTATATCCCAAGCGCGCCATTTTTCCTTTGATTTCTGTTGTGTTGTCGATTATGATAGTTGTTAGTTATTGCATCTATGCGTGTGTGCTTGCAGGTGGTGCTCATAGCGGACAACACGGACGACTCGGCCGAGTGTCGCACCGCCGTCGTCGAACTCAACGTGGGTGGTCCCACCTACTCTTCTACTCCTTGCCCTTGTCTCCCGAGCTTCCGACCTTACACGCGTTCTTCACTGTCTTTTCTGCCTGTTCATATCTATTGACCTCACTCTCTCGTCCGTGTTCGCGATCTCTCCCATCTTCAGACCACGTCGTCGTTTCAGATTCCGAACGCGGACGCGACGGACGACGTGCTGGGTGGCAGCGGGGTGCAGATGAGCACGGCAGAGGGGTGGGTGGGCAAGGAAAGTGTCATGTTGTGTGTAACGTTATTCTTGGTATATGTACGCTTCACAAGAAGTATGTGTGTGGTGGGAATCTTTTATTTCAATCCTTCTGCTACTACGTGTAAAAGTAATACTGAATAGTAATAATTTATAGAATGTAAATATTTGTTACAAGGGCAACGTAGGCGAACGTTTGGATATCAATAGTTTTGAATGTTCTCTGTTTCTCAGCGACCCGGTGATGTTCCGCAAGGGCAACACGGCGGGCATTCGACTGGACGTGGCGGCGACGGATGAGAACAAGGCACGGCTGCTGCGCATGATCATCAAGTACAGGTGAGGGAGGGAGGGGTGAGACAAGTGGGTATTGAACTCTTTGTACTGGCAGGGGTAATGAAGGTGAGTACGCAAGCTGCTCTCTTCGACTCTGGAGTAGCCTAGATGATTTTAGCTGGTGCCAGGCTATTCTAGGTAGCAAGTGAGGGGAGGGGAAGGCGGAAGGTTGTGACTGAACTATCCTCGGGGGGGGGGGCTTTTTTCTTTTCTTCTCTTTCTCTGGAATACTGGTGAGTAGATGGGTGCGCTGTGGAAACTGATTCCTCATTCTCGTTTTTGTTCCCTCTCCCTCTGATAGATTGGTATGGATTGATTGCAGGAACGATGCTAGCGTGGTTGCGGGCAGCACGACTGGATCAGCTGAATGGAAGCAGCACAGGGTGACCATCCAGCTCAACAAGTAGGACAGGGCTATGACGTCATTATGGCTATGACGTCACCCTGAGCTTATCCCAATGTAGAAACATGTATTCGCTGTCGCAATGCGTAATAATTTCGCCCCCCCCCGTGCTGAGGAGTGCTTTATGTCTGTGATTTGATAAATATATATTTATTCACGAAGATATTTGTTCCGATTTTTAGTAATCTGTGAGGTTTATGTTCCTCTGCCACTGGCTATCTCATGAGCTCCGCGTGACTTTTGTGTTTTGTTGTGTTGTGACGTGAATGAGAGAGGAGAGAGAGGAGAGAGAGAGAGAGAGAAAAAGAGAGAAATAGGCGGCCGCGGATAGCCACCCGGCATCTAGCGTGAGATTACACCGCTCGCGTCGTCTAGCCCCATCACCTGACCCGCCCGCCTCTTTTCTCGCTCTCTCGCATTTCTAGCCATCTCTCTTCCATATACATGCGTTATGCGCATTCGTGCGCTATCGTTTCCTTTATCGCTGGTTTTTGTTTTGATAGTGTCGATTCGTGAAACGTGTACAGTTTTCATTACTTTGTTTCACAAGTTGTGGTTGCAGTTATTCCCATTCAATGGGCGACTCTCAGCAGCCGGAGACAGGAGGAGGGGGAGGAGGAGGGAGGAAGCGACACCGGCCACACCGCAACCGGCACGGCAAAGGAGGCCAGACGGGAGCGGCGACGGTGACGGCAGAGGCAGGCCAGCCTACGACGAGCCGCCAGGTGCGTTTCAGCCCGTGCAATACGGGATCCGGTGTAGGATAGGGTTCTTGGATCACGACGATGTTAGTAGTAGGTTCTCGGTGTCAATCCAAATTAGGCGAGACGTGGCTGTGTACTCATTGTTTTCAATGTTGGTTTCAGCCGGCAAGTGGTTTTTCACGATTAACTGTTCATGAACATAGACTACGTGGTTGTGTTTATTTCACTGTTTTGGAATGCATTGTAATGTTTAGTGCAGTGCAAAGGAGCCTCTTGAATCGAAGAACTACCTATATCCTTACCTGTACCTTGTCACGTTTCGCCGTTTCAGCCGGCGAGTATGAGTCTGCTGGCGGCGTTGAGCAAGGCACAGGGCAAGCCCGCCCCCACGGCTCCCGCGGTGGTGGAGCAGCAGCCACAGGTGGGGGTATTGTTTGTTTGTTTGTTGTGGTTGTTGTTGTATACACGATTGTTTCAGGCGAGCAGCTCGCATGCGAAACAGACCTTTAAAGCCGGCAACAAGAAGGTAGGTTTTTGTGATGGTTGTGATTGGCGAAATATGTTTCGAAATTGCATTGAAAGGACAAATTTTCTTTAAAAAGTACTCGGCGTAAAGAGATGAACTTTGTCAATGCAGCAAAAGTACATCTATAAAACGTTTACAAATACGAACACAAACCTGCACATCTCTCTCTTCTCTCTTCTCTCTCTCTCTCTCTCTCTCTCCCTCTCTCTCTCTCTCTCTCTCTCTCTCTCTCTCTCTTTCTCTCTCTTTGCTTTCTTTCCATCTCTCTCTTTGTCATTCTCTATCCATCTTTCTCTGCCCATCTCTCTCAATATCTGCCATTATCTCTCATGTCTGCGCTTTTCTTTCTTTTTTCTCTCATGCACCACACGTCACAACGTATTCACGGATCGCCGTTACGTTTCACAAAACGTTTTTCCAACATATTTTCTCACTACCAGTCGATATCGCGCCTTCTGCGCTCTTCCTCCTGGTTATAGATGGCGGGGTCAAAACAATGCAAACCCGGCGCGCATTAGACGCTGGCGGCGGCGGGGCGGACTACACGCAAAGTGCAAGTTGGGAAAAGTCGTGACGGGAAGGAAGGAAGGAAGGAAGGAACGACGGACACGAAACACGCTGGCCTTTCGCCTAGTGCGCACGCGCGATCGCGCATAACTTCTTTCACAGAAGAGATACAAAGATGCCACCGACCAGTGATCTGGCCTACGGAACGGTGCGAATCTAACTAGCATGATTTGGACGAGTTCACATTGTTGATAATATGACCTTTGGATATCGCTTCTTGAGAATTCTGGCGCGAGCCTTATCCTAAGCCAAAAGAGAGGGCGCTGCGCGCCCTCTCTAATGGTCTATGTGCGTAATTCCGTAATTCTCTGATGAAATTCTTTTTAAAGTCAAATGCGTTTTCAGAACCCAGTATCGCAGCAACAACAGCAGACGAGGCAGCAGCAGGGTCAGCAGAAGACTAGCGTCGGAGCGCGAATTCAGATGGCACAGACGGGAGGAGGAGGAGGAGGAGGACAGGCTCCGGGAGCGGGCAAGCGACAGCGACACAACTCGAGCTCGGTGCGTTGTTGTTGTTGTTGTTGTTGTTGTTGTTGTTGTTGTTGTTGTTGTTGTTGTTGTTGTTGTTGTTGTTGTTGTACTCCTCCCCTTTCAGCAGCAGCAGGCTACGAAGACGTTCACGAACCGTCAGTTCCAGCAGTACTTCCAGCAACAGCAGCAGAACAGGGGCCACCACTACCCGCCCGTCCTCGCCAACAACGCGCCCGTCAAGATCACCGTGGGTGGTCTCTCTCTCTCACTCACTCTCTCTCTCATCTCCCAGAATTAGAATATCTCTAAGTAGCTCATTATGGCAATTATGAATATTACGGTAAGGTGACGATGTAAATGCATATCTTTCACTTCCAAACCCTCCCCGTTCAGATGCCGGAAGACGTCATCGACGAGCTGTTGTTCCGCTTCCTGTTGAACATACCCGAGGAGGTGGTGAGTGATTTTTTAAAAATTGTTTTGATGATTATTGTGATATTGATGTTTTTTCCAGCGTCGCGACGAGGTTCGCGTGTGTTTCCAAATGGAGCTCGCGCACTGGTTCTACATAGGTGGGTGGATTATCGATTTATTGATTTTTTTAAACTTCAAAATTGCCATACATGAATTTGATAATTTATATCACCGTGTTATCACTACACTATGTTCGATATACATCTCGACGTTGAGATTTCTTCTGTCGCCAGCAGGAGCGTGAGGACTGCAAAGAGCTGGCGATGCGCGATTTCACGAGGTGAGATTGGTTGTTTACTTGTTTACTTGTTTACTTGTTTACTTGTTTACTTATTGATTTGTGTGTATTTACAGACAAATGTTCTCTCGTTGCGAGTACTTTTCGCACCTCACGCATCGCTCAGAGCAGGTGCGTGTTTGGATTTTTTGTGCAGTTTTATGAATTGTCATTCATTCGTGAGAATTGTTGTAGCGCCTGTATCCATATGTGTGTTACTGTTCCAAATATGTATTACTGAATTACTGTATTCGTATTACTGATTCGATCGATTCAAACCGTAGACTATTGGTGAGATTGTTTTATTGTTCATTATGGATATGAAGTGAAACATATGGAGTTGAATGGCTGAATCACATGTGCGTGTCGCAGGTTCTGGACGCGTGGAAAGAGTACAAGGGGTCGGTGCCGACGTACGGCGCGGCCCTGCTCGATCCATCACTCAACTACGTGCTACTCGTGCGAGGCTACGGACACAAGAGCAGCTGGGGGTTCCCCAAGGGAAAGGTGAGGGGGGGGGGGAGATCATCGCACCGCATGCATGCAAGTGTTGTTGAAGTGGAACATTAGCCATATGGAAGGAAGGAGCAGAAAGAGAGAGAGAGAGAGAGAGAGAGAGAGTGAGAGAGGAGGGAATGACATGGTTGTAGGTGAACGAGCGCGAGGACCCCCGCGAGTGTGCGGTGCGTGAGGTGTTGGAGGAGACGGGCTTCGACTTCTCCACTCTGCCGAGGAGCGCCAACGAGTACAGGATGCAGAAGATGTTCAACGACACGTTTATACGGTAGGCAGCTGGTTCTCTCTCTCTCTCTCTCTCTCTCTCTCTCTCGTTCTCTCTCTCTCTCTTCCGTATGTGTGTTACTGTTTCAGTCTGTACGCGATTCCCGATGTGCCAGTGGACTTCCAGTTTGCGCCGCGCACGAGATTCGAGATCGGGTGGGTATACGGTGACTAGTGACATGCTAACTCCAAGCTATTCGAGTTTCGAGTATCTCTGACATTTGTATGGTCTGCCACCTGAGCGATTGTCCTTTGATTTGTCTTGCATTTCATTTGAATACGGTTATACGGTGCTCCTATTTGTCTCTGCTTTTCGCCTACCTCTTTCTCTCACTGACTACAGTGTGCGGATGGGGCGCAGGCGGGGCGCGGACCGTCAACTAGTCTCCAGTCTAGTCTCCGAATCCGAACCGAACACACCTTGCCCGCATCCCCCAGATCCCAGATACCCTCACAATGTGCCCTTCGGTTGCAGTCAGATCCGCTGGTTCCCGGTGCTGTCGCTTCCGTGTTCTCGGGACGAAGTGATCGAGGTGGACGGGAAGCAGCTCACCGGAAACAGATTCTTCACCGTCGTCCCATTCGTCAACGATCTCAGGAACTATGTCAAGAGGTGCGTGCTTGGATCGATTGGCTTATTGATTGTAATTGATTGATTGGTTTTATCGATTGTTTGCAGGGAGCAAGCGCGTCGCGCGCAATTGCAACAGCAGATGCATCAGTTTGGTATCATGGGCGCGGCGGCTCCGCAGCAACAAAAGGTGCATCTGCGGGGAGGTGAAAAGACGAGCGCGTTCACTCCGGTCCAGCCCAAGGGTGAGTGGAGGGGGAGAGAGAGAGAGAGAGAGAGAGAGAGAGAGAGAGAGAGAGAGGAGACCATCTGGTTCAGGCAACGTTCTCTCGCAACTGTTTGGTCCGCCGCCGCCGCTGCCTCCGCCGCAGACCAACGGCCTGACCGGGACGGACTTTGTGAAGATGCTACAGGGTGGTGAGTGGACTTCTCTATCTGTGTTGACTACGGTTTTGCGTCGAAGGATCTAGCGTGTCGCTTGCAGCTACCCCGCTCGCCTTGCCTCTGCCTACTGTCGCCGCTGCGGCTCCTCCGATCTCTGCCCGACCCGTGTACGAGGCGCCCACTCTGCCCCCGCCCGCAGCCAGGGCAAACAGGTAGGGAGGGAGGGTATGGTTCTACATCTACTTCGCGAGATAGATGCGTAGGTCAGATGAAAACATGAAAGTCCGTTTGCGGAGCGCTCAATTCGCTAAAGATTATTTCTTTAGTTCAGAGTGAATTCAGAGATATTATTCTGGGGAGCCAGGGGAAACAGGTGAGTAGAGTATTGGTTGAGTATCAGATAAGATGCGTGCCAGTTTTGTCTCCTGACTGGATTTGTATGATTACTTAAAAAGAATTGCGAAATATTCAAGTGATTGTGTTTAGAACGATGAGCGAGAGTGGCACGTCAGTGACCGATTCTACTGCCGGCAAAGCAGCAGGAGTAGGTACAGGAGTGAGCAAGTGGGGAGGAGGAGGAGGAGGAGCGACGGCGACTACTGCCGACGCGATAGAGATGGAGCTGACGCGACTGCTCTTTGAAGGGGCAGAAGAGGCTGACGTGGCGGGGCCGTCGACCAGTGGACAGAATGAGTGAGTGGCGAGAGAGGGAGAGAGAGAGAGAAAGAGAGAGAGAGAGAGAGAGAAACATTCAGTGTGCCTCTGCACGATCTGTTCTCCTCTCTGGTAGTCGGTACATCGGGCGCGTCGATTCTTCCCGCTGTGGCGGCGCCGCAGATTCTCTCCCCGCCCGGGGCAGCAGCGATTGGACAGACGAGGAGCAAGCCGGTGAGTGTGGGTTGTTTGTTTGTTGTTGTTGATATTGCGTTTATCTCTGCTCATAGAGAGTAACAGCAATATAGACGTACCAATTGTTCTCAGCCGAAAACAAGACAGAGGCTTGGATTATAACGACTGTATTTTGTTGTTGTTTATGGTGTTGTTGCAGATTGTCGAGCAGCAGCAGCAGCAGCAGTCGCTCGAGTCTCCCCTGGGGGTGTCGCCGCGCAGACAGCAGTTGGTGGTTCTGACGGGGGTCGCCGGAACAGCCCTCCATCCCAGTCACTCGGTCAGAGAGAGAGAGAGAGAGAGAGAGAGAGAGAGAAATCGATTACTATGAGTGTTCAGGTGCAGAACTCGCCTCGCCAGCTGCCGTACCCGACTGGTCATGTGCATCAGCCGGTAGGCCACGCCCACTCTGGAGTCGTCCAGCCGTGTGTGGCCTGGATGCAACCCTTCAAGGTGTGTTGGTGGTATTGATTGTTATTGATTTCAATCATTAACGTTAACTAATTATGATTGTTATTGATTTTATTTGCTCACTATGTTGTTTCCAGCTGGATGTGGCATCGATTCTGGGTCCCCTGAAGATTGGATGAGATTGGAGAGATTCTTTTTTGTACAGACCCCTCCTTCTAGCCGTATAGTATAGGGTGCTAGTCACATACGCTGTGTATAGAGAGTGATTTGTGCTTTGTGCAAAACCGCGTGCGATTTATGCTTACTTATTTTACTTTTCAAGTTTTTACTTACTCCGATTATGTCCTTTTGAATTATTTAGTAGTTTGGCCCTATTTTAATTGGTGGTAGTGGTATAATAAGGTACGTGTGTGTTTTGATCGTGCGGTGTGTGTGAGTGTTTTAATGTAGCTCTACCTCTAAGGTGAGATGTGTGTGTGTTGTGTTTGAGAAGCCGAGTGGATGTGAAATTATGCTTTTTACCCGCTCGGCTCTCCACTATTCCTATTTTTGTATGAGACACTGCGAACGATCCGACACCCCGATTTCCCGACTGACCCCATCTTATGAATATACTGACTGTTATTAACTGAGAAGAGTGAGAAGCAAGTTGTATGTAGTTATTGTATCCAGGAGAGTATATCTTATATATGCTCAAAGTTCTGTTGTGGAGAGTTGAAGGATGAAGGATAAAATGTTTTATCATTTATCATATGTTATGAGCAATTTGTTGGGTGACTGGCAGGTTATCACCGGTGAGGTGAGTCAGTGATTGAAACACAGCTGCACTGCAGTGATTTTCTATCATCTCGTGTGCCTCGCTGTTGGACATTGAGGAAGGTATGCTTATGAACTCATGTCGTTCGATCCTGCTTGACTATCTAGTTCCTCTCATTGTAACCTGATAATGGGAAGCGGTAGGAAAGTGAGTTTTATCTAGTCACGTTCTACCACTACAAATAAATTCAATTGTCATTGTTGGGTTTATTTTTTAAAATGTTAGAAGAAAATAGACTTTTTTTTTAAACAATAATCCTTTTTTACAATTTCCGCACGTCCGCACATCTTCCACACACTTCGCACAGTACGCAACACGCTACATTTAGACCACGCCCAACAGTTAGATATTCTATTATTCTACTCGTTTTATTTCTGTAATATAATTGTTTTATGCGTCATGTCGATTTTGTGTGTTTTAATGATATTACTAGTAATTTAACCTGTCGTTCGTAAGGTGATGCCATTGGCATCCTCTGAATCAGCTACTGGTAGCGGCGCTACGATGGCGGTACTGGAGACAACGCCTACACAGTACACTAGGTATTGAGTAGTGATTATATTTGTTTATAAAAACATTTCTCAGTTCTCTCGGGCACTGCTTGCTCGACGTCGTCGAGGAGGAGAAGTCTCGTATGCCGCAGCGCCTCGTAGAGCTTTGTGTCAAGGTGAGTTATTACTGTGGTTTCGCTATTACTGTGGTTTCGATTTGATTACTATTTCTTCATTATTAGATTGCTGCTGGCTGCTCTCCCAATGAGATCGTCATCCAGAACGACTACTTCAACCACCACACTTTTTCGGATTCGCAGCGTCTGGAACTGGCCAAGGACATTTGTGAGTTCGATTGTACTATCTTTTAATACAACTTTTAAGTTGATCGATCGCTCACGTATTGTGCCCGAGGAGTTGACCACGAGTTCGAGACTTTCCTGAAGGAGGCCGCGCAGGTGGCAATCGAGCTTCGATGCGACGAGGTATTTTGTGACAACTGTTGATTTGCTTGAGACAGTATTTCAGAAGCAGCTGTTGGGTCTGGAAATTGAGGAGAGGAGGAAGGACGCGCGCTCAGGTACGAAAATAGATGTTTTAATTTAATTATACTATTTTCCCCAGTTCTTCCTTCCAAGCTCGCGGTAGTCGTCTGGGAGATATCTAACGAAGGATGTGACGACGAACATGGAGAAGCTCACTCGTTACGTGGACTGCGCGCTGGACCCGACAACTCTGGAGTTCTACATTGCTATATGCTGAGGGGCATCCGGACTAGCCACGTTCGTGTTTTATTGTTTACTTTTAACTCGTTATCTTTTCAGTGAGGTATTCTACTTCTCGCTGCTTATTTCGAAACAGAAATACACGGAGATCATACGTATTCTGTCTCCTATTCTGGAGAACAAGCTCTGCCTCACTCGTAACAACATGATCCAGGATCAGATCGAGCTGGCTCGGTATGTATTTTTTTATACATATTTTGCTATATAACATATTATAGCAAGCTCCGGAAGATTGTGTTGAACGCGCAGGCGTCAGTGCTTAACGACACTCACTACGTGAACCTCTTCCCATCGATCACGGTATGTCACGTTTTCACTAGCATCAAGTCTATTATACAATTTCGTTGACGATTGTTCTCATTGTAGACGCAACCGATCTATGACACGATGGTACTGTGTGCATTCGTCAGCTGCGGCAAGGAGTTGCGAGCGCAGTGGCTCACTTGCGTGACGCCAACGGCGCGCTCATGTCGGTATGTTATTACCAATACTAAAGCTAATATTAGATTATTAGAACTCATTATATTATTAGAAGTATTATTGAAATGTCACTGTGCACTTCTAGGCCATCACGTCTTGCCTCCAAGAATACCGCCCCAGCGCGCTGCTCTCGTTCCTCTTCATGACTGGACTGTTTCTCGCACGTCTTCGCGCGGTCGACGAGGGAATCCCTCTTGTCGAAAGTAAGTGTTGTTGAACGAGATTTCATTGTTTTATGTGTTTAGCTGGAATGAGCGAGGCGCTCGCTGAATACGCGGCCCAGCACACAGATGACGTGCTGTCTGCGATTCAACAGACCGGTAGGGTGGAAAGCAGCGTTCATCTTCTGCGCGCTGCCTCGGCTACAGTCGAGAAGGAGCTGTCTGTCACCAGCAAGTACACCAAGGTATTGATTTCAGTGATTTTAGTTTCATTACATGATTGATTTAGATTGCCTCCGCCGCTCGTCTGACCAATGTCGCCATCAACAAGATGACTGACCAAAAGGGCAACAGCAGCCTCTCCGATGCCCTTGACAACATGGGGTACGGCGCTGCCAAGTCTCGCATCTTGTGCAGTTTGTATGGTCAGTTGTATGTGTTGTGTACATGTGCGGTAATGATATTGTTTCTAGGTGTGTCTGCAGGAGACGGAGCGCTGAGCAAGCTGAACAAGTCCATCTTGAAGGAGCTAGCGCCTTTCCCGGAGGCGAGCAGTCGTGCCAAGGAGAAAGTGAAGAAGGCCTCCGCTTCGAAACAGTAAGACGCTATCGTTTAATAAGTATGGTTATCAAGTAGGTCTTCAGATGTTAGATGTGTAATTGAGTGCTAGTGAATTGGATCTATATTATGGTTTTAGTGAGTTTCTCTTACGTTACTTGTTTTGTGTCCGTTGATAGGTGTTGTTAATAATGTCTTTGTTTTGTTTAAAATAAATTGTAATTTTTTATGTGGGCGCAAAATGAACTGTTCATTGATAGCGAATTGTCCCTAGGATGGGAGATGTTATGGCTGGAGGCTATGGCATGACCTCGCTCGCGTCGCGTGTGACTATTGGGTGCCAAGCAGTGTTAGATCGTTTTGCTTCGTCGGTATCCGACGCCTCGATTGCTTTCTCCAGCCCTCTCACTTGGACGGCAACAATCGTTCAGCTATCATACAAGGTGGTCTCAAATAGATTCTTGCGTTTTCACATGTCTCGTTTGCAGAAGTGCTGGATGCCCGATGCAATAGTGTTGCGCGCACTCGCCGCACTTCCGTCGAATGAAATCTACGACAAGGCTGATGTGTGCGCTGTGGTGGCGCAGGCGTTTCCCGGCACGACACTGCACTGCGCCGGCAAGTGCGTCACTCGGAAAGAACCGTGGGTGCGGTAGCGGCTGTTGCCGACTGACTATTACACGCGCAGGGGATGGAGTAAGTTTGTCACTGGCGGGAGGGACACGCTTGTCCGTCGTCTCGTTCTCAACAGCGAGCCGGAGAAGGCAGCACCCGGCGTGGGTGGATCGATCGCATCGCACTAGTCTCAATCTTTTCCAGAACTGGTACTCTCTCTCGGGGCTGGCCGCCGTGATAGAAGGAGCGGCGGCTGTGAGTTTGCTGGGCCGTCGTGCATTCATTAACATGTGTGTTGAGCGCGCGGCGCCCGGCTGGGATCGCTGGGATCGCCGTGCGGCGGCGGCTGCGGAGCTGACGCCGGACGGGCAGTGGATGGCCGACCACCCCACCAGCGCACACCACGTGCTGCGTGCGGGCGCGCGCGTCTTCTCCCGCGATAAGTCCCACCTCACACCCGGCATCGTCCTGTCCGCGTGAGTAGAGCAGATGATAGGACGGAACTGCAAAAGCGTGTAATTGCATTAGCGTTTTGGACGGGGTTGCAACGAGGAAAGAAATGTTTCAACTCGAGGGGGAGAGGGCATGTGTGATGTGACGGTTCAGGCACCCGCCGGTATCGCGCTACCGCATCCTCGACCTGGCTACTGGCAGTGTTGTGGTGACGCGCGCGGATCGTGTGCTGCCGCTCGGCCACGTTGCGCGAGGCGCGCGCGTGTGTGTGCGCCGGTCATCGGACGATGACGAGTGGAGGGAGGGGCGCGTCGAGAGCGCCCCAGCCGACTATCGAGGCGGTCGCAACCCGGCCGAGTACGCAGTGAACATGCCCGACGGTAGCACGCGCACGTGAGTTATTGATTGATTAATGACTGATTGGAATGACGGGGATTTGTTTTGCATGTTGACAAATGTGATAGCATCAGCGATTGAGATACGAGCGGCGTACGTGGGAAGGGGAGTTATCGAATTAGATTATGAGTGACATGTGCGAAAAGATATATGATATGTGTTGGATCTGACAATGTGATTGC
Source organism: Rhabditoides inermis (assembly GCA_963966185.1). Classification (NCBI taxonomy): domain Eukaryota; kingdom Metazoa; phylum Nematoda; class Chromadorea; order Rhabditida; family Rhabditidae; genus Rhabditoides; species Rhabditoides inermis. The sequence continues at coordinate 256,266 of CAWZYM010000210.1, read as the reverse complement.
AGTGTGAGCTGGACCCTGCTGTCTCTGCCTACCTCAGATGTGGTGGCACACTTTGCGGCGTTGCGATCGCAGCTGCCCGATGGTGAGAGAGAGGGGGGAGGGAGAGAGAGAGGGAGAGAGTTGTATGGGAGAAAAAGATATCGTCGGTAGGGAGAGAGGGAGGGAGAGGGAGAGATGGTGGGTAGGGAGAGAGAGAGTGAGATAGTGGTTAGGGAGAAAGAGCGAGGGAGAGGAAAGGAGAGAGAGGGAGAGAGGGGGTAGGAAAAAGACATCGTCGGTAGGGAGAGAGAGAGATGGTGGGTAGGGAGAGAGAGAGTGAGTGAGATAGTGGTTAGGGAGAAAGAGAAAGAAAAAGAGGGAGGGAGAGGGAGGGAGAGGAAGAGAGAGGGGGTAGGGGAGAGAAAGATATCGTCGGTAGGGAGAGAAGGAGGGAGGGAGAGGGGGAGAGAGAGATGGTGGGTAGGGAGAGAGAAAGTGAGAAAGTGGTTAGGGAGAGAGAGAGAGAGAGGGAGAGGAAAGGAAAGAGAGAGAGGGGAGAGAGATAGATAGATGGAGAGAGATAGATAGAGGGAGAGAGAGATAGTGGGTAAGAAGAGAGAGAGAGAGAGAGAGATGATGTGTTGCAGGCAGCATGCTCGAGAACATCCGCGAGCCAGGCGCGTGCCGGCGGAGACGCGACAACTACCTCAAGTCGCTCCAGGGCGGCGTCTAGTCGCTCACCCCCACTGCTCACCCACCCACCTACGCCACCCATTTACCTACCCTACACATCCTACCATCCGCTCTACTCTCCACACACGTGGTTTTTGTGTGCGTTTCACTGTTTTTCTAATACAATAAATCTTTTTTTTTGTCTGTCTGTCTGTCTGTCTGTCTGTCTGTCTGTCTGTCTGTCTGTCTGTCTGTCTGTCTGTCTGTCTGTCTGTCTGTCTGTCTGTCTGTCTGTCTGTCTGTCTGTCTGTCTGTCTGTCTTTCTGTCACTATGTCACTCTCTGATACATTTCTGTGATATTCTTATTTCTCCGGATATGTGATAATTACGTGTAACGTGATAATTACGTGTACAGTCATATACAGTCTGGACAGAATAAAACGGAGCTGCTGAAGATTTTAGAAAGGGTCACTCTTCATACAAATTTCAACTTTTCGTTTCAGTCGCTCATTCTACACTACTCGCCACATGGAATAGCAAAAGTGTGGGCCCGGGTCCTCCCGGTGTGGGCCCGAGTGGGCCCGCGCCCCGTATTCGATCATATCGAAACATTTTCTCATGAAATTTTGTATGCATAATGAGAAAAGCGTTCCGCATCGATCTGCGTTTACAGAGATTTGAATTTTTGGTTTTCATTTTTTCGGGCTCACACCTTGTGGGACCGGCGGTCCCACTGAGTGTCCCCGGTGTGGGACCGTGTGGGCCCAAACACGATATCTTCCTATTTCGTCATTTTCATCAAAAACAAACTTTACTAACGGAATCCCCATAGTGTATTTGAGCTGGAGACATGTTTTGAGCAAAAAAAGAGAAACATGTTTCACTTATCACTACATCACTTTCCCGTTTCGACAAGTCACACTTTTCCCGAAAAATAACTACTCTGAACTCTGAAGTTTATTGTTTTGTTTGTAAGTTACGTGTGGAAACTGATTTTCTTATTTGAATTGCATATATGATTGATATATGATTGGTTCCCCGATAAAACGAACCCCCTTTAGTGCATCCAGTCCCCCTTATTTTCATCCAATCGCATATGGCTACTTTGCCTTCAGCGGTTACAGTCTGCTGCGCGACTGGTGGTGTCACTGGGTCAATTTCTGAAAAGACACTCGAAATGTCAGAATGCACTTTTTATAAAACACAGGTATTAAAATCGATTGTGTCTCGTTTTCCGAATCAGGAATCTACCATGTTTCATAAGGTTCCGATGAAGTTCACAATATGATTCCGTTCTCTACCCACGCCATCAAACAGTGGGTGTTGTGAGTGAGCGTGGGTGGTGAGAGAGAGTGAGTGAGAGAGAGAGTGAGAGAGAAAGAGAGAGAGAGAAAGAGAGAGAGAGAGAGAGAGAGAGAGAGAGAGAGAGAGAGAGAGAGAGACGGATCGTTGGTGTAGAGAGACGAGATTCGATGAGAGACGAGACAGTCATGTACAAACTGGACAGACTAAAACGGAGCTGCTGAACATTTTAGAAAGGGTCACTCTTCATACAAATTTCAACTTTTCCTTTTAGTCGCTCATTCTAGCTGATTACGATGTCTGTCGTCGGTGTAGAGAGACGAGATTCGATGAGAGACGAGACAGTCATACACAGTCTGGACAGACTAAAACGAAGCTGCTGATCATTTTAAAAAAGTGTCACTCTTCATACAAATTTCAACTTTTCGTTTTAGTCGCTCATTCTAGCTGATTACGATGTCTGTCGTCGGTGTAGAGAGACGAGATTCGATGAGAGACGAGACAGTCATACACAGTCTGGACAGACTAAAACGAAGCTGCTGAACATTTTAGAAAGGGTCACTCTTTATACAAATTTCAACTTTTCGTTTTAGTCGCTTATTCTAGCTGATTACGATGTCTGTCGTCGATGTAGAGAGACAAGATTCGATGAGAGACGAGACAGTCATACACAGTCTGGACAGACTAAAACGGTGCTGCTGAACATTTTAGAAAGGGCCACTCTTCATACAAATTTCAACTTTTCCTTTTAGTCGCTCATTCTAGCTGATTACGATGTCTGTCGTCAGTGCAGAGAGACGAGATTCGATGAGAGACGAGACAGTCATACACAGTCTGGACAGACTGAAACGGTGCTGGTGAACATTTAAAAAAGGGTCACTCTTTATACAAATTTCAACTTTTCGTTTTAGTCGCTCATTCTAGCTGATTACGATGTCTGTCGTCGATGTAGAGAGACGAGATTCGATGAGAGACGAGACAGTCATACACAGTCTGGACAGACTAAAACGAAGCTGCTGAACATTTTAGAAAGGGTCACTCTTCTTACAAATTTCAACTTTTCCTTTTAGTTGCTCATTCTAGCTGATTACGATGTCTGTCGTCGATGTAGAGAGACGAAATTCGATGAGAGACGAGACAGTCATACACAGTCTGGACAGACTGAAAAGATGCTTCTGAAGGTTTAAAAAGGGTCACTCTTTATACAAACTTCAACTTTTCGTTTTAGTTGCTCATTCTAGCTGATTACGATGTCTGTCATCGGTGCAGAGAGACGAGATTCGATGAGAGACGAGACAGTCATATACAGTCTGTACAGACTGAAAAGATGCTGCTGAAAATTTAAAAAGGGGTCACTCTTCATACAAATTTCTACTTTTCGTTTCAGTCGCTCATTTTAGCTGATTGCGATGTCTGTCGTCGGTGTAAAGAGACGAGATTCGATGAGAGACGAGACAGTCATATACAGTCTGGACAAACTGAAAAGATGCTGCTGAACATTTAAAAAAGGGTCACTCTTCAAACAAATTTCAACTTTTCGTTTCAGTCGCTCATTCTACACTACTCGCCACATGGAATAGCAAAAGTGTGGGCCCGGGTCCTCCCGGTGTGGGCCCGAGTGGGCCCGCGCCCCGTATTCGATCATATCGAAACATTTTCTCATGAAATTTTGTATGCATAATGAGAAAAGCGTTCCGCATCGATCTGCGTTTACAGAGATTTGAAATTTTGGTTTTCATTTTTTCGGGCTCACACCTTGTGGGACCGGCGGTCCCACTGAGTGTCCCCGGTGTGGGACCGTGTGGGCCCAAACACGATATCTTCCTATTTCGTCATTTTCATCAAAAACAAACTTTACTAACGGAATCCCCATAGTGTATTTGAGCTGGAGACATGTTTTGAGCAAAAAAAGAGAAACATGTTTCACTTATCACTACATCAGAATCAGAATTCAGAATATTTATCTCGAATCAAGTAGCACACAATATCGATTACGTAAATTACGGTGGAATACGGTAAAGTACAGTAATCCAATGCCTACTGCGAGTTCCAATAACACGTGTTTCGGTAGTCCCGTGGATGCGTACGTGCTGTAGGTAGGTAATGCATGTCATCCCCTGCTTGCGGCTTCTGGGGAAGTTTCGATCTCGGCGGAAGATCCGTGCTCCGAAGATCGATCGCGAAGAGACGTCTCCGAGAGTTTCATCGTCTTCGAGGATTCCCCTCCAGTCTCAATGCCGTAGATGTAGAAAGTAGCAAAATCGGGTACCGATCAAGTTAGTGTTCTCCGCCGCACAGCATTGTTCAGGGGTCGGAGGAATAACAGGGAAAGGCACGCGACCGCGCGCCGGCTGGGAAAGGAAAGGAATCACTACATCACTTTCCCGTTTCGACAAGTCACACTTTTCCCGAAAAATAACTACTCTGAACTCTGAAGTTTATTGTTTTGTTTGTAAGTTACGTGTGGAAACTGATTTTCTTATTTGAATTGCATATATGATTGATATATGATTGGTTCCCCGATAAAACGAACCCCCTTTAGTGCATCCAGTCCCCCTTATTTTCATCCAATCGCATATGGCTACTTTGCCTTCAGCGGTTACAGTCTGCTGCGCGACTGGTGGTGTCACTGGGTCAATTTCTGAAAAGACACTCGAAATGTCAGAATGCACTTTTTATAAAACACAGGTATTAAAATCGATTGTGTCTCGTTTTCCGAATCAGGAATATACCATGTTTCATAGGGTTCCGATGAAGTTCACAATATGATTCCGTTCTCTACCCACGCCATCAAACAGTGGGTGTTGTGAGTGAGCGTGGGTGGTGTGAGAGAGTGAGTGAGAGAGAAAGAGAGAGAGAGAAAGAGAGAGAGAGAGAGAGAGAGAGAGAGAGAGAGAGAGAGAGAGAGACGGATCGTTGGTGTAGAGAGACGAGATTCGATGAGAGACGAGACAGTCATGTACAAACTGGACAGACTAAAACGGAGCTGCTGAACATTTTAGAAAGGGTCACTCTTCATACAAATTTCAACTTTTCCTTTTAGTCGCTCATTCTAGCTGATTACGATGTCTGTCGTCGGTGTAGAGAGACGAGATTCGATGAGAGACGAGACAGTCATACACAGTCTGGACAGACTAAAACGAAGCTACTGAACATTTTAGAAAGGGTCACTCTTTATACAAATTTCAACTTTTCGTTTTAGTCGCTCATTCTAGCTGATTACGATGTCTGTCGTCAGTGTAGAGAGACGAGATTCGATGAGAGACGAGACAGTCATACACAGTCTGGACAGACTAAAACGGTGCTGGTGAACATTTTAGAAAGGGTCACTCTTTATACAAATTTCAACTTTTCGTTTTAGTCGCTTATTCTAGCTGATTACGATGTCTGTCGTCGATGTAGAGAGACAAGATTCGATGAGAGACGAGACAGTCATACACAGTCTGGACAGACTAAAACGGTGCTGCTGAACATTTTAGAAAGGGCCACTCTTCATACAAATTTCAACTTTTCCTTTTAGTCGCTCATTCTAGCTGATTACGATGTCTGTCGTCAGTGCAGAGAGACGAGATTCGATGAGAGACGAGACAGTCATACACAGTCTGGACAGACTGAAACGGTGCTGGTGAACATTTAAAAAAGGGTCACTCTTTATACAAATTTCAACTTTTCGTTTTAGTCGCTCATTCTAGCTGATTACGATGTCTGTCGTCGATGTAGAGAGACGAGATTCGATGAGAGACGAGACAGTCATACACAGTCTGGACAGACTAAAACGAAGCTGCTGAACATTTTAGAAAGGGTCACTCTTCTTACAAATTTCAACTTTTCCTTTTAGTTGCTCATTCTAGCTGATTACGATGTCTGTCGTCGATGTAGAGAGACGAAATTCGATGAGAGACGAGACAGTCATACACAGTCTGGACAGACTGAAAAGATGCTTCTGAAGGTTTAAAAAGGGTCACTCTTTATACAAACTTCAACTTTTCGTTTTAGTTGCTCATTCTAGCTGATTACGATGTCTGTCATCGGTGCAGAGAGACGAGATTCGATGAGAGACGAGACAGTCATATACAGTCTGTACAGACTGAAAAGATGCTGCTGAAAATTTAAAAAAGGGTCACTCTTCATACAAATTTCAACTTTTCGTTTAAGTCGCTCATTTTAGCTGATTGCGATGTCTGTCGTCGGTGTAGAGAGACGAGATTCGATGAGAGACGAGACAGTCATACACAGTTTGGACAGACTAAAACGGTGCTGCTGAACATTTCAGAAAGGGCCACTCTTCATACAAATTTCAACTTTTCCTTTTAGTCGCTCATTCTAGCTGATTGCGATGTCTGTCGTCGATGTAGAGAGACAAGATTCGATGAGAGACGAGACAGTCATACACAGTCTGGACAGACTGAAACGGTGCTGCTGAACGTTTAAGGAAGGGCCACTCTTCATACAAATTTCAACTTTTCCTTTTAGTCGCTCATTCTAGCTGATTGCGATGTCTGTCGTCGATGTAGAGAGACAAGATTCGATGAGAGACGAGACAGTCATACACAGTCTGGACAGACTGAAACGGTGCTGCTGAACGTTTAAGAAAGGGCCACTCTTCATACAAATTTCAACTTTTCGTTTTAGTCGCTCATTCTAGCTGATTACGATGTCTGTCGTCGGTGTAGAGAGACGAGATTCGATGAGAGACGAGACAGTCATACACAGTCTGGACAGACTAAAACGGTGCTGCTGAACATTTTAGAAAGGGTCACTCTTTATACAAATTTCAACTTTTCCTTTTAGTCGCTCATTCTAGCTGATTGCGATGTCTGTCGTCGGTGTAGAGAGACGAGATTCGATGAGAGACGAGACAGTCATACACAGTCTGGACAGACTAAAGCGGTGTTGCTGAACATTTTAGAAAGAGCCACTCTTCATACAAGTTTCAACTTTTCGTTTTAGTCGCTCATTCTAGCTGATTACGATGTCTGTCGTCGGTGTAGAGAGACGAGATTCGATGAGAGACGAGACAGTCATACACAGTCTGGACAGACTAAAACGAAGCTGCTGAACATTTTAGAAAGGGTCACTCTTTATACAAATTTCAACTTTTCGTTTTAGTCGCTCATTCTAGCTGATTACGATGTCTGTCATCGGTGCAGAGAGACGAGATTCGATGAGAGACGAGACAGTCATACACAGTCTGGACAGACTAAAGCGGTGTTGCTGAACATTTTAGAAAGAGCCACTCTTCATACAAGTTTCAACTTTTCGTTTTAGTCGCTCATTCTAGCTGATTACGATGTCTGTCGTCGGTGTAGAGAGACGAGATTCGATGAGAGACGAGACAGTCATACACAGTCTGGACAGACTAAAACGAAGCTGCTGAACATTTTAGAAAGGGTCACTCTTTATACAAATTTCAACTTTTCGTTTTAGTCGCTCATTCTAGCTGATTACGATGTCTGTCATCGGTGCAGAGAGACGAGATTCGATGAGAGACGAGACAGTCATATACAGTCTGTACAGACTGAAAAGATGCTGCTGAAAATTTAAAAAAGGGTCACTCTTCATACAAATTTCAACTTTTCGTTTAAGTCGCTCATTTTAGCTGATTGCGATGTCTGTCGTCGGTGTAAAGAGACGAGATTCGATGAGAGACGAGACAGTCATACACAGTCTGGACAGACTAAAACGGTGTTGCTGAACAATTTAGAAAGGGCCACTCTTCATACAAATTTCAACTTTTCCTTTTAGTCGTCCATTCTAGCTGATTGCGATGTCTGTCGTCGGTGTAGAGAGACGAGATTCGATGAGAGACGAGACAGTCATACACAGTCTGGACAGACTGAAAAGATGCTGCTGAAGATTTAAAAAAAGGGTCACTCTTTGAACAAATTTCAACTTTTCCTTTTAGTCGCTGATTCTATCTGATTGCGATGTCTGTCGTCGGTGTAGAGAGACGAGATTCGATGAGAGACGAGACAGTCATACACAGTTTGGACAGACTAAAACGGTGCTGCTGAACATTTCAGAAAGGGCCACTCTTCATACAAATTTCAACTTTTCCTTTTAGTCGCTCATTCTAGCTGATTGCGATGTCTGTCGTCGATGTAGAGAGACAAGATTCGATGAGAGACGAGACAGTCATACACAGTCTGGACAGACTGAAACGGTGCTGCTGAACGTTTAAGGAAGGGCCACTCTTCATACAAATTTCAACTTTTCCTTTTAGTCGCTCATTCTAGCTGATTGCGATGTCTGTCGTCGATGTAGAGAGACAAGATTCGATGAGAGACGAGACAGTCATACACAGTCTGGACAGACTGAAACGGTGCTGCTGAACGTTTAAGAAAGGGCCACTCTTCATACAAATTTCAACTTTTCGTTTTAGTCGCTCATTCTAGCTGATTACGATGTCTGTCGTCGGTGTAGAGAGACGAGATTCGATGAGAGACGAGACAGTCATACACAGTCTGGACAGACTAAAACGGTGCTGCTGAACATTTTAGAAAGGGTCACTCTTTATACAAATTTCAACTTTTCCTTTTAGTCGCTCATTCTAGCTGATTGCGATGTCTGTCGTCGGTGTAGAGAGACGAGATTCGATGAGAGACGAGACAGTCATACACAGTCTGGACAGACGAAAGCGGTGTTGCTGAACATTTTAGAAAGAGCCACTCTTCATACAAGTTTCAACTTTTCGTTTTAGTCGCTCATTCTAGCTGATTACGATGTCTGTCGTCGGTGTAGAGAGACGAGATTCGATGAGAGACGAGACAGTCATACACAGTCTGGACAGACTAAAACGAAGCTGCTGAACATTTTAGAAAGGGTCACTCTTTATACAAATTTCAACTTTTCGTTTTAGTCGCTCATTCTAGCTGATTACGATGTCTGTCATCGGTGCAGAGAGACGAGATTCGATGAGAGACGAGACAGTCATATACAGTCTGTACAGACTGAAAAGATGCTGCTGAAAATTTAAAAAAGGGTCACTCTTCATACAAATTTCAACTTTTCGTTTAAGTCGCTCATTTTAGCTGATTGCGATGTCTGTCGTCGGTGTAAAGAGACGAGATTCGATGAGAGACGAGACAGTCATACACAGTCTGGACAGACTAAAACGGTGTTGCTGAACAATTTAGAAAGGGCCACTCTTCATACAAATTTCAACTTTTCCTTTTAGTCGTCCATTCTAGCTGATTGCGATGTCTGTCGTCGGTGTAGAGAGACGAGATTCGATGAGAGACGAGACAGTCATACACAGTCTGGACAGACTGAAAAGATGCTGCTGAAGATTTAAAAAAAGGGTCACTCTTTGAACAAATTTCAACTTTTCCTTTTAGTCGCTGATTCTATCTGATTGCGATGTCTGTCGTCGGTGTAGAGAGACGAGATTCGATGAGAGACGAGACAGTCATATGTACACAGTTTGGACAGACTAAAACGGTGCTGCTGAACATTTCAGAAAGGGCCACTCTTCATACAAATTTCAACTTTTCCTTTTAGTCGCTCATTCTAGCTGATTGCGATGTCTGTCGTCGATGTAGAGAGACAAGATTCGATGAGAGACGAGACAGTCATACACAGTCTGGACAGACTGAAACGGTGCTGCTGAACGTTTAAGGAAGGGCCACTCTTCATACAAATTTCAACTTTTCCTTTTAGTCGCTCATTCTAGCTGATTGCGATGTCTGTCGTCGATGTAGAGAGACAAGATTCGATGAGAGACGAGACAGTCATACACAGTCTGGACAGACTGAAACGGTGCTGCTGAACGTTTAAGAAAGGGCCACTCTTCATACAAATTTCAACTTTTCGTTTTAGTCGCTCATTCTAGCTGATTACGATGTCTGTCGTCGGTGTAGAGAGACGAGATTCGATGAGAGACGAGACAGTCATACACAGTCTGGACAGACTAAAACGGTGCTGCTGAACATTTTAGAAAGGGTCACTCTTTATACAAATTTCAACTTTTCCTTTTAGTCGCTCATTCTAGCTGATTGCGATGTCTGTCGTCGGTGTAGAGAGACGAGATTCGATGAGAGACGAGACAGTCATACACAATCTGGACAGACTAAAGCGGTGTTGCTGAACATTTTAGAAAGAGCCACTCTTCATACAAGTTTCAACTTTTCGTTTTAGTCGCTCATTCTAGCTGATTACGATGTCTGTCGTCGGTGTAGAGAGACGAGATTCGATGAGAGACGAGACAGTCATACACAGTCTGGACAGACTAAAACGAAGCTGCTGAACATTTTAGAAAGGGTCACTCTTTATACAAATTTCAACTTTTCGTTTTAGTCGCTCATTCTAGCTGATTACGATGTCTGTCATCGGTGCAGAGAGACGAGATTCGATGAGAGACGAGACAGTCATATACAGTCTGTACAGACTGAAAAGATGCTGCTGAAAATTTAAAAAAGGGTCACTCTTCATACAAATTTCAACTTTTCGTTTAAGTCGCTCATTTTAGCTGATTGCGATGTCTGTCGTCGGTGTAAAGAGACGAGATTCGATGAGAGACGAGACAGTCATACACAGTCTGGACAGACTAAAACGGTGTTGCTGAACAATTTAGAAAGGGCCACTCTTCATACAAATTTCAACTTTTCCTTTTAGTCGTCCATTCTAGCTGATTGCGATGTCTGTCGTCGGTGTAGAGAGACGAGATTCGATGAGAGACGAGACAGTCATACACAGTCTGGACAGACTGAAAAGATGCTGCTGAAGATTTAAAAAAAGGGTCACTCTTTGAACAAATTTCAACTTTTCCTTTTAGTCGCTGATTCTATCTGATTGCGATGTCTGTCGTCGGTGTAGAGAGACGAGATTCGATGAGAGACGAGACAGTCATACACAGTTTGGACAGACTAAAACGGTGCTGCTGAACATTTCAGAAAGGGCCACTCTTCATACAAATTTCAACTTTTCCTTTTAGTCGCTCATTCTAGCTGATTGCGATGTCTGTCGTCGATGTAGAGAGACAAGATTCGATGAGAGACGAGACAGTCATACACAGTCTGGACAGACTGAAACGGTGCTGCTGAACGTTTAAGGAAGGGCCACTCTTCATACAAATTTCAACTTTTCCTTTTAGTCGCTCATTCTAGCTGATTGCGATGTCTGTCGTCGATGTAGAGAGACAAGATTCGATGAGAGACGAGACAGTCATACACAGTCTGGACAGACTGAAACGGTGCTGCTGAACGTTTAAGAAAGGGCCACTCTTCATACAAATTTCAACTTTTCGTTTTAGTCGCTCATTCTAGCTGATTACGATGTCTGTCGTCGGTGTAGAGAGACGAGATTCAATGAGAGACGAGACAGTCATACACAGTCTGGACAGACTAAAACGGTGCTGCTGAACATTTTAGAAAGGGTCACTCTTTATACAAATTTCAACTTTTCCTTTTAGTCGCTCATTCTAGCTGATTGCGATGTCTGTCGTCGGTGTAGAGAGACGAGATTCGATGAGAGACGAGACAGTCATACACAGTCTGGACAGACTAAAGCGGTGTTGCTGAACATTTTAGAAAGAGCCACTCTTCATACAAGTTTCAACTTTTCGTTTTAGTCGCTCATTCTAGCTGATTACGATGTCTGTCGTCGGTGTAGAGAGACGAGATTCGATGAGAGACGAGACAGTCATACACAGTCTGGACAGACTAAAACGAAGCTGCTGAACATTTTAGAAAGGGTCACTCTTTATACAAATTTCAACTTTTCGTTTTAGTCGCTCATTCTAGCTGATTACGATGTCTGTCGTCAGTGTAGAGAGACGAGATTCGATGAGAGACGAGACAGTCATACACAGTCTGGACAGACTAAAACGGTGCTGGTGAACATTTTAGAAAGGGTCACTCTTTATACAAATTTCAACTTTTCGTTTTAGTCGCTTATTCTAGCTGATTACGATGTCTGTCGTCGATGTAGAGAGACAAGATTCGATGAGAGACGAGACAGTCATACACAGTCTGGACAGACTAAAACGGTGCTGCTGAACATTTTAGAAAGGGCCACTCTTTATACAAATTTCAACTTTTCGTTTTAGTCGCTCATTCTAGCCGATTACGATGTCTGTCGTCGATGTAGAGAGACAAGATTCGATGAGAGACGAGACAGTCATACTCAGTCTGGACAGACTAAAGCGGTGTTGCTGAACATTTTAGAAAGAGCCACTCTTCATACAAGTTTCAACTTTTCGTTTTAGTCGCTCATTCTAGCTGATTACGATGTCTGTCGTCGGTGTAGAGAGACGAGATTCGATGAGAGACGAGACAGTCATACACAGTCTGGACAGACTAAAACGAAGCTGCTAAACATTTTAGAAAGGGTCACTCTTTATACAAATTTCAACTTTTCGTTTTAGTCGCTCATTCTAGCTGATTACGATGTCTGTCATCGGTGCAGAGAGACGAGATTCGATGAGAGACGAGACAGTCATATACAGTCTGTACAGACTGAAAAGATGCTGCTGAAAATTTAAAAAAGGGTCACTCTTCATACAAATTTCAACTTTTCGTTTAAGTCGCTCATTTTAGCTGATTACGATGTCTGTCGTCAGTGCAGAGAGACGAGATTCGATGAGAGACGAGACAGTCATACACAGTCTGGACAGACTAAAACGAAGCTGCTGAACATTTTAGAAAGGGCCACTCTTCATACAAATTTCAACTTTTCCTTTTAGTCGCTCATTCTAGCTGATTGCGATGTCTGTCGTCGGTGTAGAGAGACGAGATTCGATGAGAGACGAGACAGTCATACACAGTTTGGACAGACTAAAACGGTGCTGCTGAACATTTTAGAAAGGGTCACTCTTTATACAAATTTCAACTTTTCCTTTTAGTCGCTCATTCTAGCTGATTACGATGTCTGTCGTCAGTGCAGAGAGACGAGATTCGATGAGAGACGAGACAGTCATACACAGTCTGGACAGACTAAAACGGTGCTGCTGAACATTTTAGAAAGGGTCACTCTTTATACAAATTTCAACTTTTCCTTTTAGTCGCTCATTCTAGCTGATTGCGATGTCTGTCGTCGATGAAGAGAGACAAGATTCGATGAGAGACGAGACAGTCATACACAGTCTGGACAGACTAAAACGGTGCTGCTGAACATTTTAGAAAGGGCCACTCTTCATACAAATTTAAACTTTTCCTTTTAGTCGCTCATTCTAGCTGATTGCGATGTCTGTCGTCGATGTAGAGAGACGAGATTCGATGAGAGGCGAGACAGTCATACACAGTCTGGACAGACTGAAAAGATGCTGCTGAACATTTTAGAAAGGGTCACTCTTTATACAAATTTCAACTTTTCCTTTTAGTCGCTCATTCTAGCTGATTGCGATGTCTGTCGTCAGTGCAGAGAGACGAGATTCGATGAGAGACGAGACAGTCATACACAGTCTGGACAGACTAAAACGAAGCTGCTGAACATTTTAGAAAGGGCCACTCTTCATACAAATTTCAACTTTTCCTTTTAGTCGCTCATTCTAGCTGATTGCGATGTCTGTCGTCGGTGTAGAGAGACGAGATTCGATGAGAGACGAGACAGTCATACACAGTTTGGACAGACTAAAACGGTGCTGCTGAACATTTTAGAAAGGGTCACTCTTTATACAAATTTCAACTTTTCCTTTTAGTCGCTCATTCTAGCTGATTACGATGTCTGTCGTCAGTGCAGAGAGACGAGATTCGATGAGAGACGAGACAGTCATACACAGTCTGGACAGACTAAAACGGTGCTGCTGAAAATTTAAAAAAGGGTCACTCTTCATACAAATTTCAACTTTTCGTTTAAGTCGCTCATTTTAGCTGATTGCGATGTCTGTCGTCGGTGTAAAGAGACGAGATTCGATGAGAGACGAGACAGTCATACACAGTCTGGACAGACTAAAACGGTGTTGCTGAACAATTTAGAAAGGGCCACTCTTCATACAAATTTCAACTTTTCCTTTTAGTCGTTCATTCTAGCTGATTGCGATGTCTGTCGTCGGTGTAGAGAGACGAGATTCGATGAGAGACGAGACAGTCATACACAGTCTGGACAGACTGAAAAGATGCTGCTGAAGATTTAAAAAAGGGTCACTCTTTGAACAAATTTCAACTTTTCCTTTTAGTCGCTGATTCTATCTGATTGCGATGTCTGTCGTCGGTGTAGAGAGACGAGATTCGATGAGAGACGAGACAGTCATACACAGTCTGGACAGACTAAAACGGTGCTGCTGAACATTTCAGAAAGGGCCACTCTTCATACAAATTTCAACTTTTCCTTTTAGTCGCTCATTCTAGCTGATTGCGATGTCTGTCGTCGATGTAGAGAGACAAGATTCGATGAGAGACGAGACAGTCATACACAGTCTGGACAGACTGAAGCGGTGCTGCTGAACGTTTAAGAAAGGGCCACTCTTCATACAAATTTCAACTTTTCGTTTTAGTCGCTCATTCTAGCTGATTACGATGTCTGTCGTCGGTGTAGAGAGACGAGATTCGATGAGAGACGAGACAGTCATACACAGTCTGGACAGACTAAAACAGTGCTGGTAAACATTTTAGAAAGGGTCACTCTTTATACAAATTTCAACTTTTCCTTTTAGTCGCTCATTCTAGCTGATTGCGATGTCTGTCGTCGGTGTAGAGAGACGAGATTCGATGAGAGACGAGACAGTCATACACAGTCTGGACAGACTAAAACGGTGTTGCTGAACAATTTAGAAAGGGCCACTCTTCATACAAATTTCAACTTTTCCTTTTAGTCGTTCATTCTAGCTGATTGCGATGTCTGTCGTCGGTGTAGAGAGACGAGATTCGATGAGAGACGAGACAGTCATACACAGTCTGGACAGACTGAAAAGATGCTGCTGAAGATTTAAAAAAGGGTCACTCTTTGAACAAATTTCAACTTTTCCTTTTAGTCGCTGATTCTATCTGATTGCGATGTCTGTCGTCGGTGTAGAGAGACGAGATTCGATGAGAGACGAGACAGTCATACACAGTCTGGACAGACTAAAACGGTGCTGCTGAACATTTCAGAAAGGGCCACTCTTCATACAAATTTCAACTTTTCCCTTTAGTCGCTCATTCTAGCTGATTGCGATGTCTGTCGTCGATGTAGAGAGACAAGATTCGATGAGAGACGAGACAGTCATACACAGTCTGGACAGACTGAAACGGTGCTGCTGAACGTTTAAGGAAGGGCCACTCTTCATACAAATTTCAACTTTTCATTTTAGTCGCTCATTCTAGCTGATTGCGATGTCTGTCGTCGATGTAGAGAGACAAGATTCGATGAGAGACGAGACAGTCATACACAGTCTGGACAGACTGAAACGGTGCTGCTGAACGTTTAAGAAAGGGCCACTCTTCATACAAATTTCAACTTTTCGTTTTAGTCGCTCATTCTAGCTGATTACGATGTCTGTCGTCGGAGTAGAGAGACGAGATTCGATGAGAGACGAGACAGTCATACACAGTCTGGACAGACTAAAGCGGTGCTGGTGAACATTTTAGAGAGGGTCACTCTTTATTGTAGAGAGACGAGATTCGATGAGAGACGAGACAGTCATATACAGTCTGTTTAGACTGAAAAGATGCTGCTGCAAATTTAAAAAAGGGTCACTCTTCATACAAATTTCAACTTTTCCTTTTAGTCGTTCATTCTAGCTGATTGCGATGTCTGTCGTCGGTGTAGAGAGACGAGACTCGATGAGAGACGAGACAGTCATACACAGTCTGGACAGACTAAAGCGGTGCTGGTGAACATTTTAGAGAGGGTCACTCTTTATACAAATTTCAACTTTTCCTTTTAGTCGCTCATTCTAGCTGATTGCGATGTCTGTCGTCGATGAAGAGAGACAAGATTCGATGAGAGACGAGACAGTCATACACAGTCTGGACAGACTAAAACGGTGCTGCTGAACATTTTAGAAAGGGCCACTCTTCATACAAATTTAAACTTTTCCTTTTAGTCGCTCATTCTAGCTGATTGCGATGTCTGTCGTCGATGTAGAGAGACGAGATTCGATGAGAGACGAGACAGTCATACACAGTCTGGACAGACTGAAAAGATGCTTCTGAAGATTTAAAAAGGGTCACTCTTTATACAAACTTCAACTTTTCCTTTTAGTCGCTCATTCTACATAGCTGATTACGATGTCTGTCGTCAGTGTAGAGAGACGAGATTCGATGAGAGACGAGACAGTCATACACAGTCTGGACAGACTAAAACGGTGCTGCTGAAAATTTAAAAAAAGGGTCACTCTTCATACAAATTTCAACTTTTCGTTTAAGTCGCTCATTTTAGCTGATTGCGATGTCTGTCGTCGGTGTAAAGAGACGAGATTCGATGAGAGACGAGACAGTCATACACAGTCTGGACAGACTAAAACGGTGTTGCTGAACAATTTAGAAAGGGCCACTCTTCATACAAATTTCAACTTTTCCTTTTAGTCGTTCATTCTAGCTGATTGCGATGTCTGTCGTCGGTGTAGAGAGACGAGATTCGATGAGAGACGAGACAGTCATACACAGTCTGGACAGACTGAAAAGATGCTGCTGAAGATTTAAAAAAGGGTCACTCTTTGAACAAATTTCAACTTTTCCTTTTAGTCGCTGATTCTATCTGATTGCGATGTCTGTCGTCGGTGTAGAGAGACGAGATTCGATGAGAGACGAGACAGTCATACACAGTCTGGACAGACTAAAACGGTGCTGCTGAACATTTCAGAAAGGGCCACTCTTCATACAAATTTCAACTTTTCCTTTTAGTCGCTCATTCTAGCTGATTGCGATGTCTGTCGTCGATGTAGAGAGACAAGATTCGATGAGAGACGAGACAGTCATACACAGTCTGGACAGACTGAAGCGGTGCTGCTGAACGTTTAAGAAAGGGCCACTCTTCATACAAATTTCAACTTTTCGTTTTAGTCGCTCATTCTAGCTGATTACGATGTCTGTCGTCGGTGTAGAGAGACGAGATTCGATGAGAGACGAGACAGTCATACACAGTCTGGACAGACTAAAACAGTGCTGGTAAACATTTTAGAAAGGGTCACTCTTTATACAAATTTCAACTTTTCCTTTTAGTCGCTCATTCTAGCTGATTGCGATGTCTGTCGTCGGTGTAGAGAGACGAGATTCGATGAGAGACGAGACAGTTATACACAGTCTGGACAGACTAAAACGGTGTTGCTGAACAATTTAGAAAGGGCCACTCTTCATACAAATTTCAACTTTTCCTTTTAGTCGTTCATTCTAGCTGATTGCGATGTCTGTCGTCGGTGTAGAGAGACGAGATTCGATGAGAGACGAGACAGTCATACACAGTCTGGACAGACTGAAAAGATGCTGCTGAAGATTTAAAAAAGGGTCACTCTTTGAACAAATTTCAACTTTTCCTTTTAGTCGCTGATTCTATCTGATTGCGATGTCTGTCGTCGGTGTAGAGAGACGAGATTCGATGAGAGACGAGACAGTCATACACAGTCTGGACAGACTAAAACGGTGCTGCTGAACATTTCAGAAAGGGCCACTCTTCATACAAATTTCAACTTTTCCCTTTAGTCGCTCATTCTAGCTGATTGCGATGTCTGTCGTCGATGTAGAGAGACAAGATTCGATGAGAGACGAGACAGTCATACACAGTCTGGACAGACTGAAACGGTGCTGCTGAACGTTTAAGGAAGGGCCACTCTTCATACAAATTTCAACTTTTCATTTTAGTCGCTCATTCTAGCTGATTGCGATGTCTGTCGTCGATGTAGAGAGACAAGATTCGATGAGAGACGAGACAGTCATACACAGTCTGGACAGACTGAAACGGTGCTGCTGAACGTTTAAGAAAGGGCCACTCTTCATACAAATTTCAACTTTTCGTTTTAGTCGCTCATTCTAGCTGATTACGATGTCTGTCGTCGGTGTAGAGAGACGAGATTCGATGAGAGACGAGACAGTCATACACAGTCTGGACAGACTAAAGCGGTGCTGGTGAACATTTTAGAGAGGGTCACTCTTTATTGTAGAGAGACGAGATTCGATGAGAGACGAGACAGTCATATACAGTCTGTTTAGACTGAAAAGATGCTGCTGCAAATTTAAAAAAGGGTCACTCTTCATACAAATTTCAACTTTTCCTTTTAGTCGTTCATTCTAGCTGATTGCGATGTCTGTCGTCGGTGTAGAGAGACGAGACTCGATGAGAGACGAGACAGTCATACACAGTCTGGACAGACTAAAGCGGTGCTGGTGAACATTTTAGAGAGGGTCACTCTTTATACAAATTTCAACTTTTCCTTTTAGTCGCTCATTCTAGCTGATTGCGATGTCTGTCGTCGATGTAGAGAGACGAGATTCGATGAGACGAGACAGTCATACACAGTCTGGACAGACTAAAACGATGCTGCTGAACATTTTAGAAAGGGTCACTCTTTATACAAATTTCAACTTTTCCTTTTAGTGGCTCATTCTAGCTGATTGCGATGTCTGTCAACGGTGTAGAGAGACGAGATTCGATGAGAGACGAGACAGTCATACACAGTCTGGACAGACTAAAACGATGCTGGTGAACATTTTAGAAAGGGTCACTCTTTATACAAATTTCAACTTTTCGTTTTAGTCGCTGATTCTATCTGATTGCGATGTCTGTCGTCGGTGCAGAGAGACGAAATTCGATGAGAGACGAGACAGTCATACACAGTCTGGACAGACTGAAAAGATGCTGCTGAAGATTTGAAAGAAGGGTCACTCTTTAAACAAATTTCAACTTTTCCTTTTAGTCGCTGATTCTATCTGAGTGCGATGTCTGTCGTCGGTGTAGAGACGAGATTCGATGAGAGACGAGACAGTCATACACAGTCTGGACAGACTGAAAAGATGCTGCTGAAGATTTGAAAAAAGGGTCACTCTTTAGACAAATTTCAACTTTTCCTTTTAGTCGCTGATTCTATCTGATTGCGATGTCTGTCGTCGGTGTAGAGAGACGAGATTCGATGAGAGACGAGACAGTCATACACAGTCTGGACAGACTAAAACGGTGCTGCTGAACATTTTAGAAAGGGCCACTCTTCATACAAATTTCAACTTTTCCTTTTAGTCGCTCATTCTAGCTGATTGCGATGTCTGTCGTCGATGTAGAGAGACAAGATTCGATGAGAGACGAGACAGTCATACACAGTCTGGACAGACTGAAACGGTGCTGCTGAACATTTAAGAAAGAGCCACTCTTCATAAAAATTTCAACTTTTCGTTTAAGTCGCTCATTCTAGCTGATTACGATGTCTGTCGTCAGTGTAGAGAGACAAGATTCGATGAGAGACGAGACAGTCATACACAGTCTGGACAGACTGAAACGGTGCTGCTGAACATTTAAAAAAGGGCCACTCTTCATATAAATTTCAACTTTTCGTTTTAGTCGCTCATTCTAGCTGATTGCGATGTCTGTCGTCGATGTAGAGAGACGAGATTCGATGAGAGACGAGACAGTCATACACAGTCTGGACAGAATGAAACGGTGCTGCTGAACATTTTAGAAAGGGTCACTCTTCATACAAATTTCAACTTTTCGTTTTAGTCGCTCATTCTAGCTGATTGCGATGTCTGTCGTCGGTGTAAAGAGACGAGATTCGATGAGAGACGAGACAGTCATACACAGTCTGGACAGACTAAAACGATGCTGCTGAACATTTTAGAAAGGGTCACTCTTCATACAAATTTCAACTTTTCGTTTTAGTCGCTCATTCTAGCTGATTGCGATGTCTGTCGTCGGTGTAGAGAGACGAGATTCGATGAGAGACGAGACAGTCATACACAGTCTGGACAGACTAAAACGGTGCTGGTAAACATTTTAGAAAGGGTCACTCTTTATACAAATTTCAACTTTTCCTTTTAGTCGCTCATTCTAGCTGATTGCCATGTCTGTCGTCGGTGTAAAGAGACGAGATTCGATGAGAGACGAGACAGTCATACACAGTCTGGACAGACTAAAACGATGCTGCTGAACATTTTAGAAAGGGTCACTCTTCATACAAATTTCAACTTTTCGTTTTAGTCGCTCATTCTAGCTGATTGCGATGTCTGTCGTCGGTGTAGAGAGACGAGATTCGATGAGAGACGAGACAGTAATACACAGTCTGGACAGACTAAAACGGTGCTGCTGAACATTTTAGAAAGGGCCACTCTTCATACAAATTTCAACTTTTCGTTTAAGTCGCTCATTCTAGCTGATTACGATGTCTGTCGTCAGTGTAGAGAGACAAGATTCGATGAGAGACGAGACAGTCATACACAGTCTGGACAGACTAAAACGGTGCTGGTAAACATTTTAGAAAGGGTCACTCTTTATACAAATTTAAACTTTTCCTTTTAGTCGCTCATTCTAGCTGATTACAATGTCTGTCGTCAGTGTAGAGAGACGAGATTCGATGAGAGACGAGACAGTCATACACAGTCTGGACAGACTAAAACGGTGCTGGTGAACATTTTAAAAAGGGTCACTCTTTATACAAATTTCAACTTTTCGTTTTAGTCGCTCATTCTAGCTGATTACAATGTCTGTCGTCGATGTAGAGAGACGAGATTCGATGAGAGACGAGACAGTCATACACAGTCTGGACAGACTAAAACGAATCTGCTGAACATTTTAGAAAGGTTCACTCTTTATACAAATTTCAACTTTTCGTTTTAGTCGCTCATTCTAGCTGATTACGATGTCTGTCGTCAGTGTAGAGAGACGAGATTCGATGAGAGACGAGACAGTCATACACAGTCTGGACAGACTGAAACGGTGCTGCTAAACATTTAAAAAAGGGCCACTCTTCATACAAATTTCAACTTTTCCTTTTAGTCGTTCATTCTAGATGATTGCGATGTCTGTCGTCGATGTAGAGAGACAAGATTCGATGAGAGACGAGACAGTCATATACAGTCTGTTTAGACTGAAAAGATGCTGCTGAAAATTTAAAAAAGGGTCACTCTTTATACAAATTTCAACTTTTCCTTTTAGTCGTTCATTCTAGCTGATTGCGATGTCTGTCGTCGATGTAGAGAGACGAGATTCGATGAGAGACGAGACAGTCATATACAGTCTGTTTAGACTGAAAAGATGCTGCTGAAAATTTAAAAAAAGGTCACTCTTCATACAAATTTCAACTTTTCCTTTTAGTCGTTCATTCTAGCTGATTGCGATGTCTGTCGTCGGTGTAGAGAGACGAGACTCGATGAGAGACGAGACAGTCATACACAGTCTGGACAGACTAAAGCGGTGCTGGTGAACATTTTAGAGAGGGTCACTCTTTATACAAATTTCAACTTTTCCTTTTAGTCGCTCATTCTAGCTGATTGCGATGTCTGTCGTCAGTGCAGAGAGACGAGATTCGATGAGAGACGAGACAGTCATACACAGTCTGGACAGACTAAAGCGGTGTTGCTGAACATTTTAGAAAGGGTCACTCTTCATACAAATTTCAACTTTTCGTTTTAGTCGCTCATTCTAGCTGATTGCGATGTCTGTCGTCGGTGTAGAGAGACGAGATTCGATGAGAGACGAGACAGTCATACACAGTCTGGACAGACTGAAACGGTGCTGCTGAACATTTAAGAAAGAGCCACTCTTCATAAAAATTTCAACTTTTCGTTTAAGTCGCTCATTCTAGCTGATTACGATGTCTGTCGTCAGTGTAGAGAGACAAGATTCGATGAGAGACGAGACAGTCATACACAGTCTGGACAGACTGAAACGGTGCTGCTGAACATTTAAAAAAGGGCCACTCTTCATATAAATTTCAACTTTTCGTTTTAGTCGCTCATTCTAGCTGATTGCGATGTCTGTCGTCGATGTAGAGAGACGAGATTTGATGAGAGACGAGACAGTCATACACAGTCTGGACAGAATGAAACGGTGCTGCTGAACATTTTAGAAAGGGTCACTCTTCATACAAATTTCAACTTTTCGTTTTAGTCGCTCATTCTAGCTGATTGCGATGTCTGTCGTCGGTGTAGAGAGACGAGATTCGATGAGAGACGAGACAGTCATACACAGTCTGGACAGACTAAAACGGTGCTGGTAAACATTTTAGAAAGGGTCACTCTTTATACAAATTTCAACTTTTCCTTTTAGTCGCTCATTCTAGCTGATTGCGATGTCTGTCGTCGGTGTAAAGAGACGAGATTCGATGAGAGACGAGACAGTCATACACAGTCTGGACAGACTAAAGCGGTGCTGGTGAACATTTTAGAGAGGGTCACTCTTTATACAAATTTCAACTTTTCCTTTTAGTCGCTCATTCTAGCTGATTGCGATGTCTGTCGTCGATGTAGAGAGACGAGATTCGATGAGACGAGACAGTCATACACAGTCTGGACAGACTAAAACGATGCTGCTGAACATTTTAGAAAGGGTCACTCTTTATACAAATTTCAACTTTTCCTTTTAGTGGCTCATTCTAGCTGATTGCGATGTCTGTCAACGGTGTAGAGAGACGAGATTCGATGAGAGACGAGACAGTCATACACAGTCTGGACAGACTAAAACGATGCTGGTGAACATTTTAGAAAGGGTCACTCTTTATACAAATTTCAACTTTTCGTTTTAGTCGCTGATTCTATCTGATTGCGATGTCTGTCGTCGGTGCAGAGAGACGAAATTCGATGAGAGACGAGACAGTCATACACAGTCTGGACAGACTGAAAAGATGCTGCTGAAGATTTGAAAGAAGGGTCACTCTTTAAACAAATTTCAACTTTTCCTTTTAGTCGCTGATTCTATCTGAGTGCGATGTCTGTCGTCGGTGTAGAGACGAGATTCGATGAGAGACGAGACAGTCATACACAGTCTGGACAGACTGAAAAGATGCTGCTGAAGATTTGAAAAAAGGGTCACTCTTTAGACAAATTTCAACTTTTCCTTTTAGTCGCTGATTCTATCTGATTGCGATGTCTGTCGTCGGTGTAGAGAGACGAGATTCGATGAGAGACGAGACAGTCATACACAGTCTGGACAGACTAAAACGGTGCTGCTGAACATTTTAGAAAGGGCCACTCTTCATACAAATTTCAACTTTTCCTTTTAGTCGCTCATTCTAGCTGATTGCGATGTCTGTCGTCGATGTAGAGAGACAAGATTCGATGAGAGACGAGACAGTCATACACAGTCTGGACAGACTGAAACGGTGCTGCTGAACATTTAAGAAAGAGCCACTCTTCATAAAAATTTCAACTTTTCGTTTAAGTCGCTCATTCTAGCTGATTACGATGTCTGTCGTCAGTGTAGAGAGACAAGATTCGATGAGAGACGAGACAGTCATACACAGTCTGGACAGACTGAAACGGTGCTGCTGAACATTTAAAAAAGGGCCACTCTTCATATAAATTTCAACTTTTCGTTTTAGTCGCTCATTCTAGCTGATTGCGATGTCTGTCGTCGATGTAGAGAGACGAGATTCGATGAGAGACGAGACAGTCATACACAGTCTGGACAGAATGAAACGGTGCTGCTGAACATTTTAGAAAGGGTCACTCTTCATACAAATTTCAACTTTTCGTTTTAGTCGCTCATTCTAGCTGATTGCGATGTCTGTCGTCGGTGTAAAGAGACGAGATTCGATGAGAGACGAGACAGTCATACACAGTCTGGACAGACTAAAACGATGCTGCTGAACATTTTAGAAAGGGTCACTCTTCATACAAATTTCAACTTTTCGTTTTAGTCGCTCATTCTAGCTGATTGCGATGTCTGTCGTCGGTGTAGAGAGACGAGATTCGATGAGAGACGAGACAGTCATACACAGTCTGGACAGACTAAAACGGTGCTGGTAAACATTTTAGAAAGGGTCACTCTTTATACAAATTTCAACTTTTCCTTTTAGTCGCTCATTCTAGCTGATTGCCATGTCTGTCGTCGGTGTAAAGAGACGAGATTCGATGAGAGACGAGACAGTCATACACAGTCTGGACAGACTAAAACGATGCTGCTGAACATTTTAGAAAGGGTCACTCTTCATACAAATTTCAACTTTTCGTTTTAGTCGCTCATTCTAGCTGATTGCGATGTCTGTCGTCGGTGTAGAGAGACGAGATTCGATGAGAGACGAGACAGTAATACACAGTCTGGACAGACTAAAACGGTGCTGCTGAACATTTTAGAAAGGGCCACTCTTCATACAAATTTCAACTTTTCGTTTAAGTCGCTCATTCTAGCTGATTACGATGTCTGTCGTCAGTGTAGAGAGACAAGATTCGATGAGAGACGAGACAGTCATACACAGTCTGGACAGACTAAAACGGTGCTGGTAAACATTTTAGAAAGGGTCACTCTTTATACAAATTTAAACTTTTCCTTTTAGTCGCTCATTCTAGCTGATTACAATGTCTGTCGTCAGTGTAGAGAGACGAGATTCGATGAGAGACGAGACAGTCATACACAGTCTGGACAGACTAAAACGGTGCTGGTGAACATTTTAAAAAGGGTCACTCTTTATACAAATTTCAACTTTTCGTTTTAGTCGCTCATTCTAGCTGATTACAATGTCTGTCGTCGATGTAGAGAGACGAGATTCGATGAGAGACGAGACAGTCATACACAGTCTGGACAGACTAAAACGAATCTGCTGAACATTTTAGAAAGGTTCACTCTTTATACAAATTTCAACTTTTCGTTTTAGTCGCTCATTCTAGCTGATTACGATGTCTGTCGTCAGTGTAGAGAGACGAGATTCGATGAGAGACGAGACAGTCATACACAGTCTGGACAGACTGAAACGGTGCTGCTAAACATTTAAAAAAGGGCCACTCTTCATACAAATTTCAACTTTTCCTTTTAGTCGTTCATTCTAGATGATTGCGATGTCTGTCGTCGATGTAGAGAGACAAGATTCGATGAGAGACGAGACAGTCATATACAGTCTGTTTAGACTGAAAAGATGCTGCTGAAAATTTAAAAAAAGGGTCACTCTTTATACAAATTTCAACTTTTCCTTTTAGTCGTTCATTCTAGCTGATTGCGATGTCTGTCGTCGATGTAGAGAGACGAGATTCGATGAGAGACGAGACAGTCATATACAGTCTGTTTAGACTGAAAAGATGCTGCTGAAAATTTAAAAAAAGGTCACTCTTCATACAAATTTCAACTTTTCCTTTTAGTCGTTCATTCTAGCTGATTACGATGTCTGTCGTCAGTGTAGAGAGACGAGATTCGATGAGAGACGAGACAGTCATACACAGTCTGGACAGACTGAAACGGTGCTGCTAAACATTTAAAAAAGGGCCACTCTTCATACAAATTTCAACTTTTCCTTTTAGTCGTTCATTCTAGATGATTGCGATGTCTGTCGTCGATGTAGAGAGACAAGATTCGATGAGAGACGAGACAGTCATATACAGTCTGTTTAGACTGAAAAGATGCTGCTGAAAATTTAAAAAAGGGTCACTCTTTATACAAATTTCAACTTTTCCTTTTAGTCGTTCATTCTAGCTGATTGCGATGTCTGTCGTCGATGTAGAGAGACGAGATTCGATGAGAGACGAGACAGTCATATACAGTCTGTTTAGACTGAAAAGATGCTGCTGAAAATTTAAAAAAAGGTCACTCTTCATACAAATTTCAACTTTTCCTTTTAGTCGTTCATTCTAGCTGATTGCGATGTCTGTCGTCGGTGTAGAGAGACGAGACTCGATGAGAGACGAGACAGTCATACACAGTCTGGACAGACTAAAGCGGTGCTGGTGAACATTTTAGAGAGGGTCACTCTTTATACAAATTTCAACTTTTCCTTTTAGTCGCTCATTCTAGCTGATTGCGATGTCTGTCGTCAGTGCAGAGAGACGAGATTCGATGAGAGACGAGACAGTCATACACAGTCTGGACAGACTAAAGCGGTGTTGCTGAACATTTTAGAAAGGGTCACTCTTCATACAAATTTCAACTTTTCGTTTTAGTCGCTCATTCTAGCTGATTGCGATGTCTGTCGTCGGTGTAGAGAGACGAGATTCGATGAGAGACGAGACAGTCATACACAGTCTGGACAGACTGAAACGGTGCTGCTGAACATTTAAGAAAGAGCCACTCTTCATAAAAATTTCAACTTTTCGTTTAAGTCGCTCATTCTAGCTGATTACGATGTCTGTCGTCAGTGTAGAGAGACAAGATTCGATGAGAGACGAGACAGTCATACACAGTCTGGACAGACTGAAACGGTGCTGCTGAACATTTAAAAAAGGGCCACTCTTCATATAAATTTCAACTTTTCGTTTTAGTCGCTCATTCTAGCTGATTGCGATGTCTGTCGTCGATGTAGAGAGACGAGATTTGATGAGAGACGAGACAGTCATACACAGTCTGGACAGAATGAAACGGTGCTGCTGAACATTTTAGAAAGGGTCACTCTTCATACAAATTTCAACTTTTCGTTTTAGTCGCTCATTCTAGCTGATTGCGATGTCTGTCGTCGGTGTAGAGAGACGAGATTCGATGAGAGACGAGACAGTCATACACAGTCTGGACAGACTAAAACGGTGCTGGTAAACATTTTAGAAAGGGTCACTCTTTATACAAATTTCAACTTTTCCTTTTAGTCGCTCATTCTAGCTGATTGCGATGTCTGTCGTCGGTGTAAAGAGACGAGATTCGATGAGAGACGAGACAGTCATACACAGTCTGGACAGACTAAAACGATGCTGCTGAACATTTTAGAAAGGGTCACTCTTCATACAAATTTCAACTTTTCGTTTTAGTCGCTCATTCTAGCTGATTGCGATGTCTGTCGTCGGTGTAGAGAGACGAGATTCGATGAGAGACGAGACAGTAATACACAGTCTGGACAGACTAAAACGGTGCTGCTGAACATTTTAGAAAGGGCCACTCTTCATACAAATTTCAACTTTTCGTTTAAGTCGCTCATTCTAGCTGATTACGATGTCTGTCGTCAGTGTAGAGAGACAAGATTCGATGAGAGACGAGACAGTCATACACAGTCTGGACAGACTAAAACGGTGCTGGTAAACATTTTAGAAAGGGTCACTCTTTATACAAATTTCAACTTTTCCTTTTAGTCGCTCATTCTAGCTGATTACAATGTCTGTCGTCAGTGTAGAGAGACGAGATTCGATGAGAGACGAGACAGTCATACACAGTCTGGACAGACTAAAACGGTGCTGGTGAACATTTTAAAAAGGGTCACTCTTTATACAAATTTCAACTTTTCGTTTTAGTCGCTCATTCTAGCTGATTACAATGTCTGTCGTCGATGTAGAGAGACGAGATTCGATGAGAGACGAGACAGTCATACACAGTCTGGACAGACTAAAACGAATCTGCTGAACATTTTAGAAAGGTTCACTCTTTATACAAATTTCAACTTTTCGTTTTAGTCGCTCATTCTAGCTGATTACGATGTCTGTCGTCAGTGTAGAGAGACGAGATTCGATGAGAGACGAGACAGTCATACACAGTCTGGACAGACTGAAACGGTGCTGCTAAACATTTAAAAAAGGGCCACTCTTCATACAAATTTCAACTTTTCCTTTTAGTCGTTCATTCTAGATGATTGCGATGTCTGTCGTCGATGTAGAGAGACAAGATTCGATGAGAGACGAGACAGTCATATACAGTCTGTTTAGACTGAAAAGATGCTGCTGAAAATTTAAAAAAGGGTCACTCTTTATACAAATTTCAACTTTTTCTTTTAGTCGTTCATTCTAGCTGATTGCGATGTCTGTCGTCGATGTAGAGAGACGAGATTCGATGAGAGACGAGACAGTCATATACAGTCTGTTTAGACTGAAAAGATGCTGCTGAAAATTTAAAAAAGGGTCACTCTTCATACAAATTTCAACTTTTCCTTTTAGTCGTTCATTCTAGCTGATTGCGATGTCTGTCGTCGGTGTAGAGAGACGAGACTCGATGAGAGACGAGACAGTCATACACAGTCTGGACAGACTAAAGCGGTGCTGGTGAACATTTTAGAGAGGGTCACTCTTTATACAAATTTCAACTTTTCCTTTTAGTCGCTCATTCTAGCTGATTGCGATGTCTGTCGTCAGTGCAGAGAGACGAGATTCGATGAGAGACGAGACAGTCATACACAGTCTGGACAGACTAAAGCGGTGTTGCTGAACATTTTAGAAAGGGTCACTCTTCATACAAATTTCAACTTTTCCTTTTAGTCGTTCATTCTAGCTGATTGCGATGTCTGTCAACGGTGTAGAGAGACGAGATTCGATGAGAGACGAGACAGTCATACACAGTCTGGACAGACTAAAACGATGCTGGTGAACATTTTAGAAAGGGTCACTCTTTATACAAATTTCAACTTTTCGTTTTAGTCGCTGATTCTATCTGATTGCGATGTCTGTCGTCGGTGCAGAGAGACGAAATTCGATGAGAGACGAGACAGTCATACACAGTCTGGACAGACTGAAAAGATGCTGCTGAAGATTTGAAAGAAGGGTCACTCTTTAAACAAATTTCAACTTTTCCTTTTAGTCGCTGATTCTATCTGATTGCGATGTCTGTCGTCGGTGTAGAGAGACGAGATTCGATGAGAGACGAGACAGTCATACACAGTCTGGACAGACTGAAAAGATGCTGCTGAAGATTTGAAAAAAGGGTCACTCTTTAGACAAATTTCAACTTTTCCTTTTAGTCGCTGATTCTATCTGATTGCGATGTCTGTCGTCGGTGTAGAGAGACGAGATTCTATGAGAGACGAGACAGTCATACACAGTCTGGACAGACTAAAACGGTGCTGCTGAACATTTTAGAAAGAGCCACTCTTCATACAAATTTCAACTTTTCGTTTAAGTCGCTCATTCTAGCTGATTACGATGTCTGTCGTCAGTGTAGAGAGACAAGATTCGATGAGAGACGAGACAGTCATACACAGTCTGGACAGACTGAAACGGTGCTGCTGAACATTTAAAAAAGGGCCACTCTTCATACAAATTTCAACTTTTCGTTTTAGTCGCTCATTCTAGCTGATTGCGATGTCTGTCGTCGATGTAGAGAGACGAGATTCGATGAGAGACGAGACAGTCATACACAGTCTGGACAGACTGAAACGGTGCTGCTGAACATTTAAGAAAGGGCCACTCTTCATACAAATTTCAACTTTTCGTTTAAGTCGCTCATTCTAGCTGATTACGATGTCTGTCGTCAGTGTAGAGAGACAAGATTCGATGAGAGACGAGACAGTCATACACAGTCTGGACAGACTGAAACGGTGCTGGTGAACATTTTGAAAAGGGCCACTCTTCATACAAATTTCAACCTTTTCTTTTAGTCGCTCATTCTAGCTGATTGCGATGTCTGTCGTCGATGTAGCGAGACGAGATTCGATGAGAGACGAGACAGTCATACACAGTCTGGACAGACTGAAACAGTGCTGCTGAACGTTTTAGAAAGGGCCACTCTTCATACAAATTTCAACTTTTCGTTTTAGTCGCTCATTCTAGCTGATTACGATGTCTGTCGTCAGTGTAGAGAGACGAGATTCGATGAGAGACGAGACAGTCATACACAGTCTGGACAGACTAAAACGGTGCTGGTAAACATTTTAGAAAGGGTCACTCTTTATACAAATTTCAACTTTTCCTTTTAGTCGCTCATTCTAGCTGATTACAATGTCTGTCGTCAGTGTAGAGAGACGAGATTCGATGAGAGACGAGACAGTCATACACAGTCTGGACAGACTGGAAAGATGCTGCTAAAGATTTAAAAAAGGGTCACTCTTTATACAAATTTCAACTTTTCGTTTTAGTCGCTCATTCTAGCTGATTACGATGTCTGTCGTCAGTGTAGAGAGACGAGATTCGATGAGAGACGAGACAGTCATACACAGTCTGGACAGACTAAAACGGTGCTGGTGAACATTTTAAAAAGGGTCACTCTTTATACAAATTTCAACTTTTCGTTTTAGTCGCTCATTCTAGCTGATTACAATATCTGTCGTCGATGTAGAGAGACGAGATTCGATGAGAGACGAGACAGTCATACACAGTCTGGACAGACTAAAACGGTGCTGCTGAACATTTTAGAAAGGGTCACTCTTTATACAAATTTCAACTTTTCCTTCTAGTCGCTCATTCTATCTGATTGCGATGTCTGTCGTCGGTGCAGAGAGACGAGATTCGATGAGAGACGAGACAGTCATACACAGTCTGGACAGACTAAAACGAAGCTGCTGAACATTTTAGAAAGGGTCACTCTTTATACAAATTTCAACTTTTCCTTTTAGTCGCTCATTCTAGCTGATTGCGATGTGTGTCGTCAGTGCAGAGAGACGAGATTCGATGAGAGACGAGACAGTAATACACAGTCTGGACAGACTAAAACGGTGCTGCTGAACATTTTAGAAAGGGTCACTCTTCATACAAATTTCAACTTTTCGTTTTAGTCGCTTTTTCTATCTGATTGCGATGTCTGTCGTCGGTGTAGAGAGTAGAGAGACGAGATTCGATGAGAGACGAGACAGTCATACACAGTCTGGACAGACTAAAACGGTGCTGCTGAACATTTTAGAAAGGGTCACTCTTCATACAAATTTCAACTTTTCGTTTTAGTCGCTCATTCTAGCTGATTGCGATGTCTGTCGTCAGTGTAGAGAGACGAGATTCGATGAGAGACGAGACAGTCATATACAGTCTGGACAGACTAAAACGAAGCTGCTAAACAATTCAAAAATGGTCACTCTTCATACAAATTTCAACTTTTCCTTTTAGTCGCTCATTCTAGCTGATTGTGATGTCTGTCGTCGGTGTAAAGAGACGAGATTCGATGAGAGACGAGACAGTCATAAACAGTCTGGACAGACTAAAACGGAGCTGCTGAACATTTAAAAAAAATGTCACTCTTCATACAAATTTCAACTTTTCGTTTTAGTCGTTCGTTCTAGCTGATTGCGATGTCTGTCGTCCGTGAAGAGAGACGAGATTCGATGAGAGACGAGACAGTCATGTACAAACTGGACAGACTAAAACGGTGCTGCTAAACTGCTGAGCATTTAAAAAATGTCACTCTTCATACAAATTTCTACTTTTCGTTTTAGTCGCTCATTCTAGCTGATTGCGATGTCTGTCGTCGGTGTAAAGAGACGAGATTCGATGAGAGACGAGACAGTCATACACAGTCTGGACAGACTAAAACGATGCTGCTGAACATTTTAGAAAGGGTCACTCTTCATACAAATTTCAACTTTTCGTTTTAGTCGCTCATTCTAGCTGATTGCGATGTCTGTCGTCAGTGTAGAGAGACGAGATTCGATGAGAGACGAGACAGTCATATACAGTCTGGACAGACTAAAACGAAGCTGCTAAACAATTCAAAAATGGTCACTCTTCATACAAATTTCAACTTTTCCTTTTAGTCGCTCATTCTAGCTGATTGTGATGTCTGTCGTCGGTGTAAAGAGACGAGATTCGATGAGAGACGAGACAGTCATAAACAGTCTGGACAGACTAAAACGGAGCTGCTGAACATTTTAAAAAAATGTCACTCTTCATACAAATTTCAACTTTTCGTTTTAGTCGTTCGTTCTAGCTGATTGCGATGTCTGTCGTCCGTGAAGAGAGACGAGATTCGATGAGAGACGAGACAGTCATGTACAAACTGGACAGACTAAAACGGTGCTGCTAAACTGCTGAGCATTTAAAAAATGTCACTCTTCATACAAATTTCAACTTTTCGTTTTAGTCGCTCATTCTAGCTGATTGCGATGTCTGTCGTCGGTGTAAAGAGACGAGATTCGATGAGAGACGAGACAGTCATACACAGTCTGGACAGACTAAAACGATGCTGCTGAACA
This sequence comes from Rhabditoides inermis, assembly GCA_963966185.1. Classification (NCBI taxonomy): domain Eukaryota; kingdom Metazoa; phylum Nematoda; class Chromadorea; order Rhabditida; family Rhabditidae; genus Rhabditoides; species Rhabditoides inermis. Next base: position 224,533 of record CAWZYM010000210.1, on the reverse strand, counting down.
TTTTAGAAAGGGTCAATCTTCATACAAATTTCAACTTTTCGTTTTAGTCGCTCATTCTAGCTGATTGCGATGTCTGTCGTCGGTGTAGAGCTAGAGAGACGAGATTCGATGAGAGACGAGACAGTCATATACAGTCTGGACAGACTAAAACGATGCTGCTGAACATTTTAGAAAGGGTCACTCTTCATACAAATTTCAACTTTTCGTTTTAGTCGCTCATTCTAGCTGATTGCGATGTCTGTCGTCGGTGTAGAGAGACGAGATTCGATGAGAGACGAGACAGTCATGTACAAACTGGACAGACTAAAACGAAGCTGCTAAACAATTCAAAAATGGTCACTCTTCATACAAATTTCAACTTTTCCTTTTAGTCGCTCATTCTAGCTGATTGTGATGTCTGTCGTCGGTGTAAAGAGACGAGATTCGATGAGAGACGAGAAGTCATAAACAGTCTGGACAGACTAAAACGATGCTGCTGAACATTTTAGAAAGGGTCACTCTTCATACAAATTTCAACTTTTCGTTTTAGTCGCTCATTCTAGCTGATTGCGATGTCTGTCGTCGGTGTAGAGAGACGAGATTCGATGAGAGACGAGACAGTCATGTACAAACTGGACAGACTAAAACGGTGCTGCTAAACTGCTGAGCATTTAAAAAATGTCACTCTTCATACAAATTTCAACTTTTCGTTTTAGTCGCTCATTCTAGCTGATTGCGATGTCTGTCGTCGGTGTAAAGAGACGAGATTCGATGAGAGACGAGACAGTCATACACAGTCTGGACAGACTAAAACGATGCTGCTGAACATTTTAGAAAGGGTCAATCTTCATACAAATTTCAACTTTTCGTTTTAGTCGCTCATTCTAGCTGATTGCGATGTCTGTCGTCGGTGTAGAGCTAGAGAGACGAGATTCGATGAGAGACGAGACAGTCATATACAGTCTGGACAGACTAAAACGATGCTGCTGAACATTTTAGAAAGGGTCACTCTTCATACAAATTTCAACTTTTCGTTTTAGTCGCTCATTCTAGCTGATTGCGATGTCTGTCGTCGGTGTAAAGAGACGAGATTCGATGAGAGACGAGACAGTCATGTACAAACTGGACAGACTAAAACGAAGCTGCTAAACAATTCAAAAATGGTCACTCTTCATACAAATTTCAACTTTTCCTTTTAGTCGCTCATTCTAGCTGATTGCGATGTCTGTCGTCGGTGTAGAGAGACGAGATTCGATGAGAGACGAGACAGTCATGTACAAACTGGACAGACTAAAACGAAGCTGCTAAACAATTCAAAAATGGTCACTCTTCATACAAATTTCAACTTTTCCTTTTAGTCGCTCATTCTAGCTGATTGTGATGTCTGTCGTCGGTGTAAAGAGACGAGATTCGATGAGAGACGAGAAGTCATAAACAGTCTGGACAGACTAAAACGATGCTGCTGAACATTTTAGAAAGGGTCACTCTTCATACAAATTTCAACTTTTCGTTTTAGTCGCTCATTCTAGCTGATTGCGATGTCTGTCGTCGGTGTAGAGAGACGAGATTCGATGAGAGACGAGACAGTCATATACAGTCTAGACAGACTAAAACGAAACTGCTGAACATTTTAAAAATGGTCACTTTTCATACAAATTTCAACTTTTCCTTTTAGTCGCTCATTCTAGCTGATTGTGATGTCTGTCGTCGGTGTTAAGAGACGAGATTCGATGAGAGACGAGACAGTCATACACAGTTTGGACAGACTAAAACGGTGCTGCTGAACATTTTAGAAAGGGTCACTCTTCATACAAATTTCAACTTTTCGTTTTAGTCGCTCATTCTAGCTGATTGCGATGTCTGTCGTCGGTGTAGAGAGACGAGATTCGATGAGAGACGAGACAGTCATATACAGTCTAGACAGACTAAAACGAAACTGCTGAACATTTTAAAAATGGTCACTTTTCATACAAATTTCAACTTTTCCTTTTAGTCGCTCATTCTAGCTGATTGTGATGTCTGTCGTCGGTGTTAAGAGACGAGATTCGATGAGAGACGAGACAGTCATGTACAAACTGGACAGACTAAAACGGTGCTGCTGAACATTTTAGAAAGGGTCACTCTTCATACAAATTTCAACTTTTCGTTTTAGTCGCTCATTCTAGCTGATTGCGATGTCTGTCGTCGGTGTAGAGAGACGAGATTCGATGAGAGACGAGACAGTCATATACAGTCTGTTTAGACTGAAAAGATGCTGCTGAAAATTTAAAAAAGGGTCACTCTTCATACAAATTTCAACTTTTCCTTTTAGTCGTTCATTCTAGCTGATTGCGATGTCTGTCGTCGGTGTAGAGAGACGAGACTCGATGAGAGACGAGACAGTCATACACAGTCTGGACAGACTAAAGCGGTGCTGGTGAACATTTTAGAGAGGGTCACTCTTTATACAAATTTCAACTTTTCCTTTTAGTCGCTCATTCTAGCTGATTGCGATGTCTGTCGTCGATGTAGAGAGACGAGATTCGATGAGAGACGAGACAGTCATACACAGTCTGGACAGACTAAAACGGTGCTGCTGAACATTTTAGAAAGGGTCACTCTTTATACAAATTTCAACTTTTCCTTTTAGTCGCTCATTCTAGCTGATTGCGATGTCTGTCGTCGGTGTAGAGACGAGATTCGATGAGAGACGAGACAGTCATACACAGTCTGGACAGACTAAAACGGTGCTTCTGAACATTTTAGAAAGGGCCACTCTTCATACAAATTTCAACTTTTCCTTTTAGTAGCTCATTCTAGCTGATTGCGATGTCTGTCGTCGATGTAGAGAGACAAGATTCGATGAGAGACGAGACAGTCATACACAGTCAGGACAGACTGAAACGGTGCTGCTGAACGTTGTAGAAAAGGCCACTCTTCATACAAATTTCAACTTTTCGTTTTAGTCGCTCATTCTAGCTGATTGCGATGTCTGTCGTCGATGTAGAGAGACAAGATTCGATGAGAGACGAGACAGTCATACACAGTCTGGACAGACTGAAGCGGTGCTGCTGAACGTTTAAGAAAGGGCCACTCTTCATACAAATTTCAACTTTTCGTTTTAGTCGCTCATTCTAGCTGATTACGATGTCTGTCGTCGGTGTAGAGAGACGAGATTCGATGAGAGACGAGACAGTCATACACAGTCTGGACAGACTGAAACGGTGCTGCTGAACATTTAAGAAAGAGCCACTCTTCATAAAAATTTCAACTTTTCGTTTAAGTCGCTCATTCTAGCTGATTACGATGTCTGTCGTCAGTGTAGAGAGACAAGATTCGATGAGAGACGAGACAGTCATACACAGTCTGGACAGACTGAAAAGATGCTGCTGAAGATTTGAAAAAAGGGTCACTCTTTAGACAAATTTCAACTTTTCCTTTTAGTCGCTGATTCTATCTGATTGCGATGTCTGTCGTCGGTGTAGAGACGAGATTCGATGAGAGACGAGACAGTCATACACAGTCTGGACAGACTGAAAAGATGCTGCTGAAGATTTGAAAAAAGGGTCACTCTTTAGACAAATTTTAACTTTTCCTTTTAGTCGCTGATTCTATCTGATTGCGATGTCTGTCGTCGGTGTAGAGAGACGAGATTCGATGAGAGACGAGACAGTCATACACAGTCTGGACAGACTAAAACGGTGCTTCTGAACATTTTAGAAAGGGTCACTCTTCATACAAATTTCAACTTTTCGTTTTAGTCGCTCATTCTAGCTGATTGCGATGTCTGTCGTCGGTGTAGAGTAGTGTTTGGACCAAATTACCGGTTTATTTCTGGTTAACCAGAAATTTGGCGCCCTTTTCAAAACCAGCGTCATTTAAAACCAGAAAAAATTGGCCAGGTCATTGGCCGGACCAGATATTTCTGGTTTTCGGTCGAAAAAACCAGAAATTTCTGGTTCTGGTTTTCATTTGGCCAGTACTGGTTTTGGTTTGGCGGTCGTTCGAGAAATGTGACGTCTCATTGTCATTTAGCCATGAAATGTCCTCATCATACCTCATCTCATTCGAGAATCGAGAAATGATATTGACCGGTCCAAAAAACCAGAGGTACAAACTAAAAAACCAGAAATTTCTGGTTTTTTGAAAACCAGAAATTTCTGGTTCTGGTTCTGGTTTGGCCAGATTTCTCAAAACCGGTTTATTTTGGCCGGTCATTTCTCTGGCCAACCAGAAAATAACCGGTCATTGGTTTTATTTTGGCCGGTCATTCGACCAGAAATCTGGTCGATAAATTGGTCCAAACACTAGTGTAGAGAGACGAGATTCGATGAGAGACGAGACAGTCATATACAGTCTAGACAGACTAAAACGAAACTGCTGAACATTTTAGAAAGGGTCACTCTTCATACAAATTTCAACTTTTCGTTTTAGTCGCTCATTCTATCTGATTGCGATGTGTGTCGTCGATGTAGAGAGACGAGATTCGATGAGAGACGAGACAGTCATACACAGTCTGGACAGACTAAAACGAATCTGCTGAACATTTTAGAAAGGGTCACTCTTCATACAAATTTCAACTTTTCGTTTTAGTCGCTCATTCTAGCTGATTACGATGTCTGTCGTCAGTGCAGAGAGACGAGATTCGATGAGAGACGAGACAGTCATATACAATCTGTTTAGACTGAAAAGAAGCTGCTGAAAATTTAAAAAAAGGTCACTCTTCATACAAATTTCAACTTTTCCTTTTAGTCGTTCATTCTAGCTGATTGCGATGTCTGTCGTCGGTGTAGAGAGACGAGACTCGATGAGAGACGAGACAGTCATACACAGTCTGGACAGACTAAAGCGGTGCTGGTGAACATTTTAGAGAGGGTCACTCTTTATACAAATTTCAACTTTTCCTTTTAGTCGCTCATTCTAGCTGATTGCGATGTCTGTCGTCGATGTAGAGAGACGAGATTCGATGAGAGACGAGACAGTCATACACAGTCTGGACAGACTAAAACGGTGCTGCTGAACATTTTAGAAAGGGTCACTCTTTATACAAATTTCAACTTTTCCTTTTAGTCGCTCATTCTAGCTGATTGCGATGTCTGTCAACGGTGTAGAGAGACGAGATTCGATGAGAGACGAGACAGTCATACACAGTCTGGACAGACTAAAACGATGCTGCTGAACATTTAAGAAAGAGCCACTCTTCATAAAAATTTCAACTTTTCGTTTAAGTCGCTCATTCTAGCTGATTACGATGTCTGTCGTCAGTGTAGAGAGACAAGATTCGATGAGAGACGAGACAGTCATACACAGTCTGGACAGACTGAAACGGTGCTGCTGAACATTTAAAAAAGGGCCACTCTTCATACAAATTTCAACTTTTCGTTTTAGTCGCTCATTCTAGCTGATTGCGATGTCTGTCGTCGATGTAGAGAGACGAGATTCGATGAGAGACGAGACAGTCATACACAGTCTGGACAGACTGAAACGGTGCTGGTGAACATTTTGAAAAGGGCCACTCTTCATACAAATTTCAACTTTTTCTTTTAGTCGCTCATTCTAGCTGATTGCGATGTCTGTCGTCGGTGTAGAGACGAGATTCGATGAGAGACGAGACAGTCACAGTAGTATGGTGGCAGCAGTGAGTAGGGCGACGCATGAGATGGTCAGCCCGCCCCACACAGCACTTAACTGAGACTCGTCAAACTGAAATGCGAATGTAGTCGTCTGTCTCTTTGAAGTTTTTTTTTGCCTTCGAAACGCAACTGTGATTTTAATGTGTTTTCGAATATGTGTTTCTATGAGTCTGCATACACGTACACCTTTCATTTTCGGTGAAGTGAGACGTGACTTTTCTGTTTGCAAGCAGTTTCTGTTCCTCAACAGCCTTGGTCCAACCCACCTCGGATCCCGGTGCTCGCAAGTAGTCCATCCCTATCGGCACCACACCAATGTCCACGAGAGGTGCGTTGTCGCCGAATCTATAAAAAAAATTACATTAACATTCCACTTTACCACATTCCAGACATTGCGTCCACTACTGATAAACCTGATAAGAGACGTGTCGTGTCTACCTGTCGATTGGCCGCAGCCGTACCGAGGCGATGAGAAGAGGCCGGTAGGCAAACACCGGCAACACATGCGTCACCACCACAACCACCGAGAAGTAGCTGCGCCATTTCTGATGAAAACGTGTCGACAAATGGCAATCGAAAGGAAAAAAAGAGATAAATGATAGAAATCATTTCTGCCGATTGCCAGTAGCAATCCTTCACGTATGTAGTATGTTTATACACGCATATTAAAAAACCCAAAAGAGTGTGGTGTCACGCGAGCAGTTTTTATGACATGTTACATGTTATGTGAACTTATTGTTACGTGAAACAAAAAACAACCCGTTTTTGTTTCAGTGTTCATGAACCTTGCAACTTTAACAAAACTTTTACTCGTCAGTCGTGAGATGATTTTAGTCAAAGAGACGGCGGGCAAATAAAAGAAGCCGGCATAAATAAGCCGCATCACACTCGAGCTCGCGCTGTCTGACCTTTTTGATTTGCGAGTTTTGCTAACTGACTCCGGCTGGCAAAAGGAAAAACTACTCCTCATGCGGCGACTAAAACTTTAGCTAAACGTACAGTATTGAAATGCGCTTTTAATTGTGGTAAGTGTAGTATACCTGCTCGAATTTGGTTGGCCACAGAACGCAGCTAAAGCGATTGTACTGCATGACAATCATCATGAACAGAGAGGAGGCGAGGAAGTAGTAGGACATGACGTGTAGTGGGGTGAGCGCGTGTGTGTAGGCAGAGAAGCGGGAGAGGTAGAACGAGTTGAGCAGACCCGTCTTCATCGCACGGTCCCACAGCACATTGAACGCGAGCCACACTAGACTCTGCAAGTACTCACCTAAAAAAACTCTAGCGAATACTTGCGAGAAGAGACTTTTTGTGTTGTAGCATGAAGACTCATCCGCGTACTGATTCCTCGCGCACTCACCGTGGCGCTGGCGATGAGTTGAAGGCGGAAAAATGACTGTGCGCGGAATTCCTTCAGTCGCCATATGACACGCATGATGAGAAGGGTGAGGAGGACGGAGGGCAGGCCGTACACACACTGCACCACGAAGAACACTTGGTTGAACTGCGCCTGATTGGACAGGAACTGTTCCTCCATCACTAATGCGGACAGAATTTTAGTTGGATTTGAAACTAACGATAAATATTTTTGCATGCAGATAGTCACGCAACACACTATTTTGGACCAACTCTCGCGTGATCTTTTGTAGTACGTGTATTTCCAGGAATGCGCTTTTGCAGGAAACTCCCACGCGTTCTATGATGCTGTATTTTCAACTCGAGTACTACTTTTTTTGTTCAAATCACGCTCACATGTTACGTTCATCATGAATCCATCAGTTCCAAATCCAAAGATCGAATTCACGTGAACAATACGTCTGCGTGTCTCTCGAAAATGTTTCGGAAAAGACCGGGTGCGAGCGATGGTATCTGTTCTAGCATGCGCGCCGGCAGATAAGCATCTCAGCGGACGATTGAGGCACCTGCGAGACAAAAGGTGCCTGAAAAAAAAAGATCCACAGGCTCTCGCGTGACATTCCGCCTGAAATAGCCGTCATTGCAATGACCCGACATGTGCCGAATCTCGCGGTGGCGCTGCTGCTGCTCTACTGTGTGGTCATCTCCGTTCGTCATAAACAACAGGCTATCCGCATCAACAAGCTGGAGAAGAAACTGCTAAAACCGCGGTGTCCGGTGAGACATTCCGAAACGATGTGTTATTGTTCTCATGAACTGTAATGCATCTTTCTAGGAGTGCGCTTGTAATGCCGACATGGACGAAATCGACCCGGTCATTCGACAGAACAGCGATGTGAGTGTGCTTGTTTGAACACGGTTCCGTACGAGTCAAGATGAGAGCTGAACAAAGACATTGTGACTTTGGGTAAAAACAACTTTGTCGCCCTAATCGATAGCACTAGAAAAAAGATGGCTGCAGCTGTAGTGACTGGTTTTCAGTAAACTCAAATGCTTCAGCCGCTGCCCCGGCGCGCATCGAATGTGTCGGCAGCAGAGCTGTGCGAATCGAGCGACGCGTGTCTACCCGCCTTCCCCAGCGGACAGAACTTCACCAGCATGATACGAGTGAGAACACTCATGTCTACTGCAATTTACAACCACAAACGTATTGCTTCGAAATTACATCTAGCTATTGTAACCTGTCAAGCAACCTGACGTCACACAAATTCCGCGAAACAAGCATAGGTCTCGTCTCGCAACAAGCTGATGTCGTGCTTCAACCACAAGTCCATGTCGACTATAATGACGGCTGTGATGTGCTACCTCAGCGATCCCAAGGCGTTCCGCGAGAGTGGACACCACTTCATCACAGAGAGCAACGGAGGGTGGGCGATTGGTGTTGACAAGTGATTTGCAAATTATCATTTCTAGATTTTGTAAGAACAACGCGTATCAGTACGTCTCAGAAATGGAAATTAATCAAACAATTACCGAGGTGAGAGAGATTGAAAAAAAACCTATTTTAAATAACCTCATTTATTACTCTAGGAAGACACGGCATGGCGCTACGCCTTTGTCACGCGAGAGCCTGTGGATCGGTTCATATCCGGATTCATTGACCGCTGTATACGGTAGAATGGTTTCACAACTTGGTTAGCGACATATCTAACATTTACAACCAATTATCTGTGTCATCTTCATTGTTCGCTCAAAACAATAGTCAAATTTCAAAGGTTTCTTTAGAAAGTTAATTGTAACTTTTTTCAGTACACCTTTACCTCCATTTTGTAACGGCTGCCACCAAAACATGACGTGTTTTATTCTTTCGGAATACGACAGATTTACCAAGCAGGTGAAAAATAGTTGATTAAAAATGTAAACATATCCGATTGTTATAGATCAACGAAGAGACATACCCGGAAACTTTCGAAGACGTGCACTTTTTCCCGCAACACTGGTGAGAGAGAGAGAGAGAGAGAAGGAGAGATAAAATTTGAAGAGAGAACAGAAAGTGTTCAGGCGGTGCGACATGCAATCAAACTTGGGGAGGTACGACCTCATCAGATACTCCAGCGACCCGTCCAAGCAGATGATGAGCGACCTGATGCGAGTGCTGGAGAGACAGAATGTGAGAGATCACCTCTCTCTCTCTCTCTCTCTCTCTCTCTCTCTCTCTCTCTTAATTTATCCCTCTCACTCTCTCTAACTCTCTCTCTTTCTCTCTCTCTCTCTCTCTCTCTCTCTCTCTCTCTCTCTCTCTCTCTCTTTCTCTTTCTTTCTCGCTCCCCCCTCCCTTTTCGCCAATCTCCACTCCTCGCCGGTTCCTCGTAGTTTCCTTTTTGCGATCTTACAATTGTTAGAGAGAGGTGAACTTTGTTACCAGGTGACGTCATCTGAGCGCCGTTTCATTCGAGATGAGATCACAGCCGGTCGCACTGGCCACTCGACCATACAAAGCAAGGCGAGAACGTGAGTACGAACACTGAGAAAACGCTTTATTGTGGAATCCGTCGGGCATTTTTATTTGATACGCTGATTTTCATGTGTGAAAATGAGTATTACAGGAAAATCAAGAACAGTGAGAACATTGTTGTTTTTCAGGTTCCTCTACGACCGCCTCACTTCTTCTCCCTTTCTACTCGAGTACATTGTGAGAATGTTCTACCACGACTTCAAAATGTTCAACTACAAGCTACCGGAAGGGTTCTAATAAGATTGTTCGAAATAAAATAAACAAGTTTATTTATTTGTGTAGACCAAAATTGTCTCTGATTTTTTTTTTGTTGAAAATCAGGGTTACATGAGTGCGAGAATGACGACGAGAAAGCATTTAGACTAGACATATAATAAGTGAACATGTGAATGGTGATAAGAAATAGTAGGGAACAATCCAGTTTCGGCTCCTACCACCTGACTGAACTGTTCGGACAGTCTCATACGAGGCGGAGCACTCATCAGAGATGACCACGCATGAGAGGTTAACACAAACATATAAGACAGAGACAACAACAAACATATACTAGTTAGTAAATATTATAAAATAATGATCAAAACAAAAAAAAACAAAAAAAAACAATAACTCAACTGGAAAGCCGTTGCGAGGGGGATATGCGGGAGAAGAGTAGATGTGGCAGCGGCAATATGTAGCAGACTGAGTGGACTACCGCCAGACTGCGCCGGGTCGATTTCGCCCATGTCATTCAATTCACCGCACAGTCACAGTCACTGTGTCTGGTCGACGTCTGATGGTTGTGGGAAAGCAAGTGAGGGAGATAATGCACATTTCGCGATATATCGATAAAAAACTTTTTAGATTTGAAGTTTGAACCGGAGTTCGGCAATTGCGTTAAAAAAGAGAATCGATCATTCTTTTCGCTTATTGTTCTGGTTCACGGAAACGTAACACCTAGTTTGTTTTCACTTTCTCTGCTCTCTCCTAAACTATCATCTAGATTTATGAATAGTGGGTATAAGTAACGAGCGGGGCTAAAGCCCCGCCCTTTTTTGTGTGTCGACCAATAGGTATTTCCGCGCCCAACTGTCAGTATGGTGGCAGCAGTGAGTAGGGCGACGCATGAGATGGTCAGCCCGCCCCACACAGCACTTAACTGAGACTCGTCAAACTGAAATGCGAATGTAGTCGTCTGTCTCTTTGAAGTTTTTTTTTTGCCTTCGAAACGCAAGAGTTTTTTTTTTTAGGTGAGTACTTGCAGAGTCTAGTGTGGCTCGCGTTCAATGTGCTGTGGGACCGTGCGATGAAGACGGGTCTGCTCAACTCGTTCTACCTCTCCCGCTTCTCTGCCTACACACACGCGCTCACCCCACTACACGTCATGTCCTACTACTTCCTCGCCTCCTCTCTGTTCATGATGATTGTCATGCAGTACAATCGCTTTAGCTGCGTTCTGTGGCCAACCAAATTCGAGCAGGTATACTACACTTACCACAATTAAAAGCGCATTTCAATACTGTACGTTTAGCTAAAGTTTTAGTCGCCGCATGAGGAGTAGTTTTTCCTTTTGCCAGCCGGAGTCAGTTAGCAAAACTCGCAAATCAAAAAGGTCAGACAGCGCGAGCTCGAGTGTGATGCGGCTTATTTATGCCGGCTTCTTTTATTTGCCCGCCGTCTCTTTGACTAAAATCATCTCACGACTGACGAGTAAAAGTTTTGTTAAAGTTGCAAGGTTCATGAACACTGAAACAAAAACGGGTTGTTTTTTGTTTCACGTAACAATATGTTCACATAACATGTAACATGTCATAAAAACTGCTCGCGTGACACCACACTCTTTTGGGTTTTTTAATATGCGTGTATAAACATACTACATACGTGAAGGATTGCTACTGGCAATCGGCAGAAATGATTTCTATCATTTATCTCTTTTTTTCCTTTCGATTGCCATTTGTCGACACGTTTTCATCAGAAATGGCGCAGCTACTTCTCGGTGGTTGTGGTGGTGACGCATGTGTTGCCGGTGTTTGCCTACCGGCCTCTTCTCATCGCCTCGGTACGGCTGCGGCCAATCGACAGGTAGACACGACACGTCTCTTATCAGGTTTATCAGTAGTGGACGCAATGTCTGGAATGTGGTAAAGTGGAATGTTAATGTAATTTTTTTTTTATAGATTCGGCGACAACGCACCTCTCGTGGACATTGGTGTGGTGCCGATAGGGATGGACTACTTGCGAGCACCGGGATCCGAGGTGGGTTGGACCAAGGCTGTTGAGGAACAGAAACTGCTTGCAAACAGAAAAGTCACGTCTCACTTCACCGAAAATGAAAGGTGTACGTGTATGCAGACTCATAGAAACACATATTCGAAAACACATTAAAATCACAGTTGCGTTTCGAAGGCAAAAAAAAACTTCAAAGAGACAGACGACTACATTCGCATTTCAGTTTGACGAGTCTCAGTTAAGTGCTGTGTGGGGCGGGCTGACCATCTCATGCGTCGCCCTACTCACTGCTGCCACCATACTGACAGTTGGGCGCGGAAATACCTATTGGTCGACACACAAAAAAGGGCGGGGCTTTAGCCCCGCTCGTTACTTATACCCACTATTCATAAATCTAGATGATAGTTTAGGAGAGAGCAGAGAAAGTGAAAACAAACTAGGTGTTACGTTTCCGTGAACCAGAACAATAAGCGAAAAGAATGATCGATTCTCTTTTTTAACGCAATTGCCGAACTCCGGTTCAAACTTCAAATCTAAAAAGTTTTTTTTATCGATATATCGCGAAATGTGCATTATCTCCCTCACTTGCTTTCCCACAACCATCAGACGTCGACCAGACACAGTGACTGTGACTGTGCGGTGAATTGAATGACATGGGCGAAATCGACCCGGCGCAGTCTGGCGGTAGTCCACTCAGTCTGCTACATATTGCCGCTGCCACATCTACTCTTCTCCCGCATATCCCCCTCGCAACGGCTTTCCAGTTTAGTTATTGTTTTTTTTTTGTTTTTTTTTGTTTTGATCATTATTTTATAATATTTACTAACTAGTATATGTTTGTTGTTGTCTCTGTCTTATATGTTTGTGTTAACCTCTCATGCGTGGTCATCTCTGATGAGTGCTCCGCCTCGTATGAGACTGTCCGAACAGTTCAGTCAGGTGGTAGGAGCCGAAACTGGATTGTTCCCTACTATTTCTTATCACCATTCACATGTTCACTTATTATATGTCTAGTCTAAATGCTTTCTCGTCGTCATTCTCGCACTCATGTAACCCTGATTTTCAACAAAAAAAAATCAGAGACAATTTTGGTCTACACAAATAAATAAACTTGTTTATTTTATTTCGAACAATCTTATTAGAACCCTTCCGGTAGCTTGTAGTTGAACATTTTGAAGTCGTGGTAGAACATTCTCACAATGTACTCGAGTAGAAAGGGAGAAGAAGTGAGGCAACCAAAACATGACGTGTTTTATTCTTTCGGAATACGACAGATTTACCAAGCAGGTGAAAAATAGTTGATTAAAAATGTAAACATATCCGATTGTTATAGATCAACGAAGAGACATACCCGGAAACTTTCGTTGAGCAGACCCGTCTTCATGAGCAGACCCGTCTTCATCGCACGGTCCCACAGCACATTGAACGCGAGCCACACTAGACTCTGCAAGTACTCACCTAAAAAAACTCTTTTTTTTTGTTTAGCCGGTTGAATCCGGGGTCCTCCTAGTCGAGAACAAGATAGGGTTCTTGGATTACGACGACGTCAGCAGAGGTAGTTGGGTTGGGTGGCGTCGGACGTCTTGAATTCCGTTCTTGAGTCCGTAGATGGTGCTGTGACGCCTTCTGGCTACCATGAAAGTGGATTGCCACACCACAGGGGCGTGGTGAATTTCGCAAGAATGGTTGACTCCGAGGGGGATCGAACCAGCGACCGTGAGATTGAGAGACGAACGCTCTATCCACTGAGCCGCGCCCCCGGCACTCTAGCGAATACTTGCGAGAAGAGACCTCGCGTGACACCACACTCTTTTGGGTTTTTTAATATGGAGAGAGAGAGAGAGGGGGGGGGGGGGGGGAGGAGGAGGGAGGAGAGAGAGTAGGCATAACTGTCTCTCGAAAGTCGCAGTGACTACTGCAGACAGAGTAGAAGAGTATATAGAAAACACCATAGTAATTTCTCTAGAATGTTGTTGTCACCGCTGCGGAGACGTGAGAATAGACGAGAGAGAGAAAAGAAAGTGAGAAAGAGAGAGACGGAGAAGTGAGAGTAGAAGGGTAGACAGAAGATACCATAGTAATTTTTCTAGAATGTTGTTGTCACCGCTGCGGAGACGTGAAAATAGACGAGAGAGAAATAAAAGAAAGTGAGAAAGAGAGAGACGGAGGTAGAGAGAGAAAGGATGGAAGAGAGAGAGAGAGAGAGAGAGAGAGAGAGAAAGAAAGAAAGAGAGAGAAGAGAAAAGGTAGGGGAGAGAGATGGGGGATGAGGAATTAATGAGTTGAAAACAGAGAAAATGAGAAAGAAAACAGAAGAAAAAATAGGAGAGATATAGTTAAAACAGACAGAACTTGAAAGAGCTACATGTTTCTACGCAAAAAACAACTATTTTTCTATTTTGTCTATTCTTGTATATTGTTTGCCTAGTGCGGAGGCGCGCGACAGCGCGCCGGAGCGCTAGTCCCCCTTTCATACTAATATTTACTATGGTGTCTGTCTGTCTGTCATTCTTTCCGGAGAGCTATCTCTTTTCAAAGTATACCCTATTTGCTGATTTCTTCTGAAAAGTTTCTTCAGACCCCGAGTACGCAAAATTCCAAATATCTCGTCAATAGCGATCTTCTGATCATAGTTATCACCTAATCTCTTAACTATGGAGAAAAAATTCAAAATACTTCAATTAGAACCAAACTTGGAGGGTAGGTGAATCGACCTAGAAAAAATCGATAGCCGCGATACCAGCTGCCTGTGACCTCATCTTCATGCCCAAATAGGCGAATGTACCCAAAATGCACCCAAAATTCATGATCTTCGATTTCTATAAAAATTTAATAGAAAAAAGATTACGTATAATAGATTATAGAAACTGGTTTTCTTCTTTGAAAAGTCACCAAATATGGCGAATATGATCGACTTTTCGTACAGGCGAGATAGAGTGTCCAATTTGTAAACTTAAGCTTTTATAGGCCAAAAAGCCCTTCTGTAAAAATTTCAGATTAATCGGACTTCGTCTTCAAACCGTATTAAACAATTTTTGAGCGCGCGTTACTTGCTGGAGTCGCGCCCTCCTACTTGCTCGCTACCAGCCGCGAGGTCAACAGATCGATATCGAATAGTTGGCACTCGCAATTACTGACCCATATCTACACAGTGATGTTTTTTAACGATATAAACATGTGTAAATAAAACAATAATGGACTGATTCTGTTTAAAAAAGACAAAATTTCTGGCTTCAACGAATAACGTATGATGAACGAAATATTAAAGGCTGGAAAAGACAATAAAAGTGTTTCAAGTCGAGTTCAGTCAATAGATAATGTTTTGTTTGTGAAGATCAAACCAACTTCAATCTCTATTCAACTACTTCAAACATGCGCACAACGTGTTTGGGCGCGCCAGCCGGCGTATTTTCTTGCAGTCGTGGCATCAACAGAGTCATTGTATATGTAATTTGGAAATATGGACTGCTTACTTTTTGTTTGTTGAAAATAGGTTTTTGGGTACAACACTTATTCAGACTGTAATTCCTATTCAGACTGAAATTCCTCTTTTCGATGTGTACAGTGACAAAAGGAAGTGAGGTGAGGTGAGAATCGAGTTCACCTTACATGTCATTTGGCAAGCACAGGCGGTCGAATTATATTTTAAGACGTGAGAGTAGACAGAAGAGATTGGTACTGTCTGTAAAAAGTTGTTATCACCGCACAGCAGATACGTGACAGTAGACAGAAGAGAGCATAGTATGTACTGTATCTAGAATTTTGTTGTCACCGCAGCGGATAAGTGAAAGTAGACGAGATAGAGAAAGAGATAGAGAAAGAGAGAGAGAGAGAGAGAGAGAGAGAGGGGGAGAGAGAGAGAGAAGGTAGAGTAGACGTATGTAACTGTCTCTCGAAAGTCGGAGTGACTACTGCAGACGTGGGAGTAGAAGAGTAGACGAGAGGTGAGTAGACAGAAAAAAACATAGTGGTGTCTCAGGTAAATTGTTGTCACCGCCACGGAGACATGACAGTAAACAAAACATACCGTAGTACTGTATTCAGAAAGTTGTTGTGACCGCAGCGGATAGGAGGGAGAGGAGGAAGAGGAGAATATAGGAGCGAAAGTAGAAATAACTGTGTCTCGTAATTTGCAGTGACTACCGCAGACGTGAGAGTAGAAGTGTAGAAGAGTAGACAGAATATACCATAGTACTGTCTCTAGAAAGTTGTTTAGAAAGTTGTTGTCACCGCTGCGGAGACGTGATAATAGACGAGAGAGAGAGAGAGAGAGAGAGAGGGGGCGAGAGACAAAAGAAAAAAAAGAAAGAGAGAGACGGAGGGAGAGGGAGGGAGTGGGGAGAGAGAGAGGGAGAAAGGTAGGGGGAGAGAGATGGAGGAAGAGGAAGTAAATGAGTTGAAAATAGAGAAAATGATAAAGAAAACAGAGAAAGAAAGTAGGATAGAGATGAAAAAGATACATGTTTCTACGCAAAAATCAACTATACTTCTATTTTTCTATTCTTGTATACCTAGTGCGGAGGCGCGCGACAGCGCGCCGGAGCGCTAGTCGCCTCTCTCCCCCTAAAATTTCCTATGGTTAAGGTATGTCAGCTGAGGTACAGCTCTTACGGAACGACACTCAGAGATGCCCTTTTAGAGTTAAGGTTCTATGGTCCCTGGGATGTCAGCATAATTCAGACATCTCATTTGCATAATTCCTTATATGGGTTCTACGAGAGGGACTTTGGACTTTGACTCGAAAATAGACTTTTCACTATAACTCAATAACGAATTGAGGTAGACAGTTCATATTCACACCATACAACAACCTAACTGAGACAAAACTTTTAGTAAAGATATTATGTAAACAAGTAAACAAGTAAACAAATTATGTAAACAATCTCGGAAACCTTAATAACTTTGTTAGTTTGCAATGTAGACACTTCATACTCATACCATAACACAAGTACACAAGTACATTTATGATAGTAAACAACTCATGTCAACAAGTAAACAAAGAAGTAAACAACACAATTTTTCATTTGAGAGGTATCTAACGTGTACTAGACCATGTACTGAGTTCAAATTTGTTGTTTACATGAAATGTAAACAAGTAAACAACTCCAAATCTCATTTAAAAGGTACCTAACGTGTACTAGACCAAGTACTGAGTTCAGAATTGTTGTTTGAAATTATGTTATGAGTATTAGAGTTAAGGTTCTATGGTCCCTGGGATGTCAGCATAATTCAGACATCTCATTTGCATAATTCCTTATATGGGTTCTACGAGAGGGACTTTGGACTTTGACTCGAAAATAGACTTTTCACTATAACTCAATAACGAATTGAGGTAGACAGTTCATATTCACACCATACAACAACCTAACTAAGACAAAACTTTTAGTAAAGATATTATGTAAACAAGTAAACAAGTAAACAAATTATGTAAACAATCTCGGAAACCTTAATAACTTTGTTAGTTTGCAATGTAGACACTTCATACTCATACCATAACACAAGTACACAAGTACATTTATGATAGTAAACAACTCATGTCAACAAGTAAACAAAGAAGTAAACAACACAATTTTTCATTTAAGAGGTATCTAACGTGTACTAGACCATGTATTGAGTTCAAATTTGTTGTTTACATGAAATGTAAACAAGTAAACAAATTTGTAAACAACTCCAAATCTCATTTAAAAGGTACCTAACGTGTACTAGACCAAGTACTGAGTTCAGAATTGTTGTTTGAAATTATGTTATGAGTATATATTTAGAGGTTTTAGAGCGGAAAGGCGAGCGCGCCGAAGGCGCGCGAGCCTTGGTCACCCGCCCACCCCCTATAAATTATGCTATGGTGTCTGTCTGTGTGTCGTTCCGCGGTTGTATCTCAATTTGTAGTGATCGATAGGGGTTGAGGTATGGAACTTAGACCTGAGGTGGTGACCGCTCTGCATCGTTTACCTGGGATCGATATCTGACGTTTCCTTATATGGGTTCTCCCTGGAAAATTTGCATATCTGAGAACATAGAATCTGAGAGATGACCAGTTCTATGTAAACTATGGTTAGTTTTCAAGCTACTGAGATGCTCTTTTGGGGTTAAGGTACTGTCGGGTTGAGAATTAAAATTTTGATGTATGACCTCATTTGCATAATTCCAAATATGGTAATGTTGTATCTCGGTCAGTTTCGATGCTAAAGAGTCCAAACTTGGTATGTGACCTGGAGACAAGTCAGCGCTGTTGTTGTTTACATGTTTGTCAACAAGTAAACAACTTTGTAAACAAATTTAAAGTTTGTTTTGAAGGTATCTAAGATGATGTAGATCGAGAGACGAGTTCAAAAATGTTGTTTACTGGTGATGTAAACAAGTAAACAACTGTGTAAACAACCTAAAAATGTGTTTTAAAGATGTCAAATGTTTAGTAACATTCTTGGTGTGTTCAAAAATGTTGTTTACAAATGTTGTAAACAAGTAAACAAAAGTGTAAACAACCCGAAACTGTGTTTTAGAGATGTGTAACGTGTAGTAGACTTTCAGGCGAGTTCAAAAATGTTATGGGCAAAAAAGCCCTTCTGTCAAAGTTTCAGATCGATCGGACTTTGTCTTCATACAGTATTAGACATTTTCTGAGCGCGCGTTACTTGCTGGGGTCGCGCCCACCGGATTGCTCGCTACCAGCTGCCAGGTCAACCGATCGATATCGAATAGTTGGCATTTGCAATCACTGACCCTTATCCACTCAGTTGTGTCTTTTTTGATAGGAATATGTCTAAATATAACAATAATGGATTGAGTCAGTGGAAAAAAGACAAAATTTCTATCTTCAACGAATAACTTTGACAAAACGAAAAGTTGAAGGTTGAAAGTTAAGTAAAATGTTTCGAGACGTCAATAGATAGTGCTTTCTAACGATCAAATCAACCTCAAACTGTTTCAAGCTCCTTCACATGTGCGCACAACGTGTTAGGGCGCGCCAGCCGGGTTTTTTTCTCGAAGTCATTGTAGACGTAATATAGAACTATGTACTGCTTCTTTTTTTTTAGTTGAAACTTAGTTTTGAGTTTATTACTTGTACTCTTGTACATATTCAGCCTGAAATTCCGCTTTTCGATGCAGTACAGTGTCGAGTGGAAGTGAGGTGAGGTGAAAATCGAGTTCACCTTACATGTCATTTGGCAAGCACAGGCGATCAAATTATATTTTCAGAACGTGAGAGAGTAGACAGTAGGGAAAGAAGACAGTAGATAAGAGATTAGTACTTTCTGTTAAAAAAAGTTTTTACATAACTGTCTCTCGAAAGTCGCAGTGACTACTGCAGATGTGAGAATAGAAGAGTAGACAGAAGGTGCCATAGTACTGTCTAGAGAAAGTTGTTGTCACCGATGCAGAGACGTGAGAATAGACAAGAGAAAGACAGACAGAGAAAGAGAGAGAGAGAGAGAAAGAGAGAAAGAGAGAGAGAGGAGGGAGGAGAAGGAGGGAAGAGAGAGAGTAGGCATAACTGTCTCTCGAAAGTCGCAGTGACTGCTGCAGACGTGAGAGTAGAAGAGTAGACAGAAGGTAACATAGTACTTTTTCTAGAATGTTGTTGTCACCGCTGCGAAGACGTGAGATTGGACAAGAGAGAGAGGGAGAGAGAGAGAGAGAGAGAGAGAGAGAGAGAGAGAGAGAGGAGGAGGAGGAGGAGGAGGAGAAAGGAGGGAGATTAGGCATAACTGTCTCTTCATAGTCGCAGTGACTGCTGCAGACGTGAGAGTAGAAGAGTAGACAGAAGGTGCCATAGTACTGTCTCTAGAAAATTGTTGTCACCGATGCGGAGACGTGAGAATAGACAAGAGAGAGAAAGATGAGGAGAGAGAGAAGGTAGGAGAGAGAAAAGAGGAAAGAGAAGGGAGAGTAGACATAACTGTCTTTCGAAAGTCGCAGTGATAGTGATTACTGCAGATGTGAAAGTAAGAGTGGAAGAGGTGACGAAAGGTGGAAGTAGACAGAAGAAAACATAGTAATGTCTCTAGAAAGTTTTTGTCACATTGAAAGAAAAAGATGCAGTAGACAAACAAGAGCATATGTAGTATTAGTATTGTCTCTAGAAAGTTGACAGTAGAGTAGACAATAGAGAATATAATACTGTTTCTAGAGAACATAATACTGAGAGAGAAAGAGAAAGAGAGAAAGAGATAGGGAGACAGTGGTAGAGGGAGAAGAGAGAGAGGAGAGATAGGGGAAAGTAGAACTGTCTCGAGGAGAGAGAGAGAGAGAGAGAAAGAGAGAAAGAGAGAAAGAGAGAGAGAGAGAGAGAGAGAGAGAGAGAGAGAGAGAGGGGCGGGGGGGAAGAGGAGGGAGATGAGATGGAAAGTAGACAGAACAGTGTAGAGGAGAAAGAGATGGGGCGGTGTACATCTGTGAAACATAAAATAGGTGAAAAAGAAGTAGGAGAGATAGTTAGAAAAGACAAAAAATTAAGCTACATATACAAAATACAAAGAACTTGAACACTTCAACTACAACCCTTGCGTGTATAGTTCCATGCTCGCAATAAGTTGCGCGCGGTGGGGTAGATCAGAGGAAGACGGAGAGTCAGCTCTAGGCAATAGCGCGCAAAACAAGAGAGACAGACGGTTATGGCACCGTATTTCGAACTGCAAGCGAGGTAGATCGAAAACTATCGCTCTGGCGCAGAGTATATGTTACTTCGCAAGAGTCATTGGAGAACAATCAACTATCAAACATGCAAGACGAACTATTCTTCTATTTTCTTTTTCGTATACCTAGTGCGTAGGCGCGCGACAGCGCGCCGGTCGCAGCGCCGCTGCGCCTGTATGTGTAAAATGCCCTATGGTGTCCGTCCATACATGGCTCCACAAAGGCCACCGATGCATGGATCCGGCTAAATTTGGTATGGCTGTAAAGCCCTCGGTCTGGAGATGCTCCCAAAATCTTCATGTTATCATATCTCTCATATCCGCGGAACTATAAGCTAAAGAAAGTCCGACGAAATAGCGCGTAATCCGAGAGAGTCAGACAGAAAACAGGCGAAACAGTGTGTCAGATGAAGAGACGGTTAGGTCGTTGAACGGTTGCATCGAGTAGACCTTACAAGAACGAGTACTGCGAATCGCAGACTTCAGCTTTCGAGAAACGGTTTCGACGTCACTCCTCTACACTCCCTCACCTACAAATCTGCCCGTAATCTTTTTATAATTCCTCCTGGTTTCCTTTCACGAAGTGATTTAGTCGAGGCGAGGCGACACCAAACAGTTGTCGCGGGCTGTTCAAGAAAACTAGGCAACCGTGTCAGATCTCCCTTTACTACAACATGCAAATAGGTGGCCACTACACTTCTTCCAAAATTTGCATCTTTTTGTGACCTCTGACGCCCGCTATCAATTAAATTCCTCTAATCGACGCCACTTTATTGCCCCGCGACGAGAGAGTGTGGCGCGGTGAGAGTGCGCCAGCTGCCAGTCTGTCTGATGTCAGAGAAAAAGACAGTCAATTGTGCAAATGAGCGAGAACATCACCACGCACTACGAAACAGCTCACCACACTTCACAAACTGTGCAAATTCTATATTCTGAGCAAACACAATACAAATATAACTGTATGCACTAAAGACATTCTACCTTCAATCAGGGAAGTGAAGCGAGGCAAAACACTATGTAACCTTCTATTCTCATCCAATTCCTTTTCTCATATCTCTCTCTCTCTCTCCCTCTCTCTCTCTCTCTCCCTCTCTCTCTCTATCTCTCTCTCTCTCTCTCTCTCTCTCTCTCTCTCTCTCTCTCTTATATTTTCTAATATTTTACCGCGGAGTGTGCCAGAGCGCCCTCTATGTGCATACGAGATAGTAAAAGATCAGAGAGTTGGAGAAAATGCATATCAGTATCAGTGATCAATATATTATTATAATTACTGATCTACTGATCGGCTTTGACCGCAAAGACGCGCGAAGCGTGCCGGAGCGCTTTCTATGTGCAAACAAGAAGGTGAACGATCAGAGAGTCGGAGAAAATGCATATCAGTATCAGTGATCAATATATTATTATAATTACTGATATACTGATCGGCTTTGACCGCGGAGGCGCGCGAATCGTGCCGGAGCGCCTTTTATGTGCATACGAAAGAGTAAAAAATCAAAGAGTGGGAGAGAATGCATATCAGTATCAGCAATCAATATAATTTTATATTTACTGATCTACTGTACGGCTTTGACCGCGGAGGCGCGCGAAGCGTACCGGAGCGCCTTTTATGTGCATACGAAAGAGTAAAAGATCAGAGAGTCGGAGAAAATGCATATCAGTATCAGTGATCAATATATTCTTATTATTACTGATCCACAGATCGACTTTGACCGCGGAGGTGCGCGAAGCGTGCCGGAGCGCTTTCTATGTGCATACGAGAAAGTGAAAAATCAGAGAGTCGGAAAAAAAACATAGCAGTATCTGTGATCAATGTTTTATTATAATTACTGATCTACTGATCGGCTTTGACCGCGGAGGCGCGCGAAGCGTGCCGGAGCGTCTTTTATGTGCATACGAAAGAGTAAAAATCAGGGAGTCGGTGAAAATGCATATCAGTATCAGTGATCAATGTTTTATTATAATTACTGATATATTGATCGGCTTTGACCGCGGAGGCGCGCGAAGCGTGCCGGAGCGCCTCCTATGTGCATCCGAGAGAGTGAAATATCAGAGAGTCGGAGAGAATGCATATCAGTAACAGTGATCAATATATTCTTATTATTACTAATCTACTGATATACTTTGACCGCGGAGGCGCGCCTCCTATGTGCATCCGAGAGAGTGAAATATCAGAGAGTCGAAGAAAATTCATATCAGTAGCAGTGATCAATATATTCTTATTTTTACTGATCTACTGATATACGTTGACCGCGTAGGCGCGCGGAGCGTGCCGGAGCGCCTCCCAGGAGAAAATGCATATCAGAATCAGTTATCATTATATTGTTATTTTTATTACTGATCTACTGATAGGCTCTGACAGCGGAGCGTGCCGGAGCGCCTTCTATGAGCATCGTAAATACATCTGTAGAAAAGCAGTCAACCAGATACTATCAACCAGATATACTGTGACATTGTCTAATTATTCAAAATTACTGAAAATAAAAAAAGGAAATAAATAAGATCAGTCATCTACTGGAAGACTGACAACAGCACTTCTAGCACAGCTCCTAATAGCACTTCCAGAGCACATATCAAGTCAATCTATATATCAATCGATAGATAATTTTCTCCTCTATTTTATACCTATATTTCTAGCGCGCGAAGCGCGCTAGTCACCCGCCCACCCCCTATAAATTATGCTATGGTGTCTGTCTGTGTGTCGTTCCGCGGTTGTATCTCAATTTGTAGTGATCGATAGGGGTTGAGGTATGGAACTTAGACCTGAGGTGGTGACCGCTCTGCATCGTTTACCTGGGATCGATATCTGACGTTTCCTTATATGGGTTGACCGAAACTCTGATGGACATAGACGAAATTTTAAGCACTTTTTATGTAAACTATGCTTCGTTTTCGAGCTACTGAGATGCCCTTTTGGGGTTAAGGTACTGTAGGGTCGAGTATTTAAGTTTTGATTTTTGACCTCATTTGCATCATTCCAAATATGGTAATGACGTATCTCGGTCAGTTTTGATGCCAAAGACTCCAAACTTGGTATGTGACCTGGAGACAAGTCAGCGATGTTGTTGTTTACATGTTTGTCAACAAGTAAACAACTTTGTAAACAAGGCCGCCTTCGGCGGCCTCAACACTCAAACATCAAAATCGAAATCATCACTCAAATCTAATTTCATAACTAAAGTATGTCCACAAACCTCTAATGCAACTAAGAATTACATTACAATACTAAATACCAAAACTGAAGACAGTTTGACGTTGTTTACAATTTTGTTTACTTGTTTACACATTATGTAAACAACATTTTTGAACTCGCCTCCAAGTCTACTACACGTTATACACCTTTCAAACACGTTTTCAGTTTGTTTACATTTTTGTTTACTTGTTTACAACATCTGTAAACAACATTTTTAAACTCACCAATAATGTTACTAAACATTTGACATCTTTAAAACACATTTTCAGGTTGTTTACAAAGTTGTTTACTTGTTTACATCACCTGTAAACATCATTTTTGAACTCGCCTCCTTAAATACTCGACCCTACAGTACCTTAACCCCAAAAGGGCATCTCAGTAGCTCGAAAACGAAGCATAGTTTACATAAAAAGTGCTTAAAATTTCGTCTATGTCCATCAGAGTTTCGGTCAACCCATATAAGGAAACGTCAGATATCGATCCCAGGTAAACGATGCAGAGCGGTCACCACCTCAGGTCTAAGTTCCATACCTCAACCCCTATCGATCACTACAAATTGAGATACAACCGCGGAACGACACACAGACAGACACCATAGCATAATTTATAGGGGGTGGGCGGGTGACTAGCGCTCCGGCGCGCTGTCGCGCGCCTCCGCACTAGGTATACAAGAATAGAAAAATAGAAGTATAGTTGATTTTTGCGTAGAAACATGTATCTTTTTCATCTCTATCCTACTTTCTTTCTCTGTTTTCTTTATCACTGCACAAGTTGAGCAAGGAAAGGGGAGACAGCGAGGCAAAAGCTGCGTTTAGACATGCTCGAAAACAGCTGGCTAAAGAGACAGCCAACGAAAAGAAGAATTTCTTTGATAAGAAATTTGCCTCTGTGGAGAGTCCTACAGATTTCTGGAAGACTATTGAGTGTCTGACAGGAAAAACGAAGGGCACGGAAATCCCCGATCTGACTGACTCGAATGGAAAGAAGGCTGTGTCAGATCAGCAGAAGGCAGACATGCTCATGGAGCAGTTTGTCAAGGTTGGAAACACAATGGAAAGTGAGATGCCGGAGATTGCATCGGATGCGGAGAGGATTCCTCCCTGCTCGAGAGAGTTTGTGGAGAAGTACATACGAGAGGCATCCGAGCAGAAGGCGAGTGGAATAGATGGAATAACTGTGCGGTTGTTGAAGAGGTGTGTGAAACCATTGACTGCGCCAATCGTGGCTATGATCAATCGGTGTCTACACGAGGAGAAGTTCCCTCGGGGATGGAAGGAAGCGGTGATATCACCCATTCAGAAAGTGGAACACCCACAGCACCCAGTCGATTTCCGACCGGTGTCACTGCTTCCTATTGTGAGCAAGATGGCAGAAGAGTACGTGTTTGGAATGATGGTTGGAGAGGTTGACCGGAAGCTATCTCCGAATCAGTTCGGATTCAGGAAGGGACGGAGCACTGTGGATGCGGTACTGAGTTTCCAGTATGGAATGAGCGAGTGCCTGCAGAGTTGTAAGAGGAAGGCTGCTCGGGCTGTTGCAGTGTTTTTCGATATTTCGAAAGCATTCGATACGATCCCTCTTGGACATTTGGTAAATGTTCTAAGACATGAATTCAACCTTGCCGATTCGTACCTCAGATTGATGAAAGATTATCTGTCTAACAGGAGGATGCGAGTGCGAGTGAACGGGACTCTGAGTGAAGAGAAGGAGGTTGTAAGTGGAGTTCCGCAGGGAAGTATCCTAGGACCACTTCTATTCAATTGTTATGTGAATCGTGTGGGGTCGATACAATTGAATGAAGGGGCGCGCATTGTTCAATACGCCGACGATACGGTATATGTCTCTCGGTATCTTACCGATAGAGACAAGGAGAATGCACAAGAAGATGTGGAGAAACTGAGTGGGCTCTTCTCAGAGATGGGAATGAAGCTGAATGCGGGAAAGTGCAAGGTGATTCGAATGGGAGTGTATGAGAAGGAACCAGATTTCGAGGTAAATCTGCACATTGGTGGAACAGAGCTCGAGTGCACTAGCCAGTACAAGTATCTCGGAGTGGCAATTGATCCTCTGATGAACTTCAGTGGTCACGTGGCTGAGAGAGTGACGAAGGCTCGCCAAGCCATTGGTGCTTTGGTGCGAACTATGAGGAAGTGGGCTCCTCGAAGCGCCCTCGAGAAAGTGTACAAGGCGTGTATTGAGCCAGGACTGCTATATGCAGCAGAAGGATGGTTTCCTGCAAACGAGACGGACAGGGCAAGACTCGAAAGAGTGAATGTGCATGCAGCGAGGCTGGTGCAGAATGATTTCACGTCATCGGATGACCGAGTGCTAGAGAAGGCCAAGTGGAATACGGTAAAGAAGACCGTGAGCGAGAGAAGGAGGGTGCTCATGTGGAATTATGTGCACGGAGTGAGAGCCCCTCCAGATGGAATGCTGGTCCTGGTGTCGGACAGCGGAGTGAGAAGGACAGCACGCGGTGGCCACTCACTGAGAGTGATGGAGCCTGTGGTGACAAGTGCGAGATTGCACGACTACCCGGTGAACGAGTTGAGAAGGCTATGGAATGCCCTACCGGAGAAGGCTGTATTGGAGGAGACCAAACAGTCGTTCAAGCGTGCTGTCAAGAATCTGTGAATTTGTGACCGTCGGAGACGGTGTTTTATCCTACTAACAGTTGTTTTTATCGACTAGCGTGCTTATATAGCACGTTGGTTGAACTAATCTAGTTCTCACAGTCGTTATAATCCAAGGCTCTGTCTTGTTTTCGGCTGAGAACAATTGGTACGGCTATATCCTCGTTACTCTCTATGAGTAGTGAGATAAACGCAATACCAACAATAAAAAAATAAAAAAAAGATAGGCGGGGGAGGAGGAGGGAGATAGGATGGAAAGTAGACAGAACAGTGTAGAGGAGAAAGAGATGGGGCGGTGTACATCTGTGAAACAGAAAATAAGTGAAAAAGAAGTAGGAGAGATGAGAGATAGTTAGAAAAGCCTAGGTTAAGCTACATATACAAAAAACATAGAACTTGAACACTTCAACTACAACCCTTGCGTGTATGTATCTTCGCAAGAATCATTAGAGAGAAATCAACTATCAAGACGAACTATTCTTCTATTCTTCTATTTTTGTATACCTAGTGCGGAGGCGCGCGACAGCGCGCCGGAGCGCTAGTCACCCCTTTAGCCTAATATTTACTATGGTGTCTGTCTGTCTGTCTGTCCTTCCGGAGAGATATCTCTTTTCAAAGTATACCCTAATTACTGATTTCTTCTAGAAAGTTTCTTGAATACCTGAGAACGCAAAATTCCAAATATCTCGTCAATAGCGATCTTCTGATCAGAGTTATCACCTAATCTCTTAACTATGGAGAAAAATTTCAAAACACTTCAATTAGAACCAAATTTGGAGAGAAGGTGAATCGACCTAGAAAAAGTCGATAGCCGCGATACCAGCTGCCTGTGACCTCATCTTCATGCCCAAATAGGCGAATGTACCCAAAATGCACCCAAAATTCATGATCATCGATTTCTATGAAAATT
>CAWZYM010000210.1:162500-192500 GCA_963966185.1 Rhabditoides inermis | reverse complement strand
CCACAGCGGGGACGTGAAAGTATACAAGAGAGAGAATAGGAGAGAAAAAAGAGGAGAGAGAAAGAGAGAGTAGACATAACTGTCTCTGCAGATGTGAGAGTGAGAGTGGAAGAGGTGACGAGAGGTGAAAGTAGACAGAAGAAAACATAATAATGTGTCTAGAAAGTTGTTGTCACAGTAGTAGAAAAAAGATGCAGTAGACAAACAAGAGCATAGCATGAGTATTATCTCTAGAAAGTTGACAGTAGACAATAGAAAATATAATACTGTTTCTAGAGAATATATTACTGAGAGGGAAAGAGAAAGAGAGAAAGAGATAGCGAGACAGTGGGAGAGGGAGAAGCGAGAAGAGAGAGAGAGGAGAGATAGGAGAGACTAGAACTGTGTCGAGAAAAGAGAGAGAGAGAGTGTGTGAGAGAGAGAGAGAAAAAAAGAGAGAGAGAGAAAAAAAGAGAGAGATAGGCGGGGGGGGGGGGAGGAGGGAGATAGGATGGAAAGTAGACAGAACAGTGTAGAGGAGAAAGAGATGGGGCGGTGTACATCTGTGAAACAGAAAATAAGTGAAAAAGAAGTAGGAGAGATGAGAGATAGTTAGAAAAGCCTAGGTTAAGCTACATATACAAAAAAACATAGAACTTGAACACTTCAACTACAACCCTTGCGTGTATGTATCTTCGCAAGAATCATTAGAGAGAAATCAACTATCAAGACGAACTATTCTTCTATTCTTCTATTTTTGTATACCTAGTGCGGAGGCGCGCGATAGCGCGCCGGAGCGCTAGTCCCCCTTTCGTACTAAAATTTACTGCTGCAGACGTGAGAATAGAAAAGTAGATAAAAGGTGTCATAGTACTGTCTCTAGATAATTGTTGTCACCGATGCAGAGACGTGAGACAAGAAAAAGACAGAGAGAGAGAGAGAGAGAGAGAGAGAGAGAGAGAGAGAGAGAGAGAAGAGAGACAGAGAGAGAAGGAGAGAGGAGGGAGAGTAGACATAACTGTCTATTGAAAGTGGCAGTGACTGCTGCAGACGTGAGAGTAGAAGAGTAGATAAAAGTTGTCATAGTACTGTCTCTTGATAATTGTTGTCACCGATGCAGAGACGTGAGACAAGAAAAAGACAGAGAGAGAGAGAGAGAGAGAGAGAAGAGACAGAGAGAGAAGGAGAGAGGAGGGAGAGTAGACATAACTGTCTATTGAAAGTGGCAGTGACTGCTGCAGACGTGAGAGTAGAAGAGTAGATAAAAGGTGTCATAGTACTGTCTTTAGATAACTGTTGTCACCGATGCAGAGACGTGAGACAAGAAAAAGACAGAGAGAGAGAGAGAGAGAGAGAGAGAAGATAGACAGAGAGAGAAGGAGAGAGGAGGGAGAGTAGACATAACTGTCTATTGAAAGTGGCAGTGACTGCTGCAGACGTGAGAGTAGAAGAGTAGATAAAAGTTGTCATAGTACTGTCTCTTGATAATTGTTGTCACCGATGCAGAGACGTGAGCCAAGAAAAAGACAGAGAGAGAGAGAGAGAGAGAGAGAGAGAGAGAAGAGAGACAGAGAGAGAAGGAGAGAGGAGGGAGAGTAGACATAACTGTCTATTGAAAGTGGCAGTGATTGCTGCAGAGGTGAGAGTAGAAGAGTAGATAAAATAAGCCATAGTACTGTGACTAGATAATTGTTGTCACCGATGCAGAGACGTGAGAATAGACAAGAGAGTGAGAGAGAGAAAGAGAGAAGGAAGAGAAAGAGAGAGAGAGAGAGAGAGAGAGAAAGAGAAGAGAGTGAGAGAAGAAGAGAAGAGGGAGAGTAGACATAACTGTCTATTGAAAGTCGCAGTGACTGCTGCAGAGGTGAGAGTAGAAGAGTAGATAAAATGTGCCATAGTACTGTCTCTAGACAATTGTTGTCACCGATGCAGAGACGTGAGAAAAGACAAGAGAGTGAGATAGAGAAAAAGAGAAGGAAGAGAAAGAGAGAGAGAGAGAGAGGGAGAGAGAGAGAGAGAGAAGATAGGAGAGAGGAAGGAGAGGAGATATAACTGTCTCTCCATAGTCGCAGTGACTGCTGCAGACGTGAGAGTAGAAGAGTAGACAGAAGGTGCCATAGTACTGTCTCTAGAATTTTGTTGTTGTTGCGGAGACGTGAGAATAGAGAATAGAGATAAAAGATAGTGAAAAAGAGAGAGACGGAAGTGGAGAGAGGAAGGAGGGTAGAGAGGGAGAGAGAGAGGGGGGGAAGAGGTAGGGGAGAGATATGGAGGAAGAGGAAGTAATAAGTTGAAAATAGAGCAAACTAGAAAGAAAACAGAAGAAAAAAGTAGGTGAGAGACAGTTGAAACAGACAGAACTTGAAAGAGATACATGTTTCTACGCAAAAAGCAACTATTTTTCTATTTTGTCTATTTTTGTATCTTGTATGCCTAGTGCGGAGGCGCGCGACAGCGCGCCGGAGCGCTAGTCGCCCCGGCTGGGGCTATATAAAATTTGCTATGGTCCTTGTTTGTTTGTCTGTCCGGGCACGCAGCTCAGTGACCATTGCACCATCGAAGTTCATACTGTAAACTTAACATTGTTCTTGTTACCGCATGCAATCGTGTCTTTTTCATAAGCTTACCTCTACTTACCGTATGACTTTACTAAGAACTTGACATAGCCTGAAAAACTTTTCACCCATATGCTCAGTCCATGTTTCAAGATACGGGTCTCATACTCTAAACTTAAAATTGGCACACTATAATGACTTGACACACGTCACTAGAACTCATTCCGATAACTCCTTATATGGGTTTATATAGAATTTCCAAAATTTCAGAGGAACATAACTCAAGACTGAAGAGACATTTCACACTCAAACTACAAACTTAAGATCAACTAATCACTCTTAACAGACACACGTTAACATAGGTCCCTATCTCATTTCCTTAAATGAGTTCACTAACAACTCGGTCCACTTCTATGTAAACCTACCTTCAAACCTAATATTTTGTCATGAAACTTGCAAAGTAACATGACCCATGCATGTTATTTACAGTTTTACAGTTTCATTTTGAAATACCAGTTCAAAAAAGTTTTACAGCATTTTTCATTTTCTGACAGGATCAATCACGTAAGATGCAAAACGCAAAAACCTTGAATATCTTTGTTAGTTTTGAAGTCTAAAATTTCAAACTTTTGCTGAACATAGAAGACAATTGGCCGTTCACACCATTTCAATTTCAAGTGAAACACTCGTTCCGTTTTTAAAATATAATTATTCAAATTTTCGTCGAAATTTTATATTTTTGATTATTACTTCTTTCATATTCAATATTAATTTTTCATATTTTTATGGTAAATCAGTCTCTATGACACCATTAACATAAACATTTATGCTCAACTCTATTACTGAAATTAAAAATCATATTTCATGTTTCACTAGATCAACTACAATCTCTTACTATATGAGAGTTGAGACCTGCATTTTGCAATTTAATTCATAACTCAAAAACTAATATTTAATGACAGAGATTCAGATTTTTAGCTTCACTGTAGAAGGATTTGACTTTTTCAAAAAACCTCGATTTTCAACTAAATGTGGCTCATTTTTGCAGTTGAGCATATGACCGCTGACAGGATCAATCAGGTAAGATGCAAAACGTAAAATACGGTACATGTATGTTTCAACTTTTTAGAAAATTTTATTTTTAATTCTCTCATCCCTTTCACCAATGACACCTTTGATCCAGAGTACCTGTCAGGTACCCTCACACCTGTCGTTGCTCACCTGTCACCTGAGATAAATTAGCATAAACATCAAATTTCACCTTAGAGACCCGTAACTTTCTTTCAGATGAGAGTTCACAACTGGATTTTGTTATTTATTTATCACTACCGTGACACCTTTATTCATTAATTAATTTAGATTTCTATATAATTTTTGAAATTTAATTAATATTTAAAATTTCACCTTTTCACTCAGAAATAATCTAAAATGTATAACTCGGTTAGTTTTCAAGGTAGTGGACTCATACTTGGTACAGGTAACAAGTAAATAAATACAAAATTTCAAGTTAACAAACTTGCGTAAACAAGTAAACAAAAAAGTAAACAATTCCAAATCTCTTTATTTTGATATCTAATTAATACTAAACCTGCAGGAGAGTTCAAAGGTACTGTTTACAAGACAGGTAAACAAGTAAACAAAAATGTAAACAATTATAAAACTTGAGATTTCGAGGTTTGATGTGTACTAAAGCCATAGTACTCCGAAACTTGAGATTTCGATGTCTGATGTGTACTAGAGCCATAGTAGAGTTCAGATTTGAAATTTTGATGATTTGACGCGGAAAGGCGAGCGCGCCGAAGGCGCGCGAGCCTTGTAGCGCAGTGCGGCGGCGAAGCCGCCGCCACTAGCGGGCCGGAGGCGAGCGAAGCGAGCCTCCGGCCCGCTAGTCGCCACTCTCCCCCCTAAAATTTCCTATGGTGTCTGTTTGTATGTCGGTTGAGGTACAGCTCTTCTGTAACGAGTCACAGAGATGAGGCTCTAAACTTAAGGTTCTATGGTCGACCGCACCTCAGCATAAATCAGGTATCTAATTTGCATTACTCCCTATATGGGTTCACTAAGAACTCTCTCCGGACTTAGAATCTAAAATTCGTGACCTTTGTATATGAACTCTGTCAGTTTTCGACCTAGAGACTTGATACTTGGTACAAGTAACAAGTAAACAAGTTCAAAATTTTTGGTAAACAACATCAGTAAACAAGTAAACAAACAGGTAAACAACTCCAAAACTCATTTTAAAGGTATCTTATGTGTACTAGACCAAGAACTGAGTTCACATTTGTTGTTTACAAGTGAAGGAAACAAGTAAACAAGTTTGTAAACAACTCAGAAATGTGTTTTTAAGGTCTCTAACATGTAGTACAACAAGTACTCAGTTCGATTACGTTGTTTATTTGGCATGTAAACAAGTAAACAAATAAGTAAACAACTCCAAGTATCATTTCAAAGGTATCTAACGTGTACTGGACCAAGTACTGAGTTCATATTTGTTGTTTACAAGTGAAGTAAACAAGTTTGTAAACAACTTAGAAATGTGTTTTAAAGGTCTATAACATGTAGTACACAAAGTACTCAGTTCGATTTTATCGTTTATATGACATGTAAACAAGTAAACAAAAAGGTAAACAACTTCAAGTATCATTTTAAAGGTATGTAACGTGTACTAGACCAAGTACTGAGTTCAGGTTTGTTGTTTAAAGTTATGTTATGAGTATTTATTTTAGGGTTATACAGCGGAAAGGCGAGCGCGCCGAAGGCGCGCGAGCCTTGCAGCGAACGCGGCGCGAAGCGCCGCCACTAGCGGCCGGAGGCGAGCGAAGCGAGCCTCCGGCCGCTAGTCACCCCCCTCCTCCTATAAATTATGCTATGGTGTTTGTTTGTTTGTTTGTCTGTCCGCATTAGTATCTCTTTTTGTAGTGATCGTTGGGGGTTGAGGTATGGAAAATAGATTCTCGGTGGTCCTGGTATGCAATCGTTTACTTGGGGTCCTGATCTGATCATTCCTTATATGGGTTCTCCCTAGAAAATTTGCATATCTGAGAACATAGAATCTGAGACATGGCCAGTTCTATGTAAACTATGCTTCGTTTTCGAGCTATTGAGATGCCCTTTTAGGGTTAGGGTACTGTAGGATCGGTGAATAAAATTTTGATGTATGATCTCATTTGCATATTTCCAAATATGGTAATGTCGTATCTTGGTCGGTTTTGATGATAAAAAGTCCAAACTTGGTATGTGACCTGGAGGCAAGTCAGCGATGTTGTTGTTTACATTTCAAAATTGTTGTTTACAGGTGATGTAAACAAGTAAACAACTTTGTAAATAATCTGAAAACGTGTTTCAAAGATGTCAGATGTTTAGTGATATTCTTGGTGAGTTCAAAAATGTTGTTTACAGTTGTTGTAAACAAGTAAACAAATATGTAAACAACCTGAAAACGTGTTTTAAAGGTGTATAACGTGTAGTAGATTTGGAGGCGAGTTCAAAAATGTTGTTTACATAAAGTGTAAACAAGTAAACAAATTTGTAAACAACGTTCAATTGTCTTCATTTTTGGTATTTCGTACTGTAATGTACTTGTTAGTTGGTTTAGAGGTTTGTGGACATAATTTAGTTATGAAATTAGAATTGAGTGATGATTTCAGTTTTGATGTTTGAGTGTTGAGGCCGCCGAAGGCGGCCCTAGCCCGAGCGGCGCTGGAGAGAGAGAGAAAAAGAGGGAGAGAGGAGGCCAAAAATGTTGTTTACAGATGATGTAAACGAGTAAGTAAGCTTTGAAATTCTGTTTTTTTTACCGTAACCTTCCCGTAATTTACAACGACAAACTTATTTCAGTTGCGGAAGATATAACCCTCGGAGAGGTCTCTTCGCGACCGGTTCTTGAAGCGCGGATCTTTCTCCGCCGAGATCGAAACTTATTCAGAAGCCACACGCGAACAGATGACA
The DNA here is from genome assembly GCA_963966185.1 of Rhabditoides inermis. Classification (NCBI taxonomy): domain Eukaryota; kingdom Metazoa; phylum Nematoda; class Chromadorea; order Rhabditida; family Rhabditidae; genus Rhabditoides; species Rhabditoides inermis. Next base: position 186,018 of record CAWZYM010000210.1, on the reverse strand, counting down.
TGCACCATCAATAGCACGTACGCTTCCTCGGGACTCCCGGAATTTTTTTTAATTAGGACTCGAAGTAAGCTTTGAAATTCTGTTTTTTTTTACCGTAACCTTCCCGTAATTTACAACGATGTATTGAGTTATATACTTGTTTCCAGATGAATGTATTGATTTTTCCGACTTCCTCAAAACACTACATTTTCTTTGCTAATCTCCAATTTCGAAGTAACGCTCACAATCTAACCTTGTCACTCACACAATTCACAAGTACAACTTTCATTTTATTTCAACACGTCCATTCATATATAATGTTATAGTCTGATTGTATCCTATATGCCAATCGTGTCATTTCACAAGTTGTGCAGTTTTGTGCAACACAACATGTGAAATGTCACGGATGGCAAATAGGATCCAATCAGACTATATTGAAAGTGTGTTGCGAAAGAGGGACTACTCATTTGCATATAGTGTTCCAATCGATTGAGTGATCTTGCGAAATGTGATCATTTCCCTTACCTTCTTTTGTATATATATATATATATATATATATATATATATATATATATATATATATATATATATATATATATATATAATTTCTTCACTTTAGATAATGTCTGAAGAATCTAAGAAGATAAAGAAGAAGTCTACTGCAGCAGCGGACAAAGAGAGGTGAAACTTGAAACCATATTTTTGTTACAGTTGTGTCTCTGTACTGCGAGAAAAATATATTCGATCTCCATTCATGATCACATAATGCCCTGATCATTTCCAGTCGTCTGTCCCTGTTGCGTGGTCCAGGGGATAGCGACGTCTTGCCAGCGAAGCGTGCGTGTGTGGTGGAGGAAGAGGAGGCAGACAGGTATGCGTAAGTCTCACTTTTCATTCACAGTCTTTTAGTGCATCATCCGCGTTGCGTGGTTCAGCGAAAGAGCACGTGTCTAGAGGTGTGAGGCGAGGACGCCCGGTGTCGGCAGAGAACGCAGAGAGGTGAGCATTCCATCAACCACACGTACCAGCTGCCAATTGTGTTGCGTAGGTCAGACAAACACGGCTCCACACTGCATTGTGCCGTTCACTACCAGTCACATGTGAATGATCATCTCAAATATTGATTTTAATTATAATCTTCTTTTCCTAAGCATGTTACTATCATGCTATTACAAGTGTAATAAATTCCTTACGGAATATATCTATTTCGGATCGTTTATGCCATTGCAGCAGGACTTGCGTGACTGGCCGCAACCCACAGTTACATCACGTGGGTGATGCTCCCGGTATGAAGAACGAGGTATGTAAAGAGCGAGTGGCAGACAGGGGAAGAGAGAGAGGGGAGGAAGAGGAAAGAGGAAGAGAGAGAGAGAGAGAGAGAGACATACAGACAGACAGAGAGAGAGAGAGACAGAGAGACAGAGGGAGAGAGGAAGATAGATACGGTCGTTTTAGCCGACGTACGGCCAAGAGTTGGGTGATGACTGGCTGGACAACGCTGCACAGCATGTTCAGTCTGTCGCACACACCTACACACAGGGTGCTCAACTCATCTCCTTCATCAAGGTACATATTACATATGTCTTCTTTCCTTCATATCATATCGTGTTCAGGCTCTCGGAAAGGAAGTGTCGATCCAAGAGTTCCGACCCGAGATTCCCGTGGTGCAGATCCACCACATCGGAGGCCACTTCGTCCTCATCCAGTCAGTCAATGTGCCAACGAATTGCATGTTGTTTCCTCATAATATTCAGTTTCCGTCCGACGAGTGACAGAGACGTCGCGCATCTCTGCCTCTATGACTCGATGGTCGACCGAGCAGGTGATGACGTTCCACTATGGGTGAGTCATCCATACTATGATCTCTTAAAACATGTTCTCATCAGATGATGATTAAACGACACGAACTGCTCACGCAGTTGGTGTTCGCGTACGGGCATCTGTTCCATGGACCTATTCGCATTACGGTAGTGCGGTGGTATGACTGCCAGCCGGGAGAGACTGTAGAGGGAGCAGGAGATGGGGTATGTTCACGTTTGAGAGAGAGAGAGAGAGAGAGAGAGAGAGAGAATTTGAGAGGTAAAACTCTCAATCACCACTCTCTTCAGGACTCGTGGAGCTGTGGGTTTCGTTGTTTCGGAGCCCTGCTGGCTATTCTGCGCGGTCGCGACCCGTCCGAGTGAGTTCATGTATCAATGTTCTATTTTTACCGGTGATATATCATTGTCAGGTATGTGTGGAATTGTCATTCCATCTGCAATCTCATCAAAGAGGCAAAGGCGGGAAGACACGACTGGAGCTACTACGACCAGGAGCCACTCGGAGAGTAAGCACTTTCTCATTACGTCCTTTTTCGCACTGACACTTTCAGTCGTCGTGACCCTCCTGATGATCCTGTCCCGGATGTGCACCTGCTCATCGACAAGGTCACTCTCCGAGTTCAACTCGACGAATCCAAGTTTGTGTATTTTTATGATTATGTTTCACTTTGTTCACTCATCAGGCAGTCAGTGCGTCCGGTGGTGCGTGCGCAGCCTGCGATCGAGAGGAGAGAGAGGCATGTGGAGAGAACACCGTCCCCAGACATACATGTTCGGTTAGTTCATTTTATTCGGGATCATTACTTGTGAAAAAGATTATCCGATAGCGGGTTACCAGAGTGAGCATAAATCGCAATATCTTTCCTCTTGCTTCTCATATTTTTGTATAATCAATTTATGTAACAACAGTTACTGTAGGAAAACGTCTACCGACACGAGCGGCGTGGAAGGAAAGAGGGGAAGGGGGAGGACTGCTCGCAAGAAAGAGATGGCGGCGGCGAGCAGTCAGATGAAGAAAATGTGAGTTACATATGTAAATACTCATCACTTCTAATGTAACTAACTACAGTGCCGACGATGCGAGTGTGCAGTGTAAGAACGCCACTGCGCGTCGGAGCCGACACACCAAGAAAAGGTAAAAGGGGATGCATATTAACATGTTCGTATAAATTTTATTTTGCAAATGCACTGCAGAAAGCTTACTCCTCCCGAAAAGAAGAGGAAAGAACGAGAACGTAAACGGATTTCTCGATGGAAAGGTAATTACTCTTGATACAGTTTTTGTTTTTGTATATCGATTTTTCAGAAACCCCAGAGGAGGCAGTGAAGAGACGGCAGTTGGACCGAGATCGATCCGCAGCACGGCGCGCCACAGGTACTTATTGACTGACTCATTACGTAAATACTACAACTTTTTTGAAACTCTACAAAAAAGATGAACATGGAATAACCAACAACTTTTCGCTCGACGCGCAAATGTCTTAGCCACCACATCATTTTTTATCATGTTTATTTTACAGAAACTCCTGAGCAGACGTCAACAAGATTGCTGAATGTCAGAGACCACATGGCGGCACATCGTGATAGAGGTCAGAAAACCGTTTTTTTTTTGTTGAATTATTAAAAATATCTTATTAGAATTATTTCAGAGACTGAAGAAGCAACGAACGTTCGTATTTTTCAAGTTGTACATCAATTTTATCATGTTTTTTTTTACAGAAACACCAGAGCAGACGTCAACAAGATTGCTGAATGTAAGAGACTACATGGCGGCACATCGTGATGAAGGTCGGAAAACCGTGTTTTTTGTTGAATTATTAAAAAAATATCTTATTTTAATTATTTCCGAGACTGAAGAAGCAACGGTTCGTATTTTTCATCAAGTTAATTTTACAGAAACATCCGAGCAGACGTCAACAAGATTGCAGTATGTAAGAGACTACATGGCGGCACATCGTGATGAAGGTCGGAAAACCGTGTTTTTTCGTTGAATTATTAAAACAAATCTCATCAAAATTATTTCAGAGACTGAAGAAGCAACGAAGGTTCGTATTTCTCAAGTTGTACATCACTCTGCCGAGAAGAGGAAACAAAGTCAGTTCAAACATTTCAGATGTAGTCAAATAAATATGCGTTGAATAGTGACGGAAGACGAGAGAGATGCGTATTTGGAGCAGAGAGCATGGAAGAGACGGATAGCATCCAATCGTGAGTCATATAGCGTATCACGTTCTTTAAGCGTGTTTTTTTCTCTTCCAGCTGGATTCTTCTCTGATTCGGAGGGAGTGGAGCTGCTGGACATCGGAGGCCTGGTCGTCGCGTGTTCCTTCTGTGATGCGCTCTACTTCGACAATGAGCCGGCCTGCATCCGGTGCTGCTACGATGGCAACTACCGCCCCAACGACTGGAAGGAGCTGCCCACGCCTCTCGCCGACATCATGCAATTGCCGTAAGGAGAGAGAGAGAGAGAGAGAGAGAGAGAGAGAGAGAGAAAGGGAGAGAGAGAGAGAAAAGGCAAGAGAAATAGAAAAAAGAGTGTGTTTCAGAATTGTCCAGTTTAATGCCACCCGTATCAACGCCGTTCTTGCAATGGCATCGACGAACAGAACGGAACAGATTGTGACTGGCGGAATTCCGGCTGCCAAGGTGCGTGATGTTCTCTGTCATCATTATTTTCTCTTTCAGACGAAGGGTCCGCCCACGTACTCTCTGTCTTCTGTCCTTCCGATGAGTACTGGCGGATCGTGTCTGTTTGGCATGATGTGGTCGTCTCGTGGTGCGAACCCGAAGATCACATACAGTGAAGCAATCGATAGGTTCATCCTCGACCCTACCCACACTGCTCATCTACTCGCGCGAGATAACCTCAACCCGGTAGCTATAAACTGTATATTAGTATAATATACAGAAATTATTTACTTTTTGATACGTTTCAAAACATACATTTTTGGAAAGTTTTGCAACGAGAATTTTATACCATTTCTTCCCAACACTTCATACCACTTTTTCCCAAGTTTCATTGAACTCGTTTCATTGAAGGTGTTGGATCGTCTGACACAACTGCTGATGCAACACAACTCGTTTGTGCAGCAGTACGTGGCTGCTGGAAGAGAGACGGCACTCGAGCCGAGGGAGACGTTCCGGAAGAGATTCCTCTACATCCGAACTGACTATGCCACCATTAAGGAGCGCGCAGAGGGACACAAGGTGCGTGTGTGTGTGTGTGTGAGAGAGAGAGAGAGAGAAAGAGAGAGAAGGGAAGGAAGGGGGGGGGGGTAGATGGAGAGGGAGAGTGTGTGTTTTAGGGTGCGTACGGTGGTGTGGCTGAGAACCAGGCGGTTCTTCTGAGCCAAGTCGACTCGCAGGGCCGACCCCTCGACACTGCCCCACTCACCGTCGAGTACATCTTTTCTGGAAAGAAGAAACAGATCCCCTACTACAGGTGTGCACATTTCAATTTACTTTCTCTATCACAAACGTTGATATATCGTTTAAATCGATTGTACCATTTTTATAGTGCAATGGTGGATCCTCTGTGCTACCCACTCATCCATCTGATGGCAGAAGTGGGACACGACAGGCAGAGTGCGGGAGTGATGCCTCAGTACGCTCCTCTCAGGGACAAGAGACTCGGAGTGTCGCCGGGTCAGCTCCTTATCTCTCTTTCTCTTTTTTCTCTCTCTTTCTCTCTCTCCCTTTCTCTCTTTCTCTCTTTCTCTCTCTCTCTCTCTCTCTCTCTCTCTCTCTCTCTCTCTCTCTCTCTCTCTCTCTCTCTCTCTCTCTCTCTCTCTTCTCTCTCTCTCTCTCTCTTCTCTCTCTCTCTCTCTCTCTCTCTCTCGGTGAAAATAGATATGGGAGAGTGAGAGACTAGACTGTTGCACTTGCAGTAGACATGACAAATATTTACAACTCTCTCAGTCTATCATCGTCTCTGTTCTCTCCCTCTCTCTCTATTTCTATTTTTTTGCACTTATTTCGCATTGTTGAGGATAAGTCGATGGGTCCGCGCGGCAGTCGTAGTCACGTGTGGGATGAGCCGGTGGAAGAGATGGAAGAAGAAGAGAGGGAGTACGAGCACTGGGAGGGAGACGACCAGGGAGGTGAGAACACACTTCCCTCGCTCGAGATCAAATTCACGGAGAAACTGAAAGAGACTCGATACTTATGACATAATGATACAGATGTGAACAATGGAGAGGGTGAGGAGATCGAGGTGCCCACTTTCGTCGACACGGAGGTGGTTCTGGGTGAGTACATCTCTCTTTCTCTCTCTCTCTCTCTCTCTCTCTCTCTAAAATATTCCTATTAATAAATGTTCATCTCAGATGACTTTATAAGTATTACTATGCTTGTCTGTGGCGTTCTATGATTGATTACAGACGTGGACCTGGCAGGCGGAGAAGGAGAGGAGCAGCAATTGGATAGCGACGACGACCCGATGCTCGACAGTGACGACGAAGACTATGGTGGGTAAAACGTACCGCTGTCTGATACACACATGTTGTAGCCACGTGGAATCTGAACGAGCCCGGTGAGGCGACGGTTCGATCCACCCGCGAGGTTCGTTCCACATCTCTACTCTGTTTCGACCGTAACTTCTTCGATGCGTCTGGAGACGAGGGAGAGGAGACTGCTGAGGAGGACAATGTAAGAAGAGATAGAGAGAGAAAGAGAGAGAGAGAGGGGGGGAGGGAGGGGAGAGAGGGAGGGAGAACTTCCGTTCAGGTGTCCAGTCGCGCATCGACACCCTCTGGTTTCCAGTACAAGGAGCGTCCTGCCACTTCCAATGGTAGATGATGTTTTTGTGATTCACATGGTATACTGTTGTTTATAGTGCGCAAGTGTAAGATGTCGCGGAGGGAGCAGTGCGCGTTTTTGCTGCGGCATACGAAGAAGGTGGTGGAGGAGCAGTTCCACAGGGTATTCTCGCTGCAGCGACTCGGACAACTCTATGTGGAGGACCAGGCACTCCGCGTCATTCGTGCGCAGTGAGTGATTGTAAGTGTGATGCGATGTTCATGCTGTCGTTACAGACACAACTTCACTCGTTTCCACAGCGTGGAAAAGAGGACGTGTTCCATCCAGGAGGTGAGTGCATAATAGACACACAAAACAATGAAAACGAGGATATAGTCCCTGATTTAATTTTTTGTGGAGATCGTGGAAACTATGGTTCGATATTCGATCCTAGCTTTTTCCAACAATAGCTCTCACTGATTTTTGCAAAAGTGCGTCCGTGGTTAGCGAAAACTGCATTTACACTTGTATCAGACGTTTGTATTAATCTAAAATTGTGTGTTTAAGTTGCGCGAGAGGATCGACGAGGCGGAGAAGAGTCGGTCGTGGCTGGACAGATGCGCCATCCGACAGAGCAGCTTCTTCCTCCGACAGCACATGGCTGCGCGCAAGAGGAACGTCGACTTGGGGGCCATCGTAAGTCTCTCTCCTTCCTCTCTCTCTCTCCTTCCTCTCTCTCTCCCCTCTCTCTCATTCTCCATGTCTCTCTCTCTCTCTTTCTCCCTGTCTCTCTTTCTTTCTTTCTCTCTGTCTCTCTCTCCACTCTAATATGCACATTGCAGCTGATTGCGAGTGCGGCTGTGAAGGGCTCGCCTCGCCATATGCACATGATGATTGAGAAGGCGATGGTGGTGATGCAGGAGATGGGAGCGCCCGACTTCTTTGTTACCCTTACTGGTATGTGATTACCATACCAATGATTTGTCTGAAAACAAAACAAAACAATTCCGAATATACTTGAATTCGGAACAAATAACAGATGGAAACGAACAATAAAAAATAGCGAGACGAACGACCAGAGAGATGGAATATGATTGTTATGAAATTTTGTGAAAAGAACGAACTCATATTTGATTATCAGGCAACCCCTTCTGGGAGGAGATCCAGAGAGTGCTGCTCCCCGGTCAGAAGTGGGTGGACAGCCCGGATCTCGTGAACCGGGTGAGTAGATGGGGACTGATTGCGGGTTGATTGATGTGCGTGCAGGTGTTCTACGCCAAGATGTGCGCCTTGCTGGAGAAGATTCTGAAGGAGGATGCGTTCGGACGGGTGCGCGCGTTCGCGTGGAGTGTGGAGTTCCAGCAGAGGGGCATGCCCCACATTCACCTGCTGGTCACTCTCGAGGTGAGATGACCACGAATGCAAGAGAATACATCGATTGCATTTGTAGGACAAGATGGACACGGCCGACAAGGTGTCCAAGTACGTGCGCGCTGACATCCCATCGGAAGAGGAGGACCCGGTGTTGAGGGAGCTGGTGTTGTCACTGATGGTGCACAAGCCATGCTCCTACTACGACAAGGACGGCGTCTTCCACGCACACGCAGACTACTTCTGCAGGTAAAAAAAGGGAGAGAAGAAAGGGGGAGAGAGAAAAGTGCGTGGAAGAGGACGGGTATACGGTACTTGATTCTTGAATGTGCGGGTAGACGGTATGTGGCTATACGGAATACTGTACTTGGCTTTACGGTACTCGTGTGTATAGTTTGAAATGGCATGTTAATTAGAAATCAGACAATTCAAGAATGATAGGGAAGCGAAATAGACAGATATAATAAAGAGAAAAAAATAGGAACGATTTAAGAGGAAGAAATGGAGAGAGAGAAAGAGAGAGAGAGAGAGAGAGAGAGAGAGAGAGAGAGAGAGGACAATATTTGTAGAAAAGACACCGCAGACCCGCACTCTCGTGTCTGCGGAAAGGGCTTTCCACACGCTTTCTCCGAGTACACGACTATGGATGAGAACGGGTATGCGAAGCCGGCGCGCCCGAGGGGAGAGCCAGTGAAGACGCCGCAGGGATACTATGTCGACAATAGGTGAGAGAGAGAGAAAGAGAGAGAGAGAGAGAGAGAGAGAGAGAGAAAGAGAGAGAGATAGAGGGAGGTAATGAGTAGTTCACTGTTCCAGGTGGATTGTCACCTTCTGTCCCTATATCCTAAAGTGGCTCGGCTCGCACGCCAACGTGGAGGCGACGGCGAGCATCTTCACGCCCAAGTACCTCTACAAGTATCTCTTCAAGGTGAGTAGAATGCAAACAATTATGTCGATCACAGTAATATTTTAACACGGGGCATACATAACGACAGATAATTTCTAATAAGGTCGGATGTGTGAAAAATTGAAACTGTCATCAATTCAAATATTTATATCTAGACTTTCGACAAGGTGATTTGCGAGAGTCTGGATGCGTACACGGTGCATGACGGGTCGATGGCACGCATCCCGGACTGCGTCCACTTCCAGCATGTAAGTTAGGGAGAGAGAGAGAGAGAGAGAGAGAGAGAGATGGATGGAGAGAGGGAGGGAGGGGGAAGAAAAGAGGGAGTAAATGATAGGAGTAAGTGAACGAGAGGAAGATAGTGAGTGAGATTGTTAGAGATGTGTTCAGTGTCTCCTGCCTGCGTCTGAGAACATCAACGCCACTCAGAGGGAGCACATGAATGAAGAGGCGAAAAAGCTCATTCATAAACTCCAGGTGCGTTATTGATTTGATTGTATGTTACGATTGAGTACTGCTAACTGTGTGTTTCTTTAGTTGCGTCCGTTCGAGAAGGTGGATGGCCAGGAGGTGCCTGTGGTGGTGTACGATGAGTTCTCTCAGTACACCAACCGCATGGCCATCTCCGCCAACCAGGGCATGTGGGTCATCCGGGACCTCGAAGTGGCACAGGTATGTACTGGCTCATCTCTCCTATCTTTTTGTAATATACAATGGTATGTATTCAGATTTCTCATCACGTCGACTTTGTCTCGGTTCATCTGCCACGCCACGCGCAAGTCGTGTTCGATGTGGACGAGAACTACGAAGAGGTAAATTATAGGAAGAGAAAACATATACAGAAAACGATCAACATACTATGATAACAGACATAGTGAAAAAAGAAAACAAAAATGAGACAGAGGAGAGGAAACGAGAACGAAATCTGAAAACGCCCATGTTCGCCAGAGTATACGGTGTGGTAGTTTCATGTGAGGGTATACGGTAATTGGCAATAAAGGCACACGGTAATTTCATGTGAGGGAATCTGGTAATTGGCTATATAGGTATACGGTAGTTTAATGCGAGGACATACGGTAATTGACAATACTGACATACGGTAGTTTCATCTGAAGGTATACGGTAATTGGCTAAAAAAGGGAGAAAGACAAAGAATGAAGTGAAACAGGAACAAAAAAAAAGGTAGAGGGAGATGGAGAGGGAAAGGGAGGGGGAGGGGGAGATGGAGAGGGAAATGAAGAGAGAGAGAGAGAGAGAGAGAGAGAGAGAGAGAGAAAGAGAAAGAGAAAGAGAGAGAGAGATAGAGAGAGACTGTTTCAGATTATTGGTGAGGCTGACATGGGCGAGTCGATGTCTGCGATCGAGGCGTTCTTCGAGTTGAATGCGAGAGACTCGAATGCGCATCGCCACCTGTTCCCCGAGATCGTGCGACACTACAAACTCGTCAAGTCGCGTTTCCACTACAAGTGGGTTCGTCGTAAGAAGGAGCAGCACATCACTCCGGTACGTAATGCATTTCTATGATTGGTAGCTCTGATTTGATCTATTCAGCCTCTGATGCGACTGCGCCCTGTCGACCCGTCCAGGAGGGAGACGTACGCTCTTCGCCTGCTTCTCAACGCCATCTACGGCCCTACTGGATTTCACAGTCTCCTCACCCTGGTATACTTATTTATCTATTGTTGATTTGCATAATTATCTACTGTTGAAATCGAAATAACTTTTAAATGAGTATTTTTGTGTATGCGAAGTTGAACGAATTGTTTACAGGACGATGGGCGTGTGTGTGAGTCGTTCGTGGAGGCTGCCGCGGAGAGGGACCTGCTCGTGAGTGACGTGCAACTGCGGAAGGGCATGCGAGAGGTCGCGCTGTCCAACGTCTCCCCGAACCGAGTGTGCCGTTTCTTCGCTCACTTGCTTGTCTTCGGAGGGCCGTCAAAGGTGAAACGAGTTGAAGAAAAAAAGACATATGAAGTAGAGGAATGAAAATATAGGAGAAGAGATGAAGAAAAAAATGAGTAAGGGGAAGGATGGGGATTTCAAATTATGATATGTTTGTAGGACCTTCCCGTCGAGCTGTTCCACTCGTTCGTCGACTACATGATGCTGCACCGATACCGGACGGAGAGGCAGAGGGAGAGGGAGACGAACATGGTTCTCAAGGCGCTCCAGGTACCGATGAGATGAGATGAGCAAGTTCTATGATGGACTGTTTACAGACTATTCTGGCTCGTCACGAGAAGACGATGCCGGAGTACAGTCTGCCCCTGCCGGACATGGACCGCATCGATCTCGCTTTCCAGGCTGTCGACGCTACCGAGAAGGCGTTCATGTCTGACGATGTCGAGCCGGTCAGCCCGAACCACATCATGCACCAGGCTCACAAAACCAAGGTGAGGGGAAAAGAATAGAGAGAGAGAGAGAGAGAGAGAGAGAGAGAGAGAGAGAGAGGAGGGAGAGAGATGGGGAGAAAGGGAGAGAGAGAGAGTGGCAGAAAGAGGGGGAGGGAGAAAGAGAGAGAGAGAGAGAGAGAAAGAGGCAGAGGGAGATGGGGAGGAAGGGAGAGAGATTGCACTATTTCCAGCGCAACCTGAATAGCAAGCAACGTGCGATCTACGACCGAGTGATGGCGACTGCATTCCCGGCATGGAATGAAGAGAGTGAGTGACTGGAATGAAATGATTCCAGTGTCATGTGCTGATTGTAGGGAGACAGGTGATCGAGTATGTGATGGGCAGTGGAGGCAGCGGCAAGACTACCCTCTTCACAGCTCTCTACTATGGATTCCGCGACCACAACAAGAAGGTATACATCGTAGTATTCATAAATGTATTTCATTTATGTAAACAATATTATAGATGCTCTGCATGTCCTACACTGGCTGTTCTGCCTACCTGTTGCCAGAGGGAAGCACTGTGCACAGGTGTGTAACTCGATATATAGTTTTATCGATGCATTATGTTGGTTTTAATAAATCACTAACTTTTATTTCAGGGCGTTCTGGTTGAAGACAAACGCGGACGGAACCCTGTCGTCCAAGGTCACTGGTGGGAGCTGGAAGGAGAAGCAGCTGGCTGAGGTGAGACGATCAATACAATTCAATCACTATGTACAAGAAATACTCAAATAGTAACACGAATTACCATATCATTCATGTTTATTATTGATTCAATGTAGCTTGTTCTCATGATAAGTGTATGTACCTAGATTGCCCTGCTGCTGTTCGATGAGGTGTCGATGGTGGATCGCGAGATGCTGGATCTGATCGATCGGCTCCTCAGGAAGGCGACTCGCATCGACCTGCCTTTCGGAGGAAAGCACGTCATCTTCGGAGGAGACTTCAGACAGGTAAGAAACTATGCAAATGAGTATTAAATGTCATGTGTAAATTTTCTAAGAATACTATATACGAGAATGTTTTTGTTCAGATCCTTCCGATCGTGATGGGAATGAGAGGAGACGAGGTGCTGGTGCAGACGGTGCTGCACCACTGGACGTGGCACTCGGTCAGGCGGTCTGTTCTCCTGCAGAACATGAGGGCCAAGGAGGATCCCGAGTACGCTGAGATGGTGCGCAAGATCGGAGACGGAGAGGACTGTCGCCACTCCACTGCCACTGTGAGTCTCTCTCTCTCTCTCTCTCTCTCTCTCTCTCTTTCTCTGTATGATGTGGTCCTGTTGTAGGTATGTGGAGAGTGTTTCCCCATCTTTGTCGATTCGCCAGAGGAGGTGATCGCTTGGACGTTCACAGATATGGCGGATGAGAAGAAGCGCACTGACAGCTGTCTGCTTGCCCTCACCAACCACGACGTGAACATGCTGAACGAGGAGGTGGAAATATTACATGTAGATGAACTGTGTCATACTGCTTGTGTAGATCTTGGAGCATCTGCCAAGGGTTGAGGTGGAGGGAAGCTACTCCGAGCACACATATCGATCGATCGATACCCCGGACAAGACCGGAGGAGTGCAGCTGACTCCCGAGGACCTGCACGACAAGTGCCCCGCTGGCCTACCACCACACATTCTGCATCTGAAAGTGAGAGAAGAAAGAGAGAGAAAAGGGAGAGGGAGAGGGGAGAGAGAGAGAGAGAGAAGGAGAGAGAGAGAGAGAGAGAGAGAGAGAGAGAGAGAGTCGATGTCAGAGTAACAGCCGTTGAGAAGGATGTTCAACTGTTCTTTCCAGGTGGGAGCCACCGTGATGCTCGTGAAGAATCTGGACGTGCGCCGAGGACACACAAATGGAACGCGTCTCATCATCCGTGCCATGGTGAGACAAAACGTGACATTGCAAACTACTGCAATCTGACTTGGCTTGACGAATATGATACAGCGCGAGCACTCGTTGGTTGTGCAGGTGGTGGGAGAGAAGCCGGACAAGAAAAGGGAGTTCGAATTGTGCAAGTGAGTTGTGACTTGATTGTTTCCTTGTTGATTGAATTGCCAATTGTGATTGACTTTATTAATTGTGTTCATTGGTTTTTGAGAGTGTTTATTGTAGGATGCTGCTGCAGGTGGAACCTGGACATGGACACACCTTGTTCACCAGATACCAGTTCCCCATCAGACTCGCGTTCGCAATCACTGTGAACAAGAGCCAAGGAGCTACGATTGGACGGGTGTGTAGACTACTCATAAAGCAGTTTCAGTTTGGTACTTACGAATTAAATTGTAGGTCGGACTGGTTCTCACGAACCCCGTCTTCCAACACGGACAGCTGTTCGTGGCCATGTCTCGTGTGCGCCGACGCCAGGACATTCGCATCTACACGCACATGGAGGTGAGTGAAAGCGAGAAGGGAGGAGAAGAGAGAGAGAGAGAGAGAGAGAGAGAGAGAGAGAGGAGGGAAAAGAGACCAAGCATACACGAGTATACCATATATGGTATTCGGCTATCCGATACGCAGTACTTGTGTGTACGGTACTTGGGTATTAGGGATACGGAACTTAGAGACGTTATTCAACTATGCGCTACTTCTGTATACGAAACTTGCCTATACTGTACTCATGTAGAGTACTTGGATTTACGGTTCTCAGGTAAAAGGTAATAGAAAATAAGGGAAAGAGAAAAAAACTAAAGAAAGAGAAAAAGGAACGAGGTAGGGGAAGAGAGAGAGAGGGGAGAGAGAAATAAGTCGTATTTTCAGAGGGTGAAGGCGAAGGACTCGTGCAGTCGCGGACACACCTCGCCTCTCTATGCGATGAGGAACCGGGTGTATGCAGAGGCTGTAAATGCGATGCGCGAGGATGTGGTGGCTGCCCAGGAGGAGGAGGAGGAGGAGGAGGAGGAGGAGGAGGAGAGGGGGTGGCGAGGAGACGACAGTATGGAGGGAGAGGAGAGTGGAGAGCAAGAGGGGGACAGTGAGATGAGCGAGGTGGCGAGTGATTCGGATGAGGAGATGGAAGAGGAGGAGGGGGAGGGGGAGGATGGTGACGATACGATGGGCACCTGTTAGATGATCGAAGAGTATGCTGTAGATAGTGTATACAAAGCGATACAAGTGTTGTCATTAAGTTTCATTATGACGTGTGTTTATGTTGTGATAGAATTAGTTTCATGAATCATTATATTGATGCTTTTTACTCAATAAAGACTTTTGTTCAATTGAGACGTTTTTATTAGACTCTAATGAAATAATCATAATAACGGAATAAGAGAAACCTAGAGTAAGAAGAAGAAATAGAGAGAGAGAGAGAGAGAGAGAGAGAGAGAGAGAGAGAGAGAGAGAGATAATTCAGTTGTTCTTAGAACAAATTATAATTACCGGTTTTATATTTAATGTTCTAATGTTTAGTATACGGTAACCTGAATTGAGAGTGAGAGTGAGAGTGAGAGTGAGAGTGAGAGTGAGAGTGAGAGTGAGAGTGAGAGTGAGAGTGAGAGTGAGAGTGAGAGTGAGAGTGAGAGTGAGAGTGAGAGTGAGAGTGAGAGTGAGAGTGAGAGTGAGAGTGAGAGTGAGAGTGAGAGTGAGAGTGAGAGTGAGAGTGAGAGTGAGAGTGAGAGTGAGAGTGAGAGTGAGAGTGAGAGTGAGAGTGAGAGTGAGAGTGAGAGTGAGAGTGACAGTGACAGTGACAGTGACAGTGACAGTGACAGTGACAGTGACAGTGAGAGTGACAGTGACAGTGACAGTGACAGTGACAGTGACAGTGACAGTGACAGTGACAGTGAGTGGGAGAGTGAGTGGAAGAGGGACAGAGAGTGAGTGAGAGAAAGAGAGAGAGAGGAAGAGAGTGAAAGAGAAAGAGAGAGAGAGAGAGAGAGAGAGAGAAAGAGAGAGAAAAAGATACAAAGAGACAGATACAGAAACAGAGAGGAGAGAGAAAAAGAGAGAGGGGGGAGGTAGAGAGAGGAAGAGTGTAAAAAAGATTGAAAGAAAGGGTAAAAAAGAAAGAGAGAGATGGGAAGAGAGAAAGGAAAAGAGAAACAGGAGAACAAAAGCAGAAGGAAGAAGGAGAGAGAAAAAGATACAGCGGTACAGCGTGGAAGAGAGGAGAAAGGGAGAGAGAGAAGAGAGAGAGAAGAAAGAGAGGGAGAAACGTGTTGAATGCGATTTTACCTTTTTGTTTATGCTTGTTGCAGATTTACAACGAAGTAACCATATTACTCTCAGATAACGTTATTTCTCAGTTTTTAGCAGCCACACTGCGGGTGTGGGTGTGCCACGAGCAATCCAATAATTTCGCAATTGACCTCGTTGGCAATCGATCGACTCGTATCCTATAGCTTGTTCTACTCGTGCTACATACTTTTGGACGCTCGCTTAAATTGTTGTAGTTTTTTTTTTGTTTTTCTTTAATTCATGATGTTCTCCTGTATTTGGCGGTTTCGCGTCCATTAGAAAATATCGAATGTGAATGTTCCTTCTCAATTCATTTTTTTGTTTTCAGTGTTTTTGTATAAGAGAAAAGAGATGTTGCATGTAATTTTTGTCTCTGTCATATCTGCGTCTCGTGTTGTTTACGTTCTCTCTGCCGTAGGGAGGGGGGGGGGGGGGTGAGTCATAATCACGCGACGTGGCACCACTGCAGTCATTTCTTCTCCTTTCAGATCGCAAGAGTCCATTCTCCTGTAATTCATAGTTCTAACTACTCATACAACCGCACGAGTAAGTCTATTACAGTGTTAAACGTTAAAAAAAACTTTACAATACCATTTAGTGCCACAGCGCAAAAGGCGTGGACGTCGAGGCGCTGGAAGTCAAGAATTCGCCACCACTCCTTCCAACCATTCGTCCGAGACTGACTCCAGCGACAATGAACCCATTCCAAAAATGGTACTTTTATACATTCTTGTAGATTTCCTTTGTTGTTTGAATCAGTTAAAAGTGTAGGCACCGTCTCTGCCGCATCGTGAGAAGAATGTGATCGTGGGAGACAGCGCAACTGACGAACGACCTTCCACGGAGAAGAAATCGGAGAGCGTGGAGACAGATCATATGGAGAAAGAGGTTTGCTACAGATTCTTTATTGCACGTGTACTCTCTCTCTCTCTCTCTCTCTCTCTCTCTCTCTCTCTCTCTCTCTCTCTCTTTCTTTCTTTCTCTCTCACACTCTCAGTCTCTCACCTCTCTCACCTCTCTCTCTCTCATCATACTCTTTTTTATTTGTTAACTGATTAGGACCACGAGGATTTCGTTCATTTGGATTCGACTCATCTGTCTGCGCTCGAGGACTGCAAGAACGGGTAGGTGTGAACTGAGTAGAGAGGAAAATATGTGTTTGTTTATAGAACCATGGTTCTGTGCTACCTCGATTCGAAGATGGTGGATGGGAGTACCTGTGTACTGGGAGTGTCCCGTGATCTACACGCTGTCCCCATCTACACACACGGTGTCGCTCCCCGAATGCGAAACAAACAGGTTAGTACCTTAATTGTTTGTTTGTTCATGAGCTCGATTTCGACATGTACCATACAAAGAATGCATGATAAGATTATCTAATTGCACTCACAATCCTACGGGTATTGGGGCTCTTTGGCTGGAATAGTGTTGCACGAGTCCTGACTGTTCATGCTAGATGCGCGTGAACATCGCGAAGTATCCGGTTCCGAATGCGAGAAGATCTTGAAAGACTGCCGCCGCCGATAATAAGACTTTGGATGAGAGTATGTGCACGCGCCCAACCGGGAGGTGGTGTAATTCTGTAGAACAATTGTCCGCGAGGGGAATCGAACCAACGACCGTTCACTCAGCAAGCGATGACGCTATCCACTTGACCAAACTGGTTCCAGTATTTGATTACCGTAACGTTACATGAAAATGTTCGTATATCCGTTACATGAAAATCTTGTTGAAATGTTCGTATATCCATACCATTCAATAGTATGTTTCAGGTGTTCGAGGTGAGGGGAGACGCAAAGTTGACAACTCATGGTGGACTGCAGTACATCTCAGCTACCAATATTCAAGTCGTCGGACTGCTGAACGAGGATCTCAAGTTCAAGCTCACCGTATTCGGCAACTCTACGCCAACTCGGTTTGTGAAAAGAAAAAAAAATGTAATTAACACCTCCAGTAAAACCAGTTTTTTTATATTGTGTATTGTTCGAAATTGCAGTACCGCTGTTGTTCGATTCGTGTCTTTCACTGAGAAGGGTGGGACTGAAACAAGGGAGAAAGGGAAAAAAATGGTGAGTGTCGAATGCTAACCGTTTTAATGATCTTTCTCAGCTCACTGTGGGCAACTTTGTGTGTGCGTACGGACAGCGTGTGGCTGTCAGTTTCTGGGAGGAGTACGGAGACGTCGCCCTCGGACTCGTCCCCCATGAAGTGAGGAGAGAGAGAGAGAGAGAGAGAGAGAGAGAGAGAGAGAGAGAGTGAGTGAGAGGGACAGAGAGTGAGAGAGAGAGAGAGAGAGAGAGAGAGAGCGGTATGATTCAGGTGTATGTGCTGGCTGGCATGGAACTTGGTCGATGGGACAGCCTGATCACTTCGACGTTCAATAAGTCTGCATTCGCCGTATGGATCGAGGTTTGTATTAATATATAGATACTTCCATCATTCATAGTTGTACTTTTTTTGATTCTGATTTCGACATTAACATGGGTGTGAGTAGTGTGAAACGGTATAACTGTACACAAAAGTAATCGTATTCAGTGTTTTTTTTTGCTCTGAATGATATTCGCTCTCCACGCATCTCCTGGTATTTTTAGTAATTTTATTTGACATTTCAGAATGCCGACGAGGAAGAGCCTGCAGTTCCGCGATGGGAGACAGTTGGCGACGTCACAATTGGAGAGTACGGAGGTAGTAATGAGTAGTGCATATGATTCAACAACTTATATTTTGAGAGATCACGCTGATCGGTGGCCAGAGCATGCCGCTCAGTTCGTCTTCAACCCGTACTGCTACTCGCTGTTTTGATCTTGGTTTGTGTTGATTCAAAATTTTATATTTGTATTTTTTTCTTTTTTCAGAGAACAACATGATCATTGTTTCCACCGAGTCGCCCGTGATCAATGAATTCGACCAGATCATCGTACGCGGAAAAGCAGAGAGTGGTGAGTACAGATTTATCTATAAGTAAGGAGAGCGAGAGAGAAAGGGAGAGAGAGGGAGAGAGAGACAGTAAGAGTGCAAAAAGAGAAGAAGAGCGAGAGAGAAAGAGAAGAAACGGAGGGTGAACTGTTCAGAAAAATTCAGATGGAATGCCTCCTCGCATGACTGCGACATATGTGGAGAAGGTTGGAGAAGTCGACAAGGCCAGTTTCGATCTTTCACCAACGAAGAGGAGGAAGGTGAACCGGGATTAAATACTATTCATTCATTGCTTACATGTTTTTGCTGTTCAACGTAGTTGATTAGACTACGAAAAGACTTCATTTGTGTATTTTGATTTTTTTCATCTTGTTTTCTGAATTTCTCTGTATTCTTCAATATCATTTTCGGTTCTTTTGCGTCATGCGTGCAATTCTATTCAGAAATTGAATAGCTATTTGAATATCAATATGGTAAAGTAAAGATTGAGGAGTGAATGTCTTTATCACATATCAATGTGTTGTGTTGTTTGACATAGTTGTTTCGTGTTCTTCGTGTTACAAACTCTATTATTCTGGTTTACACATATTGTAACATCTCCAACTTCAGTCTAAACCCATATTGTTTTCATAAATGAACATGACATTATGAGTACAAATAAAGATGTTTATGATGTTCGCCCTGCCGTGCCCTATAAATTATGCTATGGTGTCTGTCTGTCTCTCTGTGTGTCGTTGAGATGCCCTTTTAGAGTTAGGGTACTGTAGGGTCGGTGATTAAAATGTTGATGTATGATCTCATTTGCATATTTCCAAATATGGTAATGTCGTATCTTGGTCAGTTTTTATGCCAAAAAAGTCCAAACTTGGTATGTGTTTTGATGTTTGAAAGTTGAGGCCGCCGAAGGCGGCCCTAGCCCGAGCGGCGCGCCAGCGCCGCTCGGGCTAGTCCACTCTACCACCTATAAAATTTGCTATGGTTTATGTTTTTCCGGGCACTTATCTCTTTTCAACCCTAAACTTGCTCTCCCCATTTCGCATGATAATACATCACTTGCTCATGAGACGGTACAGTTTTAGTTTCAGCTCATTTGCATATTTCCATATATGGAAAAAAAATTGTTTTGGTATAATTTGCTATGGTTTATGTTTTTCCGGGCAAATATCTCTTTTCAACCCCAAACTTGCCCTTTCTTTTCAGTATGATAACACATCACTTGCTCATGAGACGGTACCGTTTTAGTTTCAGCTCATTTGCATATTTCCAAATATGGAAACCGAAAAATTCTCGCACAGTTTCTCATATGCTCAGTCTCCCTTTTCAAGTACAGTGCTCATACTATAAACCTGAAATACACAGCTACTAAGCATTCTACCATATACATCAAATCTAATTTTCATCAACTCCTTATATGGGTTCATATAGGATTTCCAGTTCTATGTAAACTTAGTTTCAAAATTGTTAGATCTGATTCAAATCAAAACTGTGATTAGTACTTAGTAAGTTATTTACAATTTTACAGTTTCAGTTCATTTAAACATATTTGAATTTTTATGTCGTTTTATATAAACTTAGTACAAACACTGTCACATCCGGTTCATTTTGTATTTTTTGTTACTACTAAACAACAAAAACACAGGTTTCAAATTTCAGTTCACAAAAATTATTCTCAAATTTTATATGATTTTTTGAATTGCTGCTGACAGGTTCAATCACGTGAAATGCAAAATGCAAAATCCTTATCGATTTAACTCAAATTTTGTTTACGTACTACTTACATAGTCGTAAGTTGAAAACACAAAGAACCGTTCACACCACTACTTTAGAAACTGAGTTATGACATTTTAAAACATTTTGAATTTCATGTAAACTTAGTTTCAAAGTTATCAAATCTGATTCTTTTCATAACTGTAGTTAGTACTCCGTAAGTTATTTACAGTTTTACAGTTTCAGTTCTTTTAAGTACGGTTTCTTTTTTTTTTAGCTCATTTCCATATTTACATATATCGAAACCCAAAAATTCCCCCCCCCTTTTTCATCATAAGTGTCCTTTTATATAAATATCGATTATATCAATATAATAACGTAGAATTTAATGAACGAACTATAATTCTGAAGTGTCAATTCATACCATTCTTTTTCAAATGTTTAATAATTTACTCATGTGTTCCTCATCGAATCAATTACTTCACATCAAACACGGTAATTTCATAAATTCACAGCTCATGGCTCATCATATTGCAACAAGAGCTACATATCTTTTTTCACGAATCAAGTTAGGGATTAAAATACACTATACTAACAAGTGGAATATTAAAGTACAGTACTACTTCTACAAAATTCTCCTCTCACTTCCGATCGGCACTCTCTCTCGCTCTCTCTCTCGCTCTCTCTCTCTCTCTCTCTCTCTCTCTCTCTCTCTCTCTCTCTCTCTCTCTCGCTCCCTCTCTCTCTCTCTTTATCTCTCGCTCTCTCTCTCTCTCTCTCTCTCTCTCTCTCTCTCTCTCTCTCTCTCTCTCTCTCTCCCTCTCTCTCTCTCTCTCTCTCTCTCTCTCTTTCTCTCTCTCTCTCTCTCTCTCTCTCTCTCTCTCTCTCTCGCTCTCCACAAATGCTCTCCACAAATTATCAAACGATCATTTACACTTATCAAATCACTGTTCCATCCTTTTCTTCATGTAAAACATCGAGATTTGATCGATAATCGTGATTTGAAAACGTGATTTGAACGATCTATGATCAGTACAGTTTTCGTTCCGTTTCCAAAATCAATGTGATCCACAAATTGGACCGTTTTAAGGGCCAGTACAGTCCGTTTTGTTTTTAAACATTCTAATATCGTCTATCAATTTATATGATTTCCATACCGATGCAAAAGTCAAATCTCAACGATCAGTTTCACATATTAATTACAGATCTACCAGCAGCACCCCTGGCAAGTACCTGAGGTACTTCCGCCGTAATCTCTCACATACACATGCCAGCGGCGTAACCGCCTCTTTCCACAATGCTCGATATTCGAACAATTCACTACCATTCATCGACACACTATCAACCCTTCATCCAACCATCAACAACAGCTCTTTTACCATCATGCCCAGTCAGTTATTTCTCATCATCAACAATGAAAAAACTTTCTCAAACTTTCTTTTTGTAGGAAACATTCTTTCGTTCTCCGACTCGGACAGCGACTCTCCGCAGCCGTGAGTAGTCTTATATTTCTTATAACTTATAACTGTCCTCCTTTAGCCCTCTTCGACGTGGCGCTCCTTCCGCGAGAGGACGTGGGAGAACGGGAAGAGGGATGGTGCGACGTCCGGCCACTAGAACTCGACCCGTCTACTACCTGCACGACGATGAGGAGAATGAACAGGTGCGATACATCACGTTTTTATTGTTGTTGCTGTTGCTGTTGTTTATCAGCCTTATTACGACACACAATGTTAGCGTGACTAACGGTGGAGGCGTGCATGAAAAAGAGAGTGGAAAAATACAAATTTATGAAAAGTTTTAAAAACGCGCAGTTTATCCTCCCTTTCCCGCATCGAGGGATGCCGCCCCGAACTCCCCAAAAAACCGCCGGTTAGAGAGATTCACACTTTTCGGAGTGAAAATGAGAGCGCATACGTGTATGTAGTAACTTGTACATTGTCTGTGTTAGATGATACAGGTCTCTGCAGCCTCTTTTTCTGTTTTGTGCAGTGATCAGTAGTCACATCTTGTAATCATATGTAGGGTTCACTTCCAATCGATCGATATCAATGCAAAACGTATTCGTCCTAAATGCTCAACCACTCTACACCATCTTTCATCCTCCTGAGCATATTTTCCTATAGCGTCATCTCTCTCTCTCTCTCTCTCTCTCTCTCTCTCTCTCTCTTTCTCTCTCTCTCTCCCGCTGTCGCTGATGTATTGGTCTAAGGCGCTGTCTCGCGCCCATCCGTTGCTCACAGGTTCGGATCCTGGTACGGGTAGAGGTGTTTGCTAACATCTCCGCACTGTTCTTTCTCGCCCAAGTACCATCACATTGCCATTCTTGACCAAATATGCAAATGAAGTTTGAGTGGCATAACGGAGAAACTTCCCTTGCTAAACACTCTAGGATGGGAAATGAGTTATCTGATAGCACGCACAAAAGTGACCAGTTATGCAAGAGCGTTGTCGAAAATCGTGCCGTCACCGGTGGCAGGGGTCTCAATGAGTGATTAACTACTTCACCAACCCTGCATAAAACCCATACTCTCTTTTGCAATGTTTTTTTTAGCCCCGTACTGAACACCAGCTCTTGTCCAACCAAGTCAGTGACGCCGGCTTTCACGTCTACTCCCTCGTCCGTCACCGTGCTGATGGATTCTACTGGTTGGACATTATTCAAGTCAGTGAATGCAACAACTTTCTTTGTGTATTCTTAAATTTAAGTTCCCCGCCGACATGCACAATCCGCCTGCAATCGGAAACAACGTCAATTTCTTCCAGATCCTTCATGTCTTAGATAACAGTCACTTCATACTCATCAAGTGAGCTATTTCGTATTTCTTTTTAACACGCATCACATAATCCCAGGTATGACTGCGTCGAGAACAACGTTCATGTATACGACCCGCTTCTCAGCGACCTCAATCTTCCGATTCAACATTGGGTGCGTTCATTATTATTGTCATTTACCATTCACTTTTCAAACATTTCTAGGTTCGCAAAGGGGCGAGGAAGCAAATCCACTATCTCTTCTCCCAATACTATCCCGGAGGCCGTGTTCCAATTGCAGTCCATTTTGATCTACCTCGCCAAAACGTAACACAGACATTTCATATAAATCATACTATAAATTCTAATTCAGGACAACTGGTCGTGTGGGTACCGCGCTTTCGCCACGATGCTCACTCTTCTCCGCGGAGGAAACCCTACCAGGTACACTTTTTTAATACAGTTCTTTCATCTTGCGTGAGCTCTAAAAGGTGCTTCATTTCACCTGCGAACCCTCATTTTCTTCAAATCAGACCGCCAAGCGCGCCAAGCGATCAAACGATGCCTGGAAAATAGTCGGCGAGTAAACAAGCGTACCGTGAATATGCTGTCTGAATTGTTAAGTTTTGCAATTGCGCTGTCAAAATTTGTTTTATTGTTATTGGTGTTTCAATTCAATAAAAAAAGTTTTTTCAGATTCTCGTGGGATTTCAAAGCTATTCGCGAAGTGATTGTGAAAGCGATTAACCGCCAAGAAGACTGGAACTAC
>CAWZYM010000210.1:152500-157500 GCA_963966185.1 Rhabditoides inermis | reverse complement strand
TTGTAAAAGAGAAATAAAAAGATCTAGAGCGGGATCGAGAGAGAGGGAGGGGAAGAGTGACAAATAAATTAAATTTGTTTAGCTCCGACAGAAGTGGCAGCAGTTTAAGAGAAGGGAAATAAGCCGATCCGATATCCCGCAGTCGAATGACTTTCTGCGCCAGCATCGCATCGCCGACCGAATGAATCTGGACCTCGGCGCGATTGTGAGTCTCTCTATCGCTCTCTCTCTCTCTCTCTCTCTCTCTCTCTCTCTCTCTCTCTCTCTCTCTCTCTCTTTCTCTCTCTCTCTTCTCTCTCTCTCTCTCTCTCTCTCTCTCTCTCTCTCTCTTTCTCTCTCTTGTCTCATCAATTATGTATTCAGTTCACGGCACACGCGAGTGTGAAAGGAAGTCCACGGTACATGCAGAACCTGGCAGACAAAAGCACTGTTATATTGAACGAGCTGGGATCACCTGACCTCTTCCTAACATTTACAGGCGAGTACGCATTATGTTCACAGTAGATAACTACATTCAACTAACAAATGGTTCAATTCATTGTCTTTCTAGGTAGTCCGATTTGGGAGGAGGTGAGGCGTAATCTTCTGCCAGACCAAAAATGGATCGATGCGCCCGATCTTGTCAATAGGGTGAGACACATTCTAAAAAGTTGAGAGAGAGAGAGAGAGAGAGAGAGAGAGAGAGAGAGAAATTTACAAAAGTGTTCAGATATTTCTGATGAAAATGGAAGAGTTCCTGGAGGATGTTCTGACAAGGGGAGGATTCGGAGAAGCACTCGGATATGCCTGGAGCCTGGAGTTTCAGCAGAGGGGGATGCCGCACGTTCATCTACTCGTAACACTGAAGGTGAGCATGACATGACATGTATCATTTTCAAATCACTATATAATCAATATTTAGTATGTATTGTTCTCTAATTACATAAAAAGGTATAGCATTGTTTTAGGACAAGATCGACGTGGCAGACAAGGTGGATCGATTCGTGCGTGCGACGATCCCATCGGAGGAGGAGGACAGTGTGCTGAGAGGACTCGTACTCCAGTTCATGTGCCATAAGCCATGCAGCAAAGTCGAGAACGGAGTTTTCATTCCCAACAAGAAAATGTTCTGTCGGTGAGTATCTCTCTCTCTCTCTCACTCTCTCTCTCTCACTACTTTCACTCACTCACTCCTCTTATTCCTCTCTCTCTATTTCGTTCTTTGTCTCTCTCTCTTACTGTTACTACGGTTTTATTTACAGACGTGACGAAAAACACCCTGATTCGCGGACCTGCGGGAAAGGCTTCCCCAAGAAGTTTTCTGACTTCACAGTGATGCGAGAAAACGGGTACGCCGAGCCTGCACGACCGAAAGAAGAGCCCGTTCTCACTCCGTATGGATATTACGTGGACAATTCGTGAGTTGGGAACGAGAGAGAGAGAGAGATAGAGAGAGAGGGAGGGAGGGAGGGAGGGAGGGAGAGAGATAGAGAGAGAGAGAGAGAAAGTGGGAGGGAAGAAGAGATAAAAAGACAGAGAAGGAGAGAATACAATAGGTTCGTAAAAGATAATGAGAGATAAATATACCGGCAAAAGAGGAGAATGAGGAGAAGGAGAATGAGGAGAATGAGGAGAAAGAGGAGAAGGAAGCAATATAAAAAAGAATATTTTTTTAGCTGGGTGGTCCCCTACAACCCCGAGCTGCTCAAAAAGTACCAGTGTCACATCAACGTTGAGTGCACGGCATCGATCTACTGTACAAAGTACATTTACAAGTACTTGTTTAAAGTAAGTCTAATTCCCAAGTTCATGTAGTACTATTCCCGTATTGATTCATACAATTTAGGGCTTTGACCGTGTACTCTGCGAGTTGATCGATGCGATCATCGTGAACGACGGAACGCACAGAGGAGTATCGAACCAGTACGTGGACTTCGATGCTGTAAGTATCCAATTTGAATACATTCGATTCAAAGCATTGTTTTAGTGTCTCATTCCGGCTTCCCACAACATGAACAAGACACAACGGCAACACATGAACGAGGAAACAAAGCGACTGATGGATAAGCTGAAGGTGGGTCAGAGAAAGAGAGAGAGAGAGAGAGAGAGAGAGTGGGGGAATAATACATATATAGAAATAATGCATGTTTTCAGATTCCTCCGGAGGTAGAGGTGGACGGTGAGAAGAGGCGCGTTGTGATACTAGACGAGTACAGTCAGTGGACGACTCGTATGGCTGTTACAGCTCCGCAAGCAATGTGGATAATCCGCGATTTCCCGACAGCAAAAGTCAGTTACATACAGTTCACATACAGTGTTGGCATGCAGTACTATGACCATTCCCTTCCTTCAGGTTTCCCGAGAAGTGTTTTTCGCGAGTGTGTACCTGCCGAAGAAGGCGCAGATCGTCTTCGATCCCGACGACGACTACAATGAGGTACACACCATGTTGCTCACATTGAATAGTCAAATCGATAATTTAAATCGGAACTCAACATTTGGAAATGAAAAATATCAATCGATAACCCGTATTTATATAACGCACTGATCATCTTCGTTGTATGTTTAGATCATCGATGAGCTCGATGCTGGAGGCGGACTGTCAATCACCGAAGCGTTTGTTCAGCTGAACAAAGAGGACGAGCGGGCCCGTGAGTACACCATCACAGAAGCCATCCGCCATTTCCGAATCATCAAGGATGGATATGGCTACAGGTGGCAGTACAGGAAGAGGAAGCACCGGCAACATCCGGTTAGTACTTTCACAGCTCCACATACGTTCCGAAAAATGAATAAATATTATTTGAACATTTTAAGCCGATTCTCCGACTGCGCTCTGTGGATCCGGCCAGGAGAGAGCAGTACGCATTGAGGCTACTGTTCAACAATACTCGAGATGTCACGTCGTTCGAAAAGTTGTGCACAGTAAGTCTCTCTCTCTCTCTCTCTCTCTCTCTCTCTCTCTCTCTCTTTCTCTCTTTCTCTCTCTCTTTCTTTCTTTATCACTCACTTTCTTTCTTTCTTTCTTTTTTTCCTGTCTTTCCTCTCTTTCTTTATCTCTCTTTATCGCGCTCTCTCTTTCACTTTCTCTTTCTCTTTCTCTTTCTCTCTCTCTCTCTCTCTCTCTCTCTCTCTCTCTCTCTCTCTCTTCCTCTCTCTCTCTCTCTTTTTTTTTCTTTTCTTTATGTCACTCATCCTCACTATCTAGGTAGATGGAATACTGTACGACACGTTTGCTGAGGCGGCCGCTCTTCGCGATCTTCTCTTCTCGGACTACCAACTGCGGCTGAACATGAAGGAAGTAGCCGAGTCCAACGTTTCCCCTCTCCGTGTACTGCACTACTTCGTGCAACAGCTGCTGTGGGGAGGACCCTCCAAGGTGCGTCTCTCTCTCTCTCTCTCTCTCTCTCTCTCTCTCTCTCTCTCTCTCTCTCTTTCTCTTATTATTTATATTTTTTATTGAATTGATTGTAGGATGTGCCAAGTGTGCTGCTTGCCGAGAACGAGTATGCCATGTTTGTGCATCGCCCAGGGCACAGCGAGCGCGCCCTCTACCGACAAAGACAATTACTTTACAAGGCTATAGAGGTAATTTTTTTCTGGAAACTTCGACATTTGTTGTTTTAAATAATAAATACTTTAACTAAAGTTCCACATAATTGACTTGTAGAACATGCTTGCGTATCACGACTGCTGCCCGGAACAGTTCGGTCTACCGTATCCCGATGTGAGGGCGATTTCTGACCGGGATGAAGAGGAAGAGGCGTTCGTGTCCGATATCGACGGAGCAGTTTTTGTGGAGACTCGCGAGAATGTGATGAAGCTGGCTATGGATCTGCGAGCCGAGCTTAACAAGGAGCAGACTGCCATCTTTGATCTTGCCATGTCCAAGGTCGATCCACAAGAGGGAGAAGCCAGTGAGTGTTATACTTGTACTTCATTTCTCCTTTTTTTTCCTCTCGTAGTATCAAATTCACAATAAGTTATATATTTTTCTTCAATTTATTCGACTGATTGCAGTAACTCAGCTGATAATGTTTGTACTCGGTTCGGGAGGCTGTGGAAAAACGACTGTCTTCCGTGCTCTGTACTACAGCATGTTGGACTGCGAGCTCAAGGTGGGTGTCTTTCTCTCCTCTCTCTTCTCACTTTCTGTAACATCGATTCCGTTTAGGTCAAGTGCATGGCGCACACTGGATGCGCAGCGCACCTCCTCCCCAATGGCAGCACCATATACAGGACGTTCTGGATTCAGACCAGGACAGACGGAACTATCTACTCTAAAATCACTGGAAACAGTCGGAAGGAACAAGATCTGGCAGAGGTAAATGGAGAGAAAGAGGGAGGAAGGAAGAGAGAGAGAGAGAGAGAAAAAGAGAGAGAGAGAGAAAGAGGGGGGGGGGGGAGAGAGAGAGAAATTATAAAACAACAAGAGAAGTCACCACATTTCTTTCAGACAGATGTGTTCTTTATCGATGAGCTGTCGACTGTGAGCAGTGACGTGTTCGATCTGATAGACGCCATTCTCAAGAGGGCTTGCAAGAACGACCGACCGTTCGGAGGCAAGCACATCATTGGGTGTGGCGATTTCCGCCAGGTGAGTTTCTCTGTCTTTCTCTCACTCTCTCTCTCTCCCCTCGCTTGCTCTGTATCTAATTTTCTTTCTTTTTAGATACTCCCCATCATTCCCGATCTGCAGGGAGACCAGGTGCTTACTGAGAGTGTACTGGCTCACTGGTCATGGAATGCGGCAAAGAAGGTCTACCTCACCTACAACATGCGTGCCAAGCATGACAAGCTCTACTCCAAGTTCCTCGTCGATGTTGGCAATGGAGCCACCACCAAGGACTCGACTGTCAACGTAAGTTCATCTCTCTCTCTCTCTCTCTCTCTCTCTCTCTCTCTCTTTCTCTCTCTCTCTCTCGCACTCACTCTCTATCTGTTCCTCATTGATGACAACTCAGGTATGTCCCCACTGCTTCCCCATCTTCAAGAAGAGCCCCAGCGAGGTCATTGACTGT